>CM044106.1:4365277-4461255 GCA_024174645.1 Lemna minuta
TTTGGTATGTAAATTTTTCATAAAAACCCTCATAGTTATGTCTATATCCACCAGCATCCATGGACCTTATTTGAGTGACCCTTTAGGTCCATATATCTCACTAGTTAATAACTCTATAGACCCAATAAAACCTTATTGATCAACCTTTATTAATTACCTACATCAATATATAAATCAACTATTTAAGAATTGATTTAACCCTATCGATAAGTTGAGTTCCTAGCATGTTGGGTACCAAGCTAAAAAACGTGATCTAAGAGATATAGAGTATACAATAACTCTATTATGAAACCTTTCCATTATCGGTTACCATGCATGTATAATCCTTCATCTGTACAAGACTCATGAATGACTTAGGGTACGGTTTACTATCAAATCTTAATCCATCACTTTAAGTTAGTAGCGATGTGTGTAGGGAATTATTGGTAACTACTACTTCAATATTTTCACTACCTTGGCCATATCAATACTTCAATAGTTTCACTACTTTAATAATTTTATCATATCTTATTCCTTGAGTCAATCCCTTCAAATACCAAGGGCGGACGATCCTATCTTGATAACAAAATCATCTTTGTGGAATTCATGTCGTATCCAATATATGAAATTTTAGAGATCTCATGATTAGGGATTGGTAAGTCATAATTAAAACACGATCATCCATCCATAAGATGTCTTTGGTGTCTCAAGTCAAAATACCATATACACAACTGTGACATGAATCAACATGATTAACAGTTCGATATAATATCATTCAAGGATTCAAATGGATCAATTCAGTAAACTATTTCTCCAAAGAGCACGCACTATCTATCCTTATTATCTCTACACTGATAGCTACAAAATCAGCCATACTCATCATACAGGTTGGATCAGATAGTGCACTTCTTTCCAGATAATTTGATGTCCTTCTTGAATATCTCACAATTAGGAATATTTAGAATATATTTTTAAAAACTAGTGATTATTGTATTATGATCTCATCATAATTCACTTATTCATTGCATATGCTCATGGACTTAATTACAAACATTACGCAAGAATGATAATGAATAAATTTCCTTTCAATAAACATAAATGAGATACATGGAAGTGTGATTGGCTTATAGGCCACATAATATCCAGAAAGTCCCACATATTAAAATAAAATATTTTTATTTCAAAGAAATGGCCATTAAGGCCTATTAAGAAGGATTTGCGACTTAAATATATCATTAATGAAATACTGTACTTGATCGTGACACATAAGAATTGATCGTGCGCCGCGGGGCACCGCCTTGGCGTGACATGTGTACACACTACCACATCTACGTGCCATGTTAGCATGCACAAGTGAAATCCCTTTACTAATCTTTAACCCCCAAAAAATCCTTAAAAATTCTAGCTTAGTTAAAAAATATTAGAAATATTAGAAAAAACTCTAGAAAAAATTCCTAAACTTAAAATAATCATGTCTTTTCATAGAAAACTTCTTCTTGTATGAAATTTTTACCGTTTTGATCCTTGTTTTGTTTTGTCCATTTTTATGAAATCAAAAATGTAAATAAAACAAAGAAGATAAATTTTTTATTAAAAATGTTTTGTCTTATTCTCATCTTTGTCTTTGTTGTCCTTCATACCTGTTGTCCTTCATTCATGACCTATGATCATGAAACTCATGCAACTACGATTGATTCATAATTTTTTATCTTGAAAATGGCCAAAAGCCAAATTATACATAAAATTAACTTTAATTTATTGCAAGTTCAGCCTATGAATGGTAAGTGCCAAAATTTAATCTAAACATGATAACATGCATAAACAATTTTGTGAATTATGCCTTAAAATTATTGAAGAATAATGAATTATACATATAAAATGCATGTTATCATCCACTCCAACTAATTAAGTCCTTTCATCTTATAAAATATAGAGGAAGTTATAAGCTGATTTTTAGGTTTTCAACATGTTAATTTTGGAAAATCAAACTTATCTATAACATTTATAAGATTTTCATCTGACTCACAAATAACCAAGTCTAAAGTGAAAAAGGGGTCAAACATAGAGGAGAATATCACTAGATCTAATTGAAAATGTAAATACTTATGGGGAGAAAATAGATGATATCATTGAGAGAAATATACTATAGAATATAAAAGAGAGTGAGTTTGAGAGAGCAGGAGTGAAATAGAAAATATGAGAGAAGGACCGGATGAGATAGAAAAGGTAATGATGTGCTCAAATTCAGCATAGTAATACTCCTTAGTAAATCTTTCTTTCAAGGACTTTTACATTCCAACCCTGCCAATATGTTTTGTAACCAACAAGAAAAAGTAAACTTAAAAAGAAGAAACACACTAAACTTGAAGTTTGAACATGATGATGATCCTTGTATGCCTTCTTTCTTTCTAGCCAACTATTTTGGATACTCACTCCAAAAGACGAAGAAAAGAGGACAAGAGGTGGGTGTGGGGGGAGGGAAGGGAGGTTTATATAGAGTTACCAAAAACTGCACTCCCTTAATGCCCCTTGCTTTTATACCAAATAAACCAGCATGCCAAGCATGAACCTCCTCATTAAAATGGCCTTAATGAATGCTTCCTTGCATGGTTGAGAAACTCTCGCATATTCTTGGTCATTGACTCTTAAACTTCCACCCCTTGGCCTCCTCATCTTCTAACCATTTAACTCTCCAACTTCCACAATTTAATCAATATCCTTAGGGTCAGATGAAACCACAAAATTGTGTGTTTTAATACCCATTTCATGTCATTAGATAGCATATAATCGTTGCTTTGACATCTTCCAATTGTGCTTTTAATGTGGCTTTGAAAAGGATCCTCATCATCCTCAAATGTTCATATCATATTGGCTGACAAAGCAAATCTGTGAGGTCATTGAAAACACGCAGATACGCGTCAAAATAATTACCAAACTCACCAATTTAAAAGATTAATCACGAATTAAGGAGTATAGTGGTGAATAAGGCTCAAATATACAAAGAATTAAGGTATTCTTTATATATTCTTTGAAATTGGATCAAATCAAACAATGAAATGAGGTGAGAAATTAGGCATTTTGATAAATTTGGAAAGAGAAATTGAAATCGAATCCACGGAATCAAAAATACAATATTTGGATCAAGATTCACCAAGAAATCAACGAGAAAAGTTTAGAGAGAAATTCGGATCACGAAGAGAGAGAAAACCAAGATTAAAAAGAAAATTAACTAATTGTATGATTCAGAATTGAAATATAATGTTATAGGAAGAAAGATTAGGACGAAAACACGATTTTTAAGCAAAGATAGCACCTGAATTGGTCCAATAGTCCATCAGATTAGAGGCTTTTTATTTTGAAAATTTGAAGACGATCGTTGGCATTCAAGAATCAATTTCTCCCTATTCTCTCAACAAAATCTCACTTTCAAACACTGTGTGGATGCAGAAATTGATCTAGAAGGAAAGGGAAGCAAGATATTCAAGGATTGTGATTACTAGACAGCTGGATTACTCGAAAAACCCAAGAATGATTTACATCGTCAAAGAACATCTCAATTTATTGGGAGATTTAGGCGTAACCGTTGGATTGAACATTTAACTTTGATCAGCGGCTCTGATGAAACACATATATGCAAATCGTTACGCTTAAATCACGTCCGTTGGGTTGAAGAAAAACCGCTGAGATTTCACCACGTCGCGTGTGAAGAAGAAACGTGTGAAATGCTCACCTAAATAAATACTCAAAATATGATAACATGCATTAGAATACAATGTTTTATGCCTTAATTTGCATTAATAATCATATATTTTTACGTATAATTTTTATGTTATCATTGACGAGACGAATTCGTGTGGTCGTTAAAAACACACAGACCATGTCAAAACAATTTCTAAACTCACCAATTTAATATTAAAATCACAAACTAAAGAGTATCATGGTGAATAAGGGTCGAATCCATGGAGAATTAAGATATTTTTGAGGTGTTCTTCAAATTCTATCAAATCGGATAATTAGAAAGAAAATTCTATCAAATTGGATTTTGGTAGATTTAGAAAGAAAACTCCAAGACTAATCCTCGGAATAAAAAATCACTCAATTTGGATCAAGATTCACAGAGAAATTAAGGAACAAAAATTATATAGAAAATCGTTCGCGGGGAGAGAGAAAAACTGAATTAAATCTAGAATTAAATCTACAATTTGAAATTAAAAGATAATGATACATGAAAAAATATTAGAAGAAAAATATATAATCTAACCCAAAGTCGCACTCGAAATGATCCAATTGATCGCCGGATCAAGGGCTTCTCATTCCGCGATTTTGAAGACAAGATTTGACGTTCAAGAGGCGATGTCTCCCTATTCTTTCAACTAAATCTTGATTTCAAGCTCTCCTTGGAAACATAAATGAGTATAGAAGAGGAAGAAATCAAGAGATTCAAGGATTGAGATGTCTAAATAGTTTGATAGCTCGAAACATCCAAGTTTATAATTTCCCTTGAACATAGAGAATTTATAATATTTTGAAATTGGGCGTCACCGTTGGATATTCGCCTTTATGAGATTAAAGGTCACGATAGAATCTAAAGAATTAAATCGTTATGGTTAAGTCGCGATCGTCGCATCTTCATCAGAGCGTCAAGATCACGCCACGTGATCATGTAAAGAGAGAGTGTCACCAGATGTCGTTCGTCCAATCATGAATCGACATCTCATATTCTCAGATGGAGCTTTAAATCCAAGACGTTATAAATCCTCAGATGAACGGCTAGGATTGATCCATTTAATAAAATGAATCGTCATCCACTCAAATGCTGCCATATATCCCCCCTCAAGTGAAAATGATGGGCTGAGATTCAATTGAATTCATTCGCTTCGATTGGAAGATTTTGAGCGTGCCACATCACCTGCAAAAAGATAAAATACAAATACGCGATATTTATGATTATTGTATTCCCTTAATAGGGTGCTTATCCACTTAATTGTGCGCTTAATGACGCATGTACGTGTGAGACACCTGACGCGCGCATACAACACCATGTCGACACGTAAGCGCGATGCCATGCCAACGCAATAAAAATTAAAATATTTTTTTATTATTTTAAAGATAAATTACAAAACATTATAATTCTGCATAATCTAGAAAATTTCAGAAAATTTCTTAAAAAATCCTTGAAATTTAGAAAATTCATAACTTTTAAAATATAACTCTAAATTAATCCAAATTTTTTTTATTAGAAATTAAATAATTTATCAATTTGAAATTTCATGAATAACAAGAGAATAAATTTTTATTTAAAAAATATACTCATTTCTCTTAGAAAATAAAACTTGGAAAAATAAATGACTGTATAAAAAGCATTTTTCTCTTATTATTTAACATTAAAACCAAATTATAATATCATGCATATTATGAGAATAATCTACTTAAAATATATTCTTGAATTATGCATAATTATCCTTAAATAATGCATTTTGATTTTATAACTCAAAAATACATGAAATGATAGATATACACTCAAAGTATGATAACATGCATAAGTATGGAATGTTTTATGCCTAAATTTACATTAATAATCACATAATTACATCTATAAATTTCACATTATCACTTGTAACTCTCATGACCAAAAATTTTATACAATATACTAATGGATTCATCTTGAACTAGGATTTATTTTGAGATCCATGATAGATGGAAAATAATATTTGATAAAATTATCTTAATGGTCATGGCCTCTTTGCTACTTTTTATGTCCAACCTTTATAGACCAAACTCAATCCCAAGAATTTTAGTTAACCTTCATATTCATCTTATTATTATTATCAAACACCAACCCTAATTTCTGCCCATATAAAAATATTGATTTTCCATATTGGAAATTTGTTACTTCAGTCCTAAGTGGGCCAAAGTACGATAGTAATAAAAATTCCCAAAAATTCTAGAAAATATTTAAAAATCATTTTATCCCTTTAAGCATATAATTGGTCATTTAAAACAATAATAAAATGCATTTATGATAATTTTCCATGAAAATAAGTGCATAAAATGGTATAAAATTAATGCATTTATTTGCATGTTAGTGGGCCAAAGTACCATAGTAATCAAAATTCCCAAAAAATTTATAAAATATTTAAAAATAATATTATCCTTTTATTTTACATTTATGTAACATGAATAAATCAAAATCATTGGATGAATTGATTTAAAGTTGGTCATCGATCTTCACTTAAGAGAGTCTCATAGGAGTTGTGGCCAAAGCTAATTTAATGATGGAAGAATGTGGGTCATGTCTCCAAATCCATTGCCACATGACAGCACCAAATAAGCCTATTCTCATGCAAGATCTTATGGCCATCAGTGTGGAGATACCAATGATAAATACTGGGTGCTCTTTGGAGAAAATTTTCATTGAATTGATCCATATGAATCCCTAAATGTTATTATGGTGAATTCCAAATCATGTTAATTCATGTCATTATTTGGTATATAGTCTTTACACTTGGGACACCAAAGACATCTTATGGATAGATGATCATGTTTTGATTCTAACGTACTAATCCTTAGCCACAAGATCTTTAAAACATTATATATTAGATATGACATGAAGCCCTCAAAGGTGATTGTGGTCAAGATTAGATTATCCATCATGAGTATTAGACCATATTGATTCAAGAAATTATGGTGGTGTACGACCCTCGTCGCCACCAAGGCATGACACCACGACGCCGGAGGAGCCGACACCCGCGCGCGTCCAGCCCCCTCGACAGGAGAAGACGAAGGATGCTGACTTCCACTACACTGCATAAGGACCTCATCTTGCCACGACACGTCACACCCCAGGCTCGCGCACGCGTGGATCTATCTATCTTATTTTGTTATTATGGACTTCCTTAGCCCGCACGTGTTTAGGCGGGCCTTTGCTTATTTTCCTATCCCCCTCTTAGGCTTTCGGGTGGATTCTTCCCTTTTTGGGATCCTACTAGTGAAGCCCTTCTTCTTTGTGAACCTTATTTTCTATGAGCATGTTAGGCGTTTGGGTTGTGGGCCTCAAGTGGGCCCTTTCTCCTCTCGGCCCATTATGGGCTCTATAAGAGGGGAAGGGACCCTCCCTCCCCCCCACAAACCTTAGCCGTCATTTAAAGAAAGAAATGAGTAAACTCCCTCTCAAGTGGCTGCTCGAGGAAGATCAAGGAAGGAGACCTACCGCCGCCGCACAACCACTTGCAGCCGCCGTGCCCGCAGCCGAGACCGTTGCCTCCCCTTGCCCCGATCACGAGAGACCTACGCGACCCCGCCATTCCCAAGCCGTCGCCGCCGCCGCCGCCGCTGCCGACTCTGGATCGCAATGCCACCCACCTCCCCACGGAACTCCTCTCCATCCTTCCCCTTCCTCTCCCTCCACCGATCCTAACATTTTCCCCTTACTGCTCAGCCTACCCGAAAATTCCTCTACCTCTGCCATCCTCACCGTCACTCCAGAATTTCCCCCCCCCCTGCACGACCCCTGCATCCGACGTGCCCCTCTCCACGCTCTCCCCATTCTCTCTCCCGAGTTCGCCGGCCACCCCTTTGCAAATTCGACCACACCCAGTTGACCTCCCTATTTCTCTCATCCCCTCTCTCTCTCTTCTCCTCACCGACCGTCCTTGCCCTGTTCACCAATACCCCCATTCCCGTCCCCCTCGCATCACCCGTCCTCCCGTCGTATTCCGGAGCTCATTCCGAATTCCAAACCACCCGAATACATCCGTCTACCCTCTCGGTCGTCCTCAATCGATTGGCCCTGTCCATCCTCTCCACATTCCCGACGCTCAACCTCCCCAGACACAGCCGTGCCAATTCCGTCTTCACGCCCTGTGGAGTCCTCTCCGTCACCACCCGAATTCTTCCTCGTACCTGTCGAAGACATTCCGAAATTCGGGAACTCACCTTCATCGTCCTGTGTCGTCCCTTACGGGGCCCAGCCGACTCCTTACCGCCGTCCAACCTAATTTCCTATCTTCGCCAGCCGTCCCTCCCATACCCTCATCCCAATCGCGGAATTTAGTAAGCCGCGTTTCAACCAATCGAAAATTTGGCCGACCACGCAGCCATTCACCCACCTCCAGGGCGGCAGAATTTCTCTCCCCCCCCCCACACGAATTCTCCTTCACGCCCGACTGAATCTTCTCCCTCACTTGGTTGGACTCCCCCTAGCTCCCCACTGACTTCCTTCCCCCTAAAGCATCCCAACTTCCTCGCATCGCACCATCGAATGCTCGTCTTTCCTTCCTGCAAGTCCCCACTCCCGCGCAATGCTGAATTTGTGAAACTGTGAGAGTAAGAAGGAATTCGCATCCAATGAGTGTGCAGTGATCCGCCAACCACATCTCCTCCGGTCAATTCCTGCATCAACGTCAAGGTTGATCTCGCCCTACGCTGACGCCACCCCTCCTGGAATCACTCGGAGATCGTGATTGTGTCCTCATTCAATTGCGCTGGTGCTCCCTGCCGACCTGTTTCCGCAGCAAGGGCGGCCCTTCCCAAGTCCGCAACGGATCCGCACCAGAGACTTGACCTCGGGACTGCCCTCATGGGTCCCAGCAGCCTCGTCCAGTGCCCTGCTGCTCCTTGCACCACTTGTCCACAACCAGTACGATAGGCCCCCGCTGACAAAACGTATTGTGCGGTCATTTAAAAACAACAAACGTCAGTCAAACAAAATTTATGATACCGAACTCACAATGACAAATATAGAAAATCAAGTAAAGAGTAAGTATTGTGTTAATCTACGGAGAATAAGGTTGACTTTTATTGCAGAGTTGACTTGGTCAAACTTAGGTTTAAAAGAAGTTTTAAAGAAATAGAAATAATATTTTATCAATATAAATGATATAAATATATTAAATAAGAAATTTTAAGATTTAAGATCTTGGATTTGACATAGAAAAGTCAAAAGTCAAAGTGAAAGCGTTGACTATGATAACCAGTCGAAGTTCTGTAAAATCAGAGATTTAAAAGATGTCAAAAGATTATAAAAATTATATATTTAGAAACAAGAGAGAAAATGGAATTTATTGATATAAAATATGTTATTTTTCGATAAGAAATGGATTTACTATGAATTACTAAAAATCAAAGATCAGAAAAATCCCATAATGAACACTTCAGAGAAAATCTTCAAATTTACTGATCAAATGATATCCAAATCTTTCAATTTATAAATCAATAGAAATCTAAGAACCATAGGATTCTAAAGAGACCAAAATGATCGAATTCTGATTTATATTTTAAAAGTAATTGACCACGAAAGTCAACGCTCAAATTCGGATTGAAAATGAACAGTGCTTGGTAAAACATTAAATTGAGGGGTCAAATGATCTTGGAATTTGACGAATTTACTATCCACAAAAAGCTAATTAAATAAGGAATCCAATGAAACCAAAATCCGGTGATTCAGAATTATAATCAGAGAGATATCTTTTTTTCAAAATCAACAAAATTTTGGACTAAACTTAGGCGAAATTGAAGAACACTACTAAATAAAAATCAAAATTAATGATCTATATCTAATTAAAACTCAAATTACTACCTGATAATTGATCAAATGTCACTACTAACCTGATTTCCACAAGGATGTGACTTCAATTCACTCGGATTGAAGCGGATTTTTCTTGATTTCTTCTTTGCGGACGTTCGGCGTTCAAGGGGAAAATCCGATGAAATCCGATGGAAATTCGTGATCAATCCCGCTCTGATTTGATCTAAATCGAGTCTAAACGTGGGGGGATCATGAAGAAGTCAATATCTTTGTTTCAAATCACTTAATTCCTTCACGATTCAATCAAGAGTTAATAAGAAACAAGCGAGTAGATCAGTTTTTAAAGGAGAATTTCCGAGCGATTCTAGGGCCTTTTGATCCAGTCGGGAGAGAGGTTTGATGGCCACGATCGCACGACAATCATGGCCCATCAATTAGAAGTGATCGTGGCCCGAATCGCACGGTAATTTGGCCACGATCGCGCGGCGATCGTGAGCCACAATGATGAGCACCGAGTCATTGCTGCCGTCTGATCTCCATCTCCTTCTCAGATGAGTCCACGTGTCGCCCCGCGTTGAGTTCCAAACTCGCGATGAATCGCAATCGTCCGATGAAGTTTGATGCCTCCTCGCCATGTCACGTGTCTCCGATCTAAAGCTTCACTTATGATTTTTTTAACGCACGTGTCTTGATGAAGATTGTGTGGACTCGGGTCCACGCGATCAACGCTTAGCGATCGGAGCCGACGCCTGTGATTCATCCACGTCCCCTACAAAAGAAGAATCCCCAGGAACTTAGTCCCACACAGAAGAAACAATTGGAAACTCTAAGTATAAAATGTAGAGGGGCGGTAAGCACTTGTGTTACCGCCCCAATACTCATACCAGGGCCCACTAACCCGTGGGCCCTTCACATGCCAGCCCCCCCTCACCACGGGCGTCCGCGTAGACCCGTGTGGCCTCCTGCCATGTGTCCGCACCACCTGCGCCTCGTGTGGGCCATGCGTGGCCCTGTCACGTGGCCTTAGTGCCACGTCGCATTCATGCTGGTCCCTCGTGCCACATCAGCTCCACGCGCCACGTCAGAGTCCGTGCCACATCACATCCGCAAGGTCTGTGGAATAAAAACCCCCTTTTCACGATTTTAGGTAAGAAATAATTAAAATAAAAATCACTAAAAATCCGAAAAAAATCTAAAAACTTCAAAAATTAATAACTTTGAAAATACAACTCCTTTTAATCTCAAATTTTCTCCATTGGATCAAAATTCTCTTTCTTTTTAATATAATTCCATTAAAAAGAAATTTTTAAAGAAGAATATAGGATGAATTAAAAATAACCTAAAGGCATTCATTAAGATTTCTCTCTTTTAATCATCCAATAATTTCCTTCTTATAATTAACCTTTAAAATCATTTACTAAAGTCAAAAGAAGTGAGGGAAAGAAATTAATTCCTATTAATTTAACCTTGCAAAAAGATTAATCATCAAGAAAGTACATAATTATCCCTAATTTATGCATAAATATAGACCTTAGTGAAATGACATACCAATGGAGAAAATTCTTAAAAACTATGATAACATGCATCATATTCACATAAAATAAGCATGAATATGAGTTAAAGAGGGTAAGAATTTAAGTTATAAATTCATGTTATCACACCCCTCAACTTAAATCATTGCTAGTCCCTTAGCAATGGAAAGATAAAGAATGTGTAATAGGACTAACAAGCTTAGAAAACCATGGGTTAAGCATTGATAGAATCTGAAATGAATGTTCTACCTTAAATGATGCCAAGAAGAAAGTAATGTACTAGAAACTTAGGGTCACGGCATTCCTCCGGCAAACACTTTAATCCACCAAATGGACTAGGAATCCTCTTGCTCTACATACTAATAGAAATATACATAATTAAAAAGAATTCATCATACCAAACCAATCGTCGCTTCCTCGCGCTATGGACATGAATGATAAGGGCACAAGAAGTAGAAACAAGCATCATCCTTTTCATACATAATAGCTATAAAATAGAGTCGGCTAAAACACATGAGAGGTAGCTTACCATTCTAATTCTACTTTGTTTTTTTTGTCTTTTTCTTTCTTTCATCCTAATTCTACTTTTTCTTCCTTTTTCTTTCTAATTCTACTTTTTCCTTTATTCATCCTAATTCTACTTGCTGAAAGCCTTTTGAAGAAAGAGATTAGATAATTCAGAATTTGAAATTTACAAGGCTTTTTATGCAACTTTATTGAAAACAACATAACTCATTTCATGGTGCTCATCCTACCCATGTGTCATCCTTAGTAGACGTGCAGCTTATTCCCCCGAAGAGGTTTTGGTATCTCTATGTATCAGGGGGCTTCACTATGTCAATAATAGTAGTGCCAACAAAGGATGATACAAGCTACGACTTGCTATGGAAAGCAGAAGGATGTGCGCGCAAGGAGTCATTAACTCAAGATTTAGAAAGAAGAATGAGTAGACGAGAAGTATAGAAAGTTTTTTTTAAAAAAAATCATACTATGAGCTTGAGTAAATCCTTAGATTGGATTTTATGGTTCCCCAAATGAATACCTAGATCCATAATTCCATCAACTCTACCATCTCCTCAACATAACACTTAAGGTTGCTCTTCCCACGACTTTCTAAACAAGTGGAGATGTTAATATACTCTATGATTTACTATTTCATGTGGTTTTGGAAAGATCATGTTGTTGTTCACATGTTTAAAAATCAGATCATTAGATGACACTTGCTTCCACCGCCGTCAGGATTTAGTTAAGGACGATTGATTTGACAACATGAGAGGATTGAGACCGTGGTCCAATCAATAGGGTTGACTGCCGAGCTCCCCATTGACGACCCGAGGCTCCCCGCCTACGTGGACATGGACTGGGAGGCCGCTCGGATTGACACTACTCGGCGCACTCCAGCACTCCGGAGTCGTCGTGCAAGAAGGTATTCTGCTTGTTAGCATTAGTAGGTCATTACATCACAATAGATCCTCCTAGGATATCCCTTCCCTAGTTTCACACTTCATAGCTCGGTGTGTGACCGGCTTAGCACCCTGGTCCTGCATCAAATTAGATGAAAAAAATCCTTTTTCAAGACACTAAAAATATCAATGAAGTGCTCCATGATTTCCTTCAAACATTAGTACTAACTTAAGTGACCGATAAGGACTTGAAAATTTACCATACCCTATCACGCATCATTCATGAGTGTCAAATAGATGAAATATTATATGTACACAATAATTGATGATCAAAAGGTTCCATTCAAGAGTTCTTATTCACTTCAAATCTCTTAGAGCACATAGTGTAACTTGGCACCCAACAAGCTGGCAACTCGACCTGTCGATTGAGTTAAAGTGATCATGGATTTATGAATCTTTATGTTGATATATAAGGTTGACCATTAAGAGTTATTGGGTCTTTTGAGTTCTTAGTAAGATATGTAGTTTGAGAGGGGTGTTGGTGGATATAGGGATAATTCTGACAATGTAATATATTGAATGTCTATAAATATGGGGATCACAAATCAAGGTGCTCTTAAAAATGTTATGGAAACTCTCTCCTTTCTTCTATTTCTCTTTTGGTGAAGATCATGGAAGAGGAGATCCAGTCATCCATTGATCATGGGGATACTGTTAGAGTTTATACATAAACAACTTCAAAAAATCCTTAAATGAACTAGATGGATTTTAATCCATACTTGAAGAGTATGAATTTTAGATGATAGGATCATCGGTTCTTGGAACCTCGATATTTGGAATGTCCATTACAATGTCTTTAATTGGATTCAATATTTTGATCAAAATTTTGAGATCCAATCAAGCATCAAATCCCAACAGTTTGGCTCTCCTTTGTAATGTGGGCCCTAGCTCATGGTATGGTCCAAATTCAAGGACACGCACCCTCTCTTCAAGGCTCTATCATGAGATCTCTTTTGCAATTTGACGTTTATGATCTAATGGGGTTTTCTTCTTCAAAATCATGAATAAATTTTGGTTGCCCTTCATCACTTAAGGGAATCTGATTGCCACGACTTAATTGAGATTAAAATCTTCTAGAAATGCTTCTCTCTCCTCTTGCATTCTTATCTCTTGAATTTTTTTTTATTCAAACTTTATGGATATTTTGATATCCATATGCCATCTTGAAATCTTTTTATTGAATCATGTTCTAGAATCATGGGTCCTTCTATTGAATGCTTCTAATCAAGATTTCATTGAAAAAATGGGGTGCATTTTTTGCTTGAATCTGAAACTTCGTATAAGAGAGCATGAAATGAAAAGCATTTGATCTTGGATTAATTGGATCAATTTCATGGATTTTTTGGGATAGTTTTCTCATAGTCTCTAATTTTTCATTATAGAAATTTATATTAATTTTTAGAAGTTTTGATGATGAGAACAAGAAAACCCTAGAATTGCATATGCAAAAGAGAGTACATAAGTCTTTATATAGAGAGTGAGGATTAGGTGCCCTAAATGGGTTGGGAGCTCGATATCACTATCAGAGACTCCCTCTCAAGCTGGAGCATATAAATCAAACATGCACAGCTTGGTACATGTGGCGTCATAGGAGATCTCGACCAGACTCTTCGTGAAGACTTTTTCAAGCTGATGAGATGATGCCACATTAGGGGTGGAAATAACTCTAGGCATAACCTTGTCCCCAGTGCAATGACTGATAACATACAATTTACACATGAAATTAAATGATTATTAATGCAAATTAAAACACAAAATATTCCATTCTTATGCATGTTGTCATGTTTTCAGTATATAAATATCATTCTATGAAAATTTAAGTTATAATCTCAAAATGCACTATTTTATGGATAATCATGGGTAATTAAGAGAAATATTTAAGATAAGATTATTCTCATCTATATTTGAGATTATAATTAGGTTTTAATCTTAAATGATAAGAGGAATTACTTTTTATACACTCATTTATTTTTCTAACCTTATTTTCTAAAAGAAATGAGAATATTTTTTAAATAAAAATTTATTCTATTGTTATTTGTTAAATAAATTTTTAGAATGATATTATTTAATTTTTGATCAAAAAAGACAAATTTGGATTAATTTGAAGTTATATTTTGAAATATATGAATTTTCTAATTTTTAGGGATTTTTGGAATTTTTCTATTTTTTAATGAATTTATTTGGATTTATCTTGAATTAAAAAGAATAAAAAATCAGATTAAAAATCGTGATGACGTGGCAGCTAACGTGGCGGGGCTCGCCAAATGGCGACGTATGTAGGGTTTGCCTACCGTCATCCGGTACCGGTATCTACCGATACCGTCACCATCTGACCGATATCCAGTACCCGATACCGTCATCCAGTTCTGGATGACGGTTATCGGATAAGAGAGGAGTTCCGGTGCGGTACTGGATGATGTTATCGGGAGAAGGGGCGACCACAGTATCTGCACGTTCCGCAGGCCGTGGATGATATTTCTGGAGCACGACCGCATACATTGATTCAATCACGCTAAACTCTCTCTATCTCTTACCTGAACGATTTTTCCATTAGGACGATTTTTCTAGGAGGTTTTCCAGAGCCGTCGACGAGGGTTTTCTTCCCGCCACCGCCATTGTGTTGCGCTCCACCTCCACCTCCGATCTTTCACTTCAATTCCCTCGGGAACTATGATCTTGATCCGCTGCAGCCTGCAGCAGTGTTTCTACACAAAGATGGAGCTCCCTTTGAAGTTCGAACCAACTGTTCCCAGAAATGGCCGCGATCAACGCCGACGATCTCTTTGATTCTCTCCGCTATTATCATATCGATCTTTTCTTGGGCTTTTGGTTCATCTTGGGGTAGATTGAATGCGGGAATTCTCTGGTGCAGGCTGTGCTGTGTATGAGAGAGAGAGGGATATATATTGAAATATATGAGAGAGAGAGAGAGAGCCGAAGGGAAACTCGGAAAGACTAATACTCTGATACAGCCGGGAGCCCGGGATTTTAGGTTAAACCGGATAGTCGGATACCGGGTATCGGTATCGGTTCTGATATCGATACCTGGTATCGACACCCAACGGCAGCCATTAGCGGATATCGGTATCAGATTGCGGTATCGGAAACCGATACCGTCATCCAGTTACCGATACCGACATTTGGATGTCGGTATTGGATACTGTAGGTATCGGGTACCATTTAGAACCTTAACGGTACCCGATACCGTTATCGTTATAGATACCGGTATTCGATACCGGTATCTGAACGGGCGTATGTGTGTGCATGTGTGCACGTGTGTGAGTTAAGCATCCTTTTCAAGATTTTTTCTAACCTACTAATCACTCATACCTTATATACCTGTAGATTCACTTTGATTTTTGTCATGTGGGATTACTTTTGTTTATTCTTATGTGCAAATGACGTGGCAAAATGAGGAGCGTGCGATCACACTTTGATTGGGATCTTGACTTAAGTGAGGGGTAGGTGCCACACTTTGATTGGGCGACGATTCATTTTTAAACTGATTTAATCTTAGCCGTTCATCTAAAGAGTTATAATGGCTAAGATTAAATGCACCCAATGGACTTCGATGGATCCATGGTGGCATCTCAAGCGTCGATTCACAATCGAATGACTGTAATCGTGCGATTCTTCTTCTTCAAGCATGACATGTCAAAATCTGCTAGCTTCATCTTTAATCGAACAGACGCGATTTAATGGCAACGATTCGTATCCGAGCGTTTCATCTGAGCGTTTGATTGAAGATGAAGAGCCAAATCCAACAGCCATGCCCAAATATGCTTATAAATACGCATGTTCTTTGACAATGTAAAGTATTCAGGGGTGTTTCAAGTAATTGAACTGTTTAGACAAAAATCTTTGAATCTCTTGCTTTCTTTGTCTTCTAGATCAATTTCTGAATCCAAGGAGTGTCTGAAAGTGAGATTTGGTAGAGATAATAGGGAGAAATTGCTTCTTGAATGCCGACGATCGTCTTCGAAATCGCGTAATGAAAAGCCTTTGATTCGACAATCAATTGGATCATTTCAACTGCTTTCTCGGGTTAGAATTCTTGTTTTCCTCCTAATCTCTCTTCCTATAACATCTAATTTTATTTTTGAATCGTAGATTAGGTTCATTTTAGATTTATTTTTGGTTTTCTTTCTCTTGGCGTTAAAAAATTCTACCCAATTTTTGCTCTTTGATTTCTCCGCGAATCTTGATCTAAATTGAGTAATTTTTATTTTGTATATTTGTCTTTGAGTTATAATTTAAAATTTATCAAATTCTCTTATTGCTCACCTCAATTCATTGTCTGATTTGATTGAATTTGAAGAAATACCTCGAAAATACATTAATTCTCCGTGGATTCGACCCTTATTCACCACTATACTCTTTAATTCGTGATTATAACTTTAAATTGGTGAGCTTGGAACTTGATTTGACACTTATTCGCGTTTATTCAAGGACTGCGCAAATTCCTCTCATCAATGACAACCAATCTCAATGTGCCTTGTACGTTCATAAAAAGTGGAATTACCAGCGATGAAGATAGAGGCTTGATTATGACAATGTATGGGTATTGAAGAGGGAGAAGAGATGTTAAGATCTTTGAGAAATAATCGAATTCACGCCAGCTCTCATATGGTCTCAGTCATAGCTCAATACTCAGACTCCACACTAGAGCATAATACCCCCTTATGTTTCCATGATCGCTAGGTGATGAGGTTCCCTCCAACATATATGCAATAGGTTGTAGCCGATTTAAGATCTCTCTTGTCACCTTCATACCCAGCATCAGAGTAGACTTTGATATGGAGATGACCATGTCATCGATAGAAGAGCCCTCTTCCTAGGGCTCACTTGATGTATGTTAGAACCTATAAAGCTCCCTCCTAGTGGACTCATCGAGGTTCTTGCATGAGCTGAATCAAAACACTAATTACATATGCCATGGCAGGGTGAGTGACAATGAGATACATTTGCTTGCCTAACAATCTCTTATAGTGATTAACATCCACAAAGAGTGGAGATGAAGTATCCTAGAACTATGGGCGAGCTTCCATAGGTGAGACCTCTGTCTTGCACCCAAGAAGTATTTTCTCTTGAAGCATGTAAAGGGCATACTTTTGTTGGGTCGAAGCTAGCTTCTCGTCCTAATGTGCAAACTCAATCCCAAGAAAGTATCTTTGACTCCCCAAGTCACGGATACTGAGGTGCTACTATAAATAAGCCTTGGTAGCGTGAATAGTAGTGTCATCACTACTAATCAAAAGAATGTCATCCACGTAGACTGCAAGAATGACAAGACCGCCCTTAGTCTTCTTAGTAAGCACAGTAGGATCAGTGGCGCATTATGTGAAGCCAAAGACAGAGAGAAGACCACCAAACTTTGTGATAACATGTAATTTACTCATGCAATTATATGATTATTAATAAAAATTAAGACATACAAAATTCTATTCTTATGCATGTTATCATACTTTGAGTGCATATCTATCATTTCCCGACCAGGCGAGAACATCATCATCTTTTCCTGACTCGGCAGCAAACTGTGCACTTCATACGTCGATCTTCTACATGTACGTGAAGATCAACAGGCAAGTGTGCAAGTTGATTGTCGACTGTGACAGTTGCGTCAACGTTGTGTTTGACACGATGATCCACCACTTGGCATAGCAACCCATTCGCACCTGAGTCCCTATGACATGTCTTGGATTGACACGACATCTTTACCAGTGGGACTCCAGTGTAGGGTACCCCTGCGAGTCAGCACTTATGATGACATTGTCCTCTATGACGTCCTTCCGATGAAAATCAGAAGCATCATACTTGGGCGACCATGGTTATACGACCATGACGTTTAGTTGGAGGGAAGAGCAAATACTTGCTCTTTCTTGCATCGTGGCCGCAAAGTTGTGTGGGTCCCCTACATTGCCCGCCCTATAGCTCGCCGCCTACCACCACCTCGCGTTGGACTTATCGTGGTTCGAGGACCAAAGTTTTAGTACAGTATCTGGGACGAGCTCGTAGACACTCCACATTGCTTCGCCCTAGCTCTAGATGTCCCCACCGGAGCTGCCCCGCCTTCACCTTCCCCCGAGGCTGAGCACGCAATCTAGATGTTTTCCCGGAGGACCTACCTGGCGAGATGCCACCGATGTGCTACATCCAGCACGCGATCGATCTAGTGTCGGGAGCTTCGCTGCCGAACCTGCCCCACTATTGCATGGAGCCCATGCGCTATGAGGAGCTATGACGACAGGTTCAAGAGTTACTGGCAAAGGGCCTCATCTAGGAGAGCCTTAGCCTTTGCACACTACCCGCCCTTCTAGCACCGAAGAAGGATGCTACTTGGCGTATGTGATGTGACAGTCGTGCGATCAACAAGATCATGGTCAAGTACCGTTTTCCGATCCCACGCCTACAGGACCTGTTTGATATGATGGCAGGATCCATTATCTTCTCAAAGATTGATTTGAGAAGTGGATACCATCAGGTTCGGATTCATCCCGAAGATGAGTGGAAGATCGCCTTTAAGATAAAGGACGGTCTCTACGAGTGGCGAGTTATGCCATTAGGTCTCTCGAACGCGCCCTACACATTTCAGTGGCACATGAATGAGGTCTTACGCCCATTCATTAGCAAATTTATCATCGTCTACTTTGACGACATCCTTATCTACAGCCACGGGCGAGAGGATCATCTCCAGCATCTACGCCAAGTTTGTGACGCACTTCGATGGGAGAAGCTTTATGCCCATCCCAAGAAGTGCTACTTCTTCACGACAGAGGTCTCCTTCCTAGGATTCCTCGTATCGGTTTAGGACGTGTTCGCTGATTCGGAGAAGGTGCAAGCCATCTCTTCATGGCCTCAACCTTCTAGTCTCCATGACTTCTAGAGCTTCATTGGACTGGCAACATTTTATCACCGACTCGTCCAAAACTTTAGTTTTGTGACGACACCTATCACTGACTGCCTCAGGCTGGAGACATTCCAGTGGATCAAGGCAGCCAAGCAGGCATTTGACAGACTGAAGGCCTTGATGACCCAGACATCGGTCCTGCGGTTACCCGACTTCAACAAGTGTTTAAAGTCGCCCGTGATGCCTCTGGCGTCAGCATTGGGGGTGTCCTTAGCAATGATGGCCACCTCGTTGAGTTCTTCAACGAGAAGCTGAATGACATTAGGTTTGAGTACTCCACCTACGATAATGAGTTCTAGGTCATCATTCAAGCATTGAGATACTGGCGCCATTACCTCTTGTCCAAGGAGTTTGTGCTCTTCTCGGACAATGAAGCCTTGAAGTACCTCCACTTGCAGTAGAACCTGAGCGACAGACACACACGTTGGGTGGAGTATCTTCAAGACTACACGTTTGTTACTCGCCACAAGAAGGGCAAGGACAATGTGGTCGCAGATGCATTGAGCTGCCACACGCATCTTCTCACTTTGGTGAGGGTGTAGGTTACAGGGTTTGAGTCCTTAAAGGATTCCTACCCGACGTGTCCTGATTTCGGCCCCATAGTCCATGCCCTCGAGCTTGGCACCAGCCACGAGCACCATGACTACCTTCGAACAGAGGGCTACCTATTCTTTAGGAATAGGTTGTGCATTCCACGCACGTCTCTTCAGGATCAGCTCACTTGGGAGTGCCGTTCCGGATGTCTTGCCGGCCATTTTGGCCGTGACAAGACGATTACGGCTGCAGAGCATCACTTCTATTGGCCAAGCGCGATGTTGGGAACATCGTCGCTCAGTGCAGGGTGTGCACCTTCGCCAAGCAAGTAAAGAAGAATGTTGGCCTCTACACACCGCTTCCCTTGCCAGCGCGACCTTGGGATGACGTGAGCATGCACTTTGTGCTCCGACTGCCCTGCACGGTCCGCCGCCATGATTCTACCATAGTAGTTGTGGATCGCTTTTCGAAGATGGCCTACTTTAGGCCATGTTCGAAGACTTTTGACGCCACGCGAGTGGCTCAGTTGTACTTTCGGGAGGTAGTTCGCTTACATGGACTACCCAAGTCCATTATATCAAATCGCGATGTCCGCTTCACGAGCCACTTCTGGAGGACATTGTGGAGCATGCTGGGGATCAAGCTAAGATTTTCGACGACATATCACAACCAAACTGAAGTCGTCAATCAAAGCCTTGGAAACTTGCTTCGATCTTTGGTGGGGGACAACCTCACCACTTGGGATCTAGTCATCTTGCGTGCCGAGTTTGCGTATAAAGCCTTGGCTAACCGCACCATAAGTCCATTCGAGATTGCCCATGTATTAGTACCTCGCAAATCTCTAGACTTAGCGCCGATAGATCCCCATATTAGAGCCTCTGAGGACGATGTCGCATTTTCACAACATGTGAGTGAGTTGCATCAGTACATTCATGATAGGATTACACATCATAATGCATCATACACAGCATAATGCTGACTTGCATCGTCGTCAATGGAGCTATAACGTGGGTGACCAGTGATGGTTCGGTTGAGACCAAAGAGGTACTCTCCCGACACAGCTTTGAAGCTTCATGCTTGTAGCGCTGGCCCGTTCTGAGTCCTTACACGCGTAGGCGAGAGCGCCTACGTCGTCAACATCCCTCCCTCGTGGGGGATCAGCTCGACCTTCAATGTGGCGGACGTGGCCGCATTCGTAGCCTCACCAGCACATGATCAGCCTTCTCACCGTGGCCCATTCTCTGAGAGTGAGTTTGCCGATCAGTCCACTCCCCCAATGCTACCACCCGATTAGCACGAGCAAGTAGAGGAGGTACTGCGAGAGGTAATTGACTTCACAGGGGATGGTGCTTCGTGAAGGTTTTTTCATACGTTGGCAAGGACGTCTAGTAGAGGATGAAGCGTGGATCACGGAGGAGGACTTGGCGCGCCTGCGACCGGTTATGATCGAGCCGCTGCTCGGCACACGCGCCAGCTCGATGGAGTCCAGTTCTTTCGACCCCTTGCAGGATTGCTGGAATACCACCCCCATCGCATCCAAGGCACAACACCACGGCGCAAAAGGAGACGACATCTATGCATGTCCAGCCCCCACGACAGGCGAAGACGAAAGATTTCGAGTTTCGCTAAACCACTTGAGGACTTTGTCTCCCCCACTCCGAGCTCGCGCGTGTGGATCTATCTTCTTTCCTCATTATGAACTTTAACGGCCCGCAGGTGTTTTAGCGGGCCTTCTTTTATCTCCATCTCCCATCGGTGTCGATCTTTTATTATTATTATTATTATTATTATTATTATTATTATTATTATTATTATTATTATTATTATTATTATCATGTTATGTCGTCTGGTCGTGGGCCTCAAGTAGGCCATTTCCCTTCTCGGCCCATCTTGAGCTCTACAAGAGGAAGGGACCCCAACAAACCCTACCTGTCATTTGAAGAAAGAAAGGAGTGAACTCCCTCTCGAGTGATTGCTCAACGAAGATCGAGGAAGGCGACCAACCGCCACAACCGCCATCGTCGATGCCGCCGCACACACTGGTGCCGCCGCCACGCCTGTCGCCACTACCTCCATCTCCCCCTGCCCCGATCACTATTTCGCAGCCGTCGCTCCCTAGTCATCGCCGCCGCGCCCAATCCCCCGCAGCCGCCTTGTCCAGCCTCGGCCGCCGCATTGCCCGACCCAAGCCGCCACCCAAACCTGCCCAGATCGCCGCCTTGGCCAACCCAAGTCACCCCCCCCAACCGCGTACCCGCACTCCCAGCAAGCTCCAATCGCGCGCTGCACGCACCCCGTTGCAAGTCGTGCGTGACCCCGCTGCAAGCCCTGTGCGCTCTTGACGCACACTACCGCGCGCCCAGCTCACCGTCGCCGCACCGCCCAGCCTGGTCGCCGCCCCAGGTCACTGCATCGTCCAAGCCAGGCCGCCGCCACGACCTGCCAGACTACCGCCCAAGCCTGCCCCATGTCGCCGCCCCCAATTCATGCACCTTTGCACCCCACGCACCCCTATTGCGCGCCTCGCGAGCCCATGCGACCCCCTTGTGCACCCTGCATGCTCCTGTCGAGGGTTTTTCACGCCCCTACGCGCTCTGTGTGCCCGCCGCGCACGCCCTATGTGCCTGTCGCGTGTGCCAAGTGCGTCTGCCGCGCGTGCCCTGGGCGCCCTGCTCGAACCCTGTGCGCGCATGCCATGTGCGCCCGTTGCCCGTGCCTCGTGGGCCCGAGCCTTGCCATAGACTGCTCCCGCGCGCCTTGCCCTAATCATGCCCCCGCACGCTGCCCATAGCCGTGCCTGCGCACACTCGCTTTGCATCGGTTGCGTCCCGTGTGCCGTGCTCGGCTGCCCTGTGCCTAGTTCCCCGCGCCGACGCCTCAGTGCCCACACCGTCGCTGACCTAGCCCGCTTCTGCTGACTACTCGTGCTGCGTATGAACGACCTCCCCATCACGACCAACCGGGCTCGAGCCTCGCAAGTTAGGCACACATCCCCTCTCCTTTACTTTGAAGTACTTTTATTTCTTCCAGTATTTCCCGCACTTGCTTCCACCGCCATTAGGACCTAGACTAGGTCAATTGAGAGGACGACTCGAGTGGATTGAGACTGTGGTCCAATCCGTCGGGTTGAACGTCGAGCTCCCCTCGACGACCCAATGCCCAACGCCCGCGAGGACGTGGACCTAGAGGACTCCCAGACTGACACTACTTGGCGCACTCGAGGAGCTTAAAAGACGACGTGCGGGAAGGCAATTGTTTGTAGGTCTTGATAGTTCATCTCATCATTGTAGATCTCCATAGGGTATCCTTTCCCTAGATTCCCCTTTAGTCCTTTGTGACGTGATCGGGTTTACCAGCCTGGTCCTGCATCAAGACCTACTTGCAAGTGATAATGTTGGCATTTTTCTGGATGCGGAACCAAGGTCCAAGTCCAGCAAGAAACCAACGCTCCCACCTCCGAGTCCATCACCACTTTCCATGCAGGTACTTGTGCCCTTGGAGGCTACCAAAAGGCTAAAGGCACGAAAAGAGGGAGAGAGCTAATCACAGAAAACAAAGTGAGAAATGGGATGGTGAGTACAAGCGCATGTGCCCTTGGGAAGGGTAATGGGAAGGTGAAGATCATTGGGAGGGGCATGGGGAGTGGCGTTTCGGGATGGCAAGCTCACAATGGAGGAGGGAGACAACTTATCTGCATCTGGAGCAGAGGCGGCAGGTGGAACAAAGGAGATTGGAAAAGAAGGAGAGGAGAGAAGAGTGGAGGAGAGGGAACCAAAGGAAGGGCATCAAGAAAGACCAAGAAGGGAGAGAAGACAACCAGAGGAGATCTAGTGACAAGAGTAGAAGAAAGTGAGGGAGAGGAGAAGAAGGGAGACTCCTCATGGAAGGTTGATGGAACGAAACCGTAAGGTCATCAATTGCACACGGTCTCTTGTCAAAATATAGTCCAAACTTACCAATTTAATGAAAATATCTCAAATTGAGGGGTATAATGGTAAATATGGTTGAATCCACAGGGAATTAGAGAAATTTCTTATGATCTCTTCAAATTTGATCAAATCGGACGACAAATCGATGAAAGAAATTGGGGGAAATGATATTTTATGAAAGAGAACTTC
Source organism: Lemna minuta (assembly GCA_024174645.1). Classification (NCBI taxonomy): domain Eukaryota; kingdom Viridiplantae; phylum Streptophyta; class Magnoliopsida; order Alismatales; family Araceae; genus Lemna; species Lemna minuta. The sequence continues at coordinate 4,389,337 of CM044106.1, forward strand.
AAGACGATTCCACGGAATCAAAAATCATCAAATTTGACTTTGATTTCGCGGAGAAATTGAAGATCGAAGTGAGATGAAATTTCTAAAATCGTAAATCGTGAAAATACGAAAATTAACCTTGAAATTAAACTAAATTACTAATCTAAACAGAAATTAAACACTAATAGACGTTAGATTAGGAAAAAGCACTTCCACTAACCCACAATTGCGATTGGATTACCCCACTTAATCGACGGAATCAAGGCTATTCATCAAAATCCGAAAATCCCGATTCGTGGAGTTCAAGCGGCAATTTCTTCCTCGTCTTTCGCCCAAATCTTAATCTTAAGCACTCCATGGATGCGGAATTGAGTCTAGAAGCGATTGGGATCAAAAGATTCAAGAGATTTGGTATCTAAATAGTTTAATTTTATTGAATTTCTCTCGAATGCTTTACAAATCGGAAGAACATCTCAATTTATAGGACATTTGGGCGTAACCGTCCGATGAAACCGATCAACGGCTCTGATGAAACGCTTGATCGCGAATCGTTACGGTATTTTCGTGGCCGTTGGATCACAATCAGACGCTCGAGATGAAGCCACGTCAATGCGCATTATAAAACGCCTTTAAACGGTCGTCGTTGGATCTCGATCGGACGCATCAGATGCGTTTCTCCGCGATTTAATCTCGACCGTTATAACTCTGCGATCAACGGTCGAGATTAAGACGATCCGGTGAACCTCGGTTAAGCCACGTGTCCATCGATTTTAAGTGAAAATCAAGGGCACCAATTCACCACACGATCGGACGTCCCTTACGCTGCCACGTCATCACCCGCATCAACCGTTCAATTGCGATGCGATCAGACGGCTCTGATCACGCCACATCACCTGCTCTATTTAAATATTCTGAAAACTCGATATTAAATTAGAAAAATCAATTTTAAATTCCAGAAAATCCTTAGAAATTTATTAAAAATCATTAAAAATTCATAAAAATTCAAGAAAATTCCCTAAAAATTAGAAACTTCATAACTTTCAAAATATAACTCCAAATTAATCCAAATTTATTTCATTTGATCTGAAATTTAATTATATATCATTCTAAAAATTCAAAATTAATAAATAATAAGAGATTTAATTTCTATTTTAAAAATACATTCATTTCTTTTAAGATTTTAACTTAGAAAATTAAATGAATGTTTATAAAAATGATTTCTCTCATTATTTTACTTTAAAAACAACTTATAATCTCAAGTAAAGATGGGAAATAAAAGTATTAATCTTCAATTCATCATAATTTAATTTAAAGTATTTTGAGATTATAATGACTTTTTCATAGAATGATAGATAAATACTCATAAATATGATAACATGCATAGGAATTGAATCTTTTATGCCTTAATATGCATTAATAATCATGTATTATCATGTCTAATTAGCATGTTATCAAAGGTGACATCAGTAGAAGCCGCATAACAATGAGTTTCAGGAAAGTACACCTAGTAGCCTTTCTGTATCTTGGAGTCGCCAAAAATACACCTTTGACCAGCGCAAGGGGTGAGCTTGGACAGGGATGAAGAGTGATCCAGGACAAAGGTAGTACATCCAAAGACCTGAGGAGGAAGGGAGAAGAGAGATGAGATGGGTAAGAGATGGTGAAGGGAGTAGCACCATGATAACATGCACTTATAACTTAAATTCTTATCCTATTTAACTCATATTCATGCTTATTTTATGTGAATATGAGGCATGTTATCATACTTTTTAGGAATTTTCTCCATTGGTATGTCATTTCACTAAAGTCTATATTTATGCATAATTTAGGGTTAATTATGAGCTTTCTTGATGATTAATCTTCTTGCAAGATTAAATTAATACGAATTAAATATTTTCCATGATGTACTTTGACTTTAGAGGATAATTTAAGGAATTAATTCCAAGGAAATAATGATTTGATGATTTTTAATGAAAGACTTGATATTATTTTCTATCCATCTCATTTTCTTGTTTTTAATTATATTTTAGAGGGCATGATATTAAAAAGGAATAAATTTGTGATACAATGGAGAAAATTTGGATTAAAAAGCAGTTGTATTTCTTAAGTTATCATTTTTTGAAGTTTTTAATCTTTTTTAGATTTTTATTTGATTTTTATTAACTTTATTAAGTGTATTTTGTAATTAAAAATCGCAAAAAGTGGTGTTTATTTCCGCAGGACCGCGGAGCTGACGTGGCGCACAGGGCTGACGTGGCACGCAAGACACACGCGGATGCGACGCAGCACGCAAGGCCACGTGGCAGGGCCGCGCGAGCCCACGTGAGGCACAGGTGGCGCACAGGGCGCGGACACGTGGCACGGGCCACGCAAGTACACGCGGATGCCCGTGAGGGGTGCCACGTGGTGTGAGAAGGGCTGGCGTGTGAAGGACCCACGGGTTAGTGGGCCCTGGTAATATGATTGGGGCGGTAACGCAATAGCCTTAAACCGCCCCGGTTTATAACCTTACCCTTTCTAGCTTTTTCTTGCGTGTGGGACTATGTTCCCACACGTCTCTTACCTTGTGCAGGACACGTGGCGGAACTACGGACGACAGATACACGGGTATCAATTGAAACGCATCGATACGATGGACGCAGAGTCCACTGGATCAAGTAATCAGGCACATGCGCAAAATGGATACTTAAGTGAAGCGATCGACGATATCTCTTGCACCACGTGGCTTCATCGGACGATGATGATTCATCACAATATTGGCGTATGATGGAGCAACACGTGGACGCTTTATAACGGTTCGATTGAAGATCGGGCGATGAAGATCGGATGGCGGCGATGATTCATGGCTCACGATCGTGGATCACGATCGTGGCTCACGATTGCGGCTCGATCGTGGACAAACTACCTTGCATTTGGAGCCACGATCACCTAAAATTGATGGACCACGATCGTCGTGCGATCGTGGCCATCAAATACACCTATCAACAGGATCAAACGGCCTTAAAATCGAGCGGAAATCCTCCTTTAAAAACACGATGTATTCCCTCTTTTCTTTTCAACTCTTCATTGATTCCTGAAGCAATTAAGCAAATTTGGAGCAAAATCTTGAGTTCTTCGTGATCCCCCCACCTTAAGACTCGATTACGAAGCAATCGGAGCGCGACTAATCCCGAATTTCCACTTGGTTTTATCGAATTTTCCCCTTGAACGCCGAACGTCTGCGAGGAAGAAATCGAGCAAATTCGCTTCAATCCGCGTGAATTGAAGCCCCATTCTTGCGCCAATCAGGTTAGTAGTGAGATTCGATCAGTTATCAGGTGGTAATTTGAGTTTTAATTAGGTTTAGATCTTTAATTTTGCATTTTAGTTCTTAGTGTTCTTCCATTTCACTCAATTTAAGTCCAAAATTTTTATGATTTTGAAAATAGAATATCTCTCTGATTCTAATTCCGAATCACCTGATTTTGGTTTCATTGGATTCCTCATTTCATTAGCTTTCCGTGGATAGCAAATTCGTTGAATTCTAAATTCATTTGACCCCTCAATTTAATGTTTGATCAAGCACTGTTCATTTTCAAGCCGAATTTGAATGTTAAATTTCAGGGTCAATTACTTTCAAAATATAAATCAGAATTTGATAATTTTGGTCTCTTTCGAATTCTCTAGTTATTAGCTTTCTATTGATATATAAATTTCAATATTTGGATATCATTTGACCAGTCAATTTGAAGATTTTCTCTAATGTGTTCATTTCAGAAATTTTCTAATCTTTGATTTTCAATAATTCATAGTAAATCTTTTTCTCATCCAAAAATCACAAATTCTATATCAATAAATTCCATTTTCTCTATATTTTCCAAATATATAATTTTTATAATCTTTGGACACGTTTTGGATCTCTGATTTTATAGAACTTCGACTGTTGATCAAAGTCAATGCTTTGACTTTTCTCTGTCAAATCCGAGATCTTAAATCTTAAAACTTCTTATTTAGTATATTTATATAATTTCTATTGATAGCATCTTATTTTTAATTCTTTTAAACCTCTTTTAAACCTAAGTTTGACCAAGTCAACTCTACAATTAAAGTCAACCTTGTTCTCTGTGGATCGACCCGATACTTACACTTTACTTAATTTTCTATCTTTATCTTTGTGAGTTCAGCTTTATAAATTTTGTTTGACCGACGTTTATGTGTTTTAACGACCGTACTAAAACGCTAGGTCACACCACCATGGGGAGCAAAGGGAAGCCCATTATGGAGATATGCGGCAGTCATGAGGATGTCAAACGAAAGGTAAGATGAGACATGCATCTCAATCACTAGTGTGTGAGTGATATCAAGGAATTGACGGTATTTTTGCTCGACGATATCATTTTGTTGCGAGGTACGAGGACTATTGGTCTTGTGAATAATGTCACGATCATCACAAAAGGTTCGAAGAGAGGTTTGGACAAACTCAAGAGCATTATCAATACAAAGAATCTTAGGCATAGTGGAATATTGAGTGACAACTTTTATAATGAATTAGATGATCGTGACAAAATGAATCCACGAGGTCATTGACAACACTTGGATACGCATCAAATATATATTCCAAACTCACAAAATTTAAAGATTAATCACGAATTAGACAATATAGAGGTGAATAAGGGTCCAATCCACCGAGTATTAAGGTATTTTTGAAGTATTCTTTGAAATTCGATCAAATCAGACAATAAAATGAGGTGCGAATTAGGGGTTTTGAAAATTTTGGAATGATAACTCAAAGGCAAATCCGCATAATAAAAAATCATTGAATTTGGATCTAGATTTGGGGAGAAATCGATGAGTGAATTAAAGGGAAATTTCCGAATGAGAAGATACCAAAAAACTAAAATTAAAATTGAAATTGACTAAATCTACGATTCGAAATTAAAATCTAATGTTATATGAAGAAAGACTAGGATGAAAACACAATTGCTAACCCAAAATCAAATGAATTGATCCAATTTCTTGCCAAATCAAATGTTATTCATTCCTCGAATTCAAAGACGAACGTTGGCATTTAAGAATCAATTTCTCCCTATTCTCTCAACGAAATCTCACTTTCAAACACTCCGTGGACACGAAAATTGATCTAGAAGCGATTGGAAGCGAGAGATTCAAGGATTGTGATGTCTAAATAGTTCAATTACTTGAAAAACCCAATAATGATTTACATCATCAAAGAACATCTCAATTTATTAGGAGAATTGGGCGTAATCGTTAAATCGGCGTTTAATATTCGATCAATGGCTCTGATGAAACACATATATATGAATCGTTACACTTAAATTGTGTCAGTTAGATCAGAGATGGACCACCGAGATGTCACCACGTCGCGCGTGAAGAGAAAACACATGAAACGACATTCGTACGATCTTGATCTAACGCTCTGAATGCATTTCATCGGTTTTAATCTCAGTCGTTATAACTCCTTAGATAAACGGCTGAGATTAAATCATTTTAAAAAAATTCGCCAACAAACTAGAGTGTGCTACATACCCCCCCCCCCCCCCGCGCCTTAAGTGAAGATCGATGGCATTCATTTAACGAGTGAATCGGACACTCCACGCGACGCCACGTCACCTAAGCATGTTAAAACAAAAACATACTCCCACATGACCAAAAATCACACGATTCAATGCATATATAAGGACGCATGATTAGAGACTTAGCGTTACCCTGAAAAGGATGCTTAATCTCTCTAATCACATGCGCGCGCACATGCGCACTCACACCCCCACACACACACGCACATACATATGTGCGAACACATAAGTTGTGCCACGTGGTATGTCCATGCGCTGCCACGTGACAACGCCCTTTTTCGTCCCCACCACGTCAGTTGCCCCGTCAGCATGCAACATAAAATTATTTTTTATTCATTTTAATTCAAAATGAATCGAATTAAATTCATAAAAAAATCAAAAAATTCTTGAAAAATCCTTAAAAATTAGAAAATTCAAATATTTCAAAATATAGCACCAAATTAATCCAAATTTGTTTCATTAGATCAAAAATTAAATTATCTATCATTCTAAAAAGTTAAATTCAATAAATAATAATAGGATAAATTTTTATTTCAAAAATACACTCATTTCTCTTAGAAATTAAAACTTAGAAAAATAAATTAGTATATAAAAAGTATTTTCTATTATTGTTTAACATTAAAATCGAATTATAATCTAAAATATAGATGAGAATAATCTGCTCTAAAATATAATCTTAAAATATATAATTATCCCTAAAATAGTGCATTTTGATATTATAACTTAAAATTGCATGAAATGATAGATATTCACTCAAAGTATGATAACATGCCTAAAAATAAAATATTTTATGTCTTAATTTACATTAATAATCATATAATTACATGTTAAAATTGCATGTTATCAAACTGCAGTAACAACCTTAGTGCGGTCGTAGAGAACGTAAGCCCAACTCACACGAGTAAAGTCATCAACAAACACAACATAGTAGCGATGACCCAAAATAGAGGGGGTAAGGGAGGGACCCCAAACATCACATTGAATAAGATCAAAAGGTGCAAAAGAGGGGATGTCATCATGACTAGAGTAAGAAGATTGATGATGTTTGCCCAATTGACATGACTCGCACACAAACTGAGTAAGAGAGAGAAAGCCATGGTAAGGTCTTTTCAATTTTTTTCAAGACATGGATGGCTTAAATGACGATGCCACAAACAGGAAGAAGTAGCTGAAGATGTAACAAAAAGGACTCGAAGACCTGAGGAGATGTCATCAAAAATTGTCTCATAGATGTCTTGCCTATTCTCACGACTCAAACCAATCCTCCATACGATGTACAAATCCTAGAAAATTCAATAAAAAGGCAAGAAGGTAATTGTACATGGAAGAGCACGAGTGATGGCACTAATTGAGAGAAGGTTTACATGAAAATCATGAGCACATAGGATTTGGTGAAGAGAAAGAGAATTAGTGACACGAGTAGTAACACGACCTTGGACCAAACAAAGTCGGTCATCAGCAATGGTAACAAGGGGATGGGAGGGGGTAGGGTCATCTCATTTTTTTTATGAGATGAAGCCCCTGAATCGATAATCCATGATGGTGACAAGGAAGCAAAGAGAGCAGAGGTACCTCACATTGAGGGAGCTAGAAGTGAGATAAGGCTTCGTAAAGAAGAGACATTGGTACTCCCAGAGCGACAAAGCGTGTCGTACTCAGCTAATGTCAAGGTCGCATGATAGTGTGGGGTAGGAATGTTGGGAAAAACTATAGAAAGGGTAGCCAAAGGAGTCACAATCGCTTGGGCAATAGGAGGCTTGCCAAATTGCCTCTAATAGTTGTTGGCAAGATGATTTTGCTTGCTACTGTAAGGACATGGCAGAAAAGAGTTTTGGCCACGCCCATGAGGAGGATTGCCACCATCAAAATGAGGAGGGAGATCATCATTGCGAGCCCGAGGGGACGAGACCGTCATAGTTACAAGAAGAGTTGTATTTCTTGGAGAAAAAGAGAGAGGGGAGGAAGGCATACCAATCATGACGTGAAGATCACTAGAGAAAATAGTAATAAGGCTTGGTACACAATCACCATGGAGAAGAGAGCCCCAAAACTGGGATGCGATAGAAGGAAAAAGCCCACTCAAGTAAATGTCATCATTGAGATCCTCTCGATAACACTTCAATGTCACCGGGTCTATGGTGAGTGGCTAATAAAGTTCAACCTCCTGAAGTAAGGCCTGCAAGCAAGCAAAGTAGGCATGAAGAGAGAGATTTCCTTGCTTGTAGGTGATAAGGGACTTGAAGATCTTGACCACACATCTGATGTTAGTCTAGTTGGCATACATGGTCTCAAGAGTTTTCTAGAGGGAGTGTGTCGTCTTGATGCACGTAAGAGACTCAGTGATGCTCTGCTCGATGCTATAAAGCATTTAAGTGATGATGGTTGAGTCTGATTGTCACCAAGAAGCATAAGATGGGTCACGAAGCAGCAGAGGGTCATCTGTGAGAATGATGAAGAAGACTATGAGACTCAGGAAGAGCTCAAAATGAGAAGGCCACACCGCATAATTACGTTTGGTAAAATTACAAGTAGGCCAAGTAATTTGTGCTATGATCAAAAGATGAGGCGATGAAGTTGGCGGAGTAAGAAGCACTATAGGAGGAAGAATCACCGAACTGTCAACCTAAGATGTTGGGATGGGCAGTAATGAAGTATCAAAATCTGGAGCCGAAGAGGCTAGAGAGAATGTAGAACACCTAGATGATGCCATCGAAGATATAATAATATGTTGGGAGGATGAATGTAGGCATCACCAAGTGCGTCATCTGGAGAGAAGCAATAGATGACACGTAGCGGTAGGTAGCCACGGAGTGCCGACGAGTAGAGAAGTTGGCGGCACAAAGCGCCGGACATTACAGAGTAGAGGAAATTGCACAGTGGCACATATCACGACTTGTCAAATAGACTAAAGCGACTAACAGGCGCCCGCAGGGTCGACAAGAGAGAAGCATGATGACAGCGACGGTTGGAGGCAATGATAGAGATGAGAGTGCGCCATAGTGGGAGGAGGTGGCTCACCAAGAATAACAGTTACAATGCCTGATGATGACGGCGGTGAGAGGAGTTATAGTTTTGATATCATGTTGACAATGAGAACAAGAAAACCCTATAATTACATATGCAAAAGAGAGTACATAGATCCATATATAGAGAGTGAAGATAAGGTGCCATAAATGGGCCGGGAGCCCAGTATAAGTATCAATTTTAATTAATAAGCTTACATTAATTAAAACCAATTAATCTTTCCATTTTCTTGTTCTTCATATATAATAGTCTATCTCTAGCTTCTCTCTTCAATTTCTCCTTTGTTTTAAATTAAAATTGATAGGAATTTAATTCATAGGAAAGATAAATTTTTCTACTATCTAAAAATACATTGCCCCTCATTTTCACCTCATTTTCTCATCCAATTAGATTGAGTTCTAAAATTTCTCTTTTTAAAATCAAACATAATGCTCAACTTTTCTTAATGTCATTGACCCATTTTGATCTCCTCAAAGGAGAGGATTGGACTACTAGTGCTTGACTATGTTGGACTTTTTTTATTCATGAGAGATGTCTTGATGATGATAAAGCTTTTTTTCTAATCTCCTTGGGTCTTGAATTGAGCATTGATTTGGATGAGCTGGGGTCGATTGACCCATTGACTTTGTCAATTTAATTGTTGCCCACAGAATAGGGCATTATGGTGATTTTTGAAATACACACAACAAGATTTAGAATGAGAATTCATATCATAAAAATACATGTATCGTAGAGTTGGAGCCTATACAATGGTGATAAAAGAAAGATGAAATATGCATATGTCTGTTGAAATCTTTTACGAGAAGCTTGTTACGTGACAGGTCAATGAAAATAATGTGGTTTCTAAGTAGAGAGCTCACGCCATGTCAATTTATGATTAACACTATATATGAGATGATGTAGGTTTCTTAGCATACAGAGGTTGACTTCCACGAGGAATCCAACTTTTTCATGATGAGCATATATTGTGATGATTAGAAATCCAAATTTCCACAAGAAAAATATAAAGATTGATATAAACAATATACATAAGAAAAATAAAGTGCCACATAGCATTTATCAACTTTACATTTACATTCTCATGGTAGATAATGAATGTCCTTGCAATGAATTTTGACACAAAGTTCAACATGAATGATAGTACTGTGACAACACTAGAATTACTCAACATGAATCTCCAACTTTGAGGGGGAGAAAGTAGATGATTATGATCCAATAGCCCGATGGGTCTAATGAGCCCACTTTGACGAGGATGATTTCCGTTGACCCTTCCCTCTTCGTCCTCTTTTGAATAGTGAAATCATGACTGCAGACCTCGAGGAACGCAAACCATGATCCACCCCGAAACGGTGAAAACCCCAGAAAAACCGAGGGCTCCGGACTTTCTCACCCCGTCCCTTTTGGCGTTTTCTTCGTTGTGGGCGACTGACAATGAAGGCAGAAAAAGGTAGAGAGCACGCCGGCCGCGTTTCTAGGGAGCTTTTCTTCCGCAAAGGAACCCTGTCTGCGCCGTACTTCTTTAATCAGCTCGTTGACGGATATAGAAGCCGCGTTATTGCCATTCTGCATAAAGTTATTGACCTGGAACTCTTCTCTTAAACACTAGTTGACCGGTTTCGGTCTGCTTCCGGCGCTTCCTCTCTCTCTCTCTCTTCTCTCCTCCCATGGCGTCTCGTCTCTGCCTTCTGCTCCTCCTCGCCGTTTCCCCAGTCTTCTCGACCAACCCCGAAGGTGCAACTTGGCCTCTAGTCTAACTTTCTCTCCCTAGACGCATAGCACCTGAGATCTCACCCCTCTTCTTTTTTGGCTCTCAGGGGAGGCGCTGCACACGTTAAGATCGAGGTTGATGGATCCGAAGAATGTTCTGCAGAGCTGGGATCCCACTCTGGTTGACCCCTGCACCTGGTTCCACGTTACCTGCGACGACCAGAACCGGGTCGTCCGACTGTAATTCATTTTCCCCAATCTCTGTGACCGTTTATCTCCTGGGTGCTTTGTCTGAACCGATTTGCGTTTCAGAGATCTGGGCAACTCGGATATCTCCGGCCAGTTGGGCCCGGAGCTCGGCCGTCTTGAGCATCTCCAGTATCTGTATGCCTCGACCTCTCTCTCCTCCCCCATCTCTCTACGTGTGGTTTTTTAAATAGGATTGGTGATATTGTTCAGGGAGCTCTACAGAAACAACTTCTATGGGAAGATTCCAGAGGAGCTGGGCGGTCTGAAGAACCTTGTCAGCATGGACCTGTACGGAAACCGGCTCGAAGGGGAGATCCCAAAATCGCTGGGAAATCTGAAATCTCTCCGTTTCTTGTGAGCCAACTCTCCTTTTTTTTTTCTTCGATATTCAAAATTGAAGAGGCGTTCTCTTTGAACGTTCAGGCGTCTGAGCAATAATCGTCTGACGGGCTCCATCCCGCGAGAGCTCGCCTCTCTCACAAATCTGAGAGTATTGTAAGACAAACCAGAATTTCTTAACCTAATTTTATTTCTGAATAATGTGATGAATGATGGTCCTTCTGCCGCATTGCAGTGATGTTTCTAACAACGATCTCTGCGGTACGATCCCAGTCGATGGCCCCTTTCCCACTTTCCCGACTCAGAGGTAAAAAGAACTTGAGATCCTGGTCGCCCATCTTGATTGAGTTCGAACACGAGAATGATTAGCAAGTTTGACCGATTTTTCATTACTTTTTTCTCCTTCCACAGCTACGACAACAATCACAGACTTACTGAGCCGGGACTACAAGGGCCGGTGCCATCTGATTTTGGCTGTTGAAAAATGTTTACGAGCGTGTAAATCCTTGCTTTCTGTCTGTTCTGATGTAACCTCCTGTTTCTCTCTCTTCCTTTTCTGTTCCTTTCTCTCTGCGAATCAACCGTTTATGTGCCCATTGACTAGTTGACTGCATTCTCTGGGTCTTCGAGAGAAGTACGGGTGCTCCTGTAAAAGTAAACTTAAGGTTTGAGAAGCAGGATGACGTCTACACTTCCAAATAAAAATGAACGACAGCCTTAAATTACCATGGCTTCCTTCGCCGTAAGCCTGTCCTGGTGATCATAACGAAGAAGTTTGTCGAGAAGATCTATCGCCTGGAGCATCAACAGGGGCTGCATTTTATGAAATTAACACGCCAGGAAACTTGAGGGAGTAAAGGGAAATCACCTCTGGAGATATCAAATGTCGATTTTTCTCATTGATGAATGTGTACCAAGGTTCCCAAGTACGCCTGCAAGAACGAAAAATCAGAGATAGAAAATATACCGCTGAAATTTCAGGTTCTCGAATGAATGTACCTTCCTAAAAGTAGAGCTAATCTATGATTAAGCTTCAAATGATATTTACTCACGTAAGATGCCAACTCATCGGTTCCGAGCACCTGATGGGTAAGTGTATGGCATCAGCGGAAAATCTCGTAAAATGTAAACCGGATATCTTCTAGCAAAGAATAAGATAAATTAAAAAATTCACGTGGGATTAGTAATTAAAAGAAAATGATTACCTTGGCGATTTGTACAAGCTGATCATAATTGTCACGGCCATTGAAGAATGGCTCACGGAGAAATATCTGCAATAGATAGTATGCTCAAACAATCAACATCCCTAGCAGAAATATACATAGATCAAACTGAAGGGAAAGGACAAAAAGATCCCAGTAGGCTTAAAGAAGGAAATTTCAAATCTCTCCCTCCCTCTCACCCTCTCTCTCTGACACTCTCTCAACCCCCTATTCACACTTCCATCTCTCTCCATCCCCTCTCTAGTCTCTATTTCAGCTCTCTCTCTCTCTAACCCCCCCCCCCGCGGTGCCCCCCACAAAGGAGAAGTTAAAATACTTTTTCCCGCCCTCTTGACTTTTTTGGAACCAGTCATTTCGGCTTCTATCCGGGATTCTATCACAAGGTAACGAATCATAAAGTAGGCTGGAATCAACAGCTTTCGGGTTAAATGGTGGACAGATTTACTATCTAAGAATCGTGGAGATGATAAATAAATGATGCCATCCACTTCTGGAAGCAACAAAAGCAAGTGGAGCACACGAATTAATACAGCCCCAACCAGGGTTTGGGAACTCTGGTTCTCTACTTTCTTGATACTCCTTAGCCAGATCCTACGAGTTCTACCAGAAACGTAGCAACATGAATTATTTTAGATAAATTGTCCGTAAAAATATTTTCTCATTGAATAAAAGGCATCCTTATTTTAATAATGAACTAACCATGCCAGCAAACATGCAGCCAAGGCTCCACGTATCCAGAGAGTAGTCGTACTCTTGAAAATCCAGGAGGAGCTCAGGTCCTTTGAAAAATCTGTTAAGTGTACAAATCAGGAAGAAATGAAAAAAACAATCAAGGAAATCAACAATCACAAGACCCAAAAATGAATACCAAAATGTCCAAATAAACAATAGAAGTAACAATTTTCAGACATTGTTTATGTACGAGTACTCTACCGGCAATAAACTTGAACTAATCGGGAAAAAAAATTAATTCACAGAGATTTACCAGGAAAAGGAAAGAATATATTCATCAGTAGATTTACCTTGAAGCAACCCGGACATTATATTTCTTTCCGGGATGGTAAAACTCTGCTAGGCCCCAGTCTATAAGCCACAGTTTGTGCATCTCGTGATCAATCAGAATGTTTTGGGGCTTTAAATCTCGATGCATTATCCCTTGCGAATGACAGTAATCTAATGCCTGTCAATAGTCAGTAAAAACTGATGAATTCAAATTGACTTTTCAGTTTTATTTAACCATCAATCACGATTGGAGACAAACAGCATTAAATATCATTTCTGTCCATAGAATGAAAAAAGTGTCCGGAAAATGAAACAAAACTTCCCATGGGTTATCTTAAAACAGTATGATCAGATAATAAATCAAGAAGAACACCTTGAGAAGCTCAAAAATGTAGAAACGGATGTCACAATCATTGAGTGTTGGGCGCAAAAGCTTCAAATCTGTGCTATTAATGTATTCAAACACAAGACTGGGAGATTTCGAATGCGCATCTCTCACAACATCCACTAGCTTTATAATATTTGGGCCACCATAGAGACTCTGGAGAATTTTGATTTCCCTCTTTATCTGCAAAAATAGCATCAAAATAACTTAATTTCGAAATCCTGACAAAGAACTCACAAAAAGCCAAGTGGAAAGACTGAAACAATGTGGACATAATAGGTTATGAGGATTCTCCACCTTCTCTGTCTTGACTGGTTTGAGGATCTTGAAGATGCAGAGTTCATTGGTGTTTGTGTTTATGCCCTCAAACACTGCACTGTATTTCCCTCGGCCTACTTTTCGTACAAGTTTATAATTGTCATGATCACTGAGAAGTATTGATTCAGTTAAAGAGAGATAAACTAAAAACAGTGACTTGTCAATGAAGTAAGGTTAAAGCCCCCTCGCAAGTGTCATTCGCAAAAAAAAGGAATATATCAACTCCAAATGATGATTATAGAATAGATACTCATGAACTTACGCAAATGCTTCTTCCATTTATCTTTCCGATTTGTGTCTGTCCACTGCATTCAGATCCTTCTGTTTGAATCTAGAACCCTGGATTTTTATGGTTTTTTTTTGTTTGGTGGGGGGGAAGGATCATTGCATTTCCATAATAAATCTTATTATAGAAACATGAAGAGTACACAACGATTGCATAAACACATGACTTTTGGACGAACTTTATGTAGAAATTTGTTCTTCACAAAATTGAATGACAAATAATTCGTTCACAGGACTAAACGAAACATCCCTAGGCTATTGGAAGCAGTGAAATACAGTGCAGTATAGAAAGAGAACATTTTGTGACTTTCCACAAAAGACTCCATTTAGACAAGTAGTATAAATATATTATGCTTGTTTGAAGGGATTTATTCCTTTTTTCGGCCAAATATTTTTGCATTAATTATTGTTTATGGAACAAAGTCCTTTTTTCAGTTTCTCACAGAAAATGCAATTAGTTAAAATCCAACTGATTCTGGGACCCTATGTGCGACGTCAATGATAACCACACATGAGAGTTAACTTCCATCAGGATTCAAGGGTTGCATCTATTTTGTGTTCAATTAAAGTAAAACTTTGAACTTGAGGGTTGAATTAGCTGATTCAATGGGCTCAAAACCTGACTCCTTCGTGCAAATCAAGAACTCATGAGCTTAAGATCAATTTTCTGCATTAGTCCTTTGTCGAGGCCTCTTCTCCTTCCCTCTGTTAAAAAATGCCGACATCTTGCTAAAGTTTGAACCTGTTATCATTAGTCTTGTGGCTTGTTTAAGAAATAAAATTGTGCCCTTGCTATTGGCTATACTTTTTGGCATAGTGATAAGTGCTTGATCCTGACAAGTGGCATCAGTAGTGGGGAAGTACAAGGCCCAAGAACCAGCCCGGTAGGAGTAGGTCCAATAAGCACTTCAATGTCCCCGCTGTAAGTGGACAAGAATTTACGAGAATGATTAAACCAAGGCATATTGAATTCAAGGAATTTTCAACACCCTTAATCCGCGTAATTACAGACGCATGCAAGGGCTGCCCCTCGGCCGCGTCACCCTCTAAATACCATTCAGACCAAGAGGTCAACCTCTAAATACCTCTGATCCGCGTCACCCACAAGCCTTACCTCCCTAAGAGGGGCCCCCTCCTTTCATAGACCAAGAGGTCAACCTTCTTCACATGTTCCATGTAGGATTTAACCCACCCCCTCACCCCCACATTGCTGGGCTACAAGGCCCGTTCTCCACAACTCGCACCATACCCGATGCCCTCTCTCAGGAAAAACAAACCTTCTTGATCTCATGGTAGTTCATCAACGGGATACAACATGGAAAAAACACGCTCATCGCTAATCTTTGACGTTTTTTTCCAAAGGAAAAACTGCGGGACTGATCTTTAATATTTGTGAACTGGCAACATGTAATGTGAGCCCTTCAAACATCCAAAAATTGATAAAGAATTTGATAAAATGGTATCCTCAATTCATACGTGCAACCTTGGCATCAAATTTCCAAATGAAATAATTTCAGTAAGCTCGCCGTTGCCTCTTTCTTCTGAGGCAACGTCTACCCGAGAATAATCAAGACCAATGCCTCTCATTCCACGGGTAAATGCATTTCGAATAGCATAATGCGATTTTCATTTTACGGAACCTATCAGTATATTCCCTCTTTTATCGCCATCAAAGAGAAGAAATAAAAGATGCTGGTGAAGTAAACAGTTGTAGTCTTGTCGATACTAATTAACTATAGCCGTTTACCTCCATTGCAAGACAAATGATTCGTAGTCCCAGTACTTCTTAGGGCGATGGACGTTGACATCGGCATATGCCCGAGCTACGGACACGGAATCGCGAGGATTCCGGGAAAAGCCATCGCTGATGCTCATTTCCTCACGTCTCGAGTAAAGGAAAGCTGGGAAAATGCTCGGCAGCCGCGGGGAGACGAGCACCCCCCCGAGCACTAGCCATCCAAGGAGGTAGACGTTGCAGTTGTGGCGGCGATCGCTCGCAGAACTCATTCAACCAAGACGATCTTTTCGCGAAGCCCAAAAACATACAGATATAGTTTAAAGCCCGTTTAATCATATTATCTCTTATTCAATAATTGATAATTCACGCGTACGACCGCACGTGAGTTTAAATGTGAAGCACTCTATTTCCATATAAATAAATTCTCCGAGGGCCCATGAAAATGTCATGAAAAAGCAGTATCCTCCTATGACAGCCAGATTTGTACGAAAACCCCTGACTATTTCATTTCCCATTTAGATCCGCTGGATGGTTGACTAATCTGACGTGTGCCATGGAGCCGGAATCAAAATAAAGGCGACGGGCCCCGACCGTGGAAGCGGTCAAGCGGGGACGATTCCGTGATTTTGGTGGAGGAGAGAAGACGAACTGTTCGATGGACGTCTACTTGTCGGATCTGTGATCAAAGATGCCTCTGCACGATAGACGGCCTTCATGGAGAGGATGAAGGCTGTACAAAGACGATAATGGCGAAGTTCGCTTTACAAGTAGTGGCTTTCATTTCTACATTTGACCTCTCATGCAATGTTCAGGCTCAAACACTGGTAGAGCCATGACGGATGCTGGCTGTTGCTGTTCATGCCGGAGATCAGAGCGGAGCCCCAGTCTTGGGATTTAGCGTTATTGCCCCCTCTTGAGTCGGTGGAGGAAGAAGAGAAGCTCGTCGTGGACTCGGAAGTGACCGAGTTCTCGTCCTTCTTCCTTGAGCTGCTTCCCGTGGCGAGCGTGAGTTGAATCTCGCTCTCGCGCTCTTCGTTGGGGTATTCCGAGGCCGGGCGTTCCAGGTCAAGAACTCTCCTTTCCTTCCTGCGGTGCAAGTTTTCGTTCTTCTTCATGTCCCTCATTAGGATCTTCTGAACTCGGTAAAGGCGATGAAGCTCGTTTACCTAGCGGGTCGTCGATAATATAAGATAGTCGCGGGGAAGGGAAAGAAATCAACAGGGAAGAGGGCTAGTCTGCTGCCTCACCTGTTCCCTAAAAGTCTTCTCGTGATCCAGCATCGCCAGCCTCATACACTCTTTGTCGTGCTTATTCACGGACATCTCCATCGGTGAGTGAGGGAGACGAGGAAACGGTTTCCGCAAAATATCCAAGAGCTTCTGCAGACGGCAAATCGAAGCAAAGAGCGATCCTCTACAGATGATGTTAAGATCCAACGAAGTTCAAAATAGAGAAAGCAGTCGTCCACCATGCAAAAAGCTCTCTTCTGCCACCCGAAGCCGACTAAAGAATTGAAATGTAAATTTCATCGATTAATTGTCCCGGAAAATCATGAGTACCCGCATCCTAGATCTGTCTCAGAACGAAGGAACGTGGGCGATGAAGGAACAAAATCAAACTTGTGCGAAGAAGAACAGAGCAAAAAACCAAGAATATAATCTACAATTGACTTTGCTAAGAAATTCGTCGGCTGAGAAAATGGAGAAGAACGAGAAGAGGGCATCACCTCCCTGGAAGTCTCGTCGACCGTCGTCTTCTTCCTCCCTTTCTCAGCTGATGGATAAAGGCTCTCCCCAATCCCAAGTCCCTTGATGGGAAAGAGAGCTGGAGAATCTCTCCGTCGGATATTATAATGGGACAGAGGTGCAGGGGACCCCTCCAAACAAATCCCAGTCCCTCTCTTTTAACCGGCCAACGACGAGCACGTGGCCCGCCGACGAAGAGCTGCCCCCATTGGAGGAGAGAGAATCAGATCGCAGAGAACTAAACAACGCCTCTTAGCGCCCTTCTTCTCGAGCTGGTTAGTCGCTTGCTTAGTTTATTACTACATCCTTATCTCCGACCAGAAGGCTTGAAAGGGAGAGTCTGCGGGAGCAATTATTGGCCTGGAAAACTGCGATCAGATCGCAGTCACAGGAGCTGCGGGTGGGTCCGGAAGAAAATGACAAAATACTAGAGAGAAAGAAGAAATATCCGTTTCCTTCCGCTCCCAGACAAGCTCCGATGCCAGTCGCGGCGCCTCTAAAAGAATTCCGATCCTGTTCATGTGGCGAACAAGATCAGACTCGGCCTGTCATTGTCGAGGGAGGGAAAGCTCGCCCAAGTCGCCGAACTCATGAATCTTCCCCACATGCGCCCCGCAAATTTACTGGCGGCGGGAACCCTCACGGGTGCGAATCGGACAAGCAAATGGCAGGAGTTTGGTCAATTAGGGAGACGGGGAAGTTAAACGGGGAAAAGTAGTATCTCGGCCAGAGAGAGAATAAAATCGATGACGGCGCAACAGATCACGGGCGCTCTCGTGGCGACCCCAGATGGCGTAGAAAATGGGCCAACTACCCCAGCGTGTCCCTTGCTGCAACCAGAGAGAATCATTCCTGCAGCTCCTTCCCCTGTCCCCAGCTTTTATGGAGGCTACAAGATTGAGCCTAGGGTTATGAAATCCGGCGGGCGGGGGGGACGACGTAGTTGATGTGGATCTGGACTGCGCGCGTCTACCTCGCAGCTCCACTCGGAGAGGATTCCTCTCGTCGTTTGTGGGGTGCGGTTGGGAGCGTAGTTACGGCTGAAGGCATCGGCATCGGCATCTTTCATTCTGTCGCGTACTACTTCAACGACAACAACTGGTGTTATTGGCCCTCGCTGCAACTGGACGCCAATCGAGCCTTGAACAGACAGCAAAGAAGACGTGGAGAAAAGAGGGCAGGACCTGCCATGGTGGCATCTTTCTCTCTCTGGCTCAGTGAAATTATTCTCATAAAAATGTTCTACAGACATCGCCGACCTCGTTTAAAAAAAGATCCAGAATCCAGAGTAGCAAGGAGTAGGTCACATGGTGCAAAGATTGACTGCGAAGAAGCTGCAAGAGGCCACATCAGGAGATTTGGAAAGCCGCCGCCTCCCCGGACACGAGTTTCAACTTTTTCGTTTTTCTTTATCATTTATGAGAAATTAGGCGTTTTTTTTTTCTTCCGTCACCCCTGATGCGTCAGCACGATTTCGCAGATATTATTGGTGTCATATGTCCTTATCTCTCCTCGTACTCTTTCTGACTCTCTCTCTCTCTCTAAACAGATCAGATCACGAGAAACTATTGAAAAGGATCCACGGCTATACGCGACGGATGATTAACTTACATCATCCGACGGCTTGGAGCCTCTCATTGCGCGTCTTCCTACTATCTCGCTCCCGTCCTAATGGGCTTTTGACGGTCGGTCTACTGGACCGGACTAAGACAATTTCGGTCCCTCAAAGTGGGCATTTGACAGTGTCGGTCCAAGTTCAGTCCGGTCCGGTCTCGGACTGAGTTGAAAACAGAACTCTCAACAACGTTGCGCTTCGGTCTTCGGTCCCGTCGTCTACTCCTGGTAACCTCGGTCTTCGGTCTTCGGTCTCGTCATCTACTCCAGGTAACCTCGCGCTTCAGTCTTCGGTCTGCTCATCTCCTCCAGGTAACCTCACACTTAGGTCTTGTGAGAGAAAGTGCGAGAGACTGAAAGGGAACACAAGAGAGGAGGAATAAGGCCGTCTTGACATTTAGGTATACTTCTGTCCTAATAGGTAAGCAGCAAGCTCTCCTAATCGCCGCTACCTATTCTTCTATAATAATTGATTCGTCGTAGTTCGGTTAGGCTTTCCCCTTGGTATCTTCTATTTCCTTAATATCTTCTCTATGTTTCATTTTTCTAAATGAAAATCTTCTCTGCTTATTCCTTATTTCATTTTTAGTTTCATATTTCTGCTGGAAAAGAGCGAATCAATATTCTAGTTTTGAAATTGAAGATATTTCAATTCTTTTTTACGCTTTTAGTAGAATAGAGTCCTCCGTGATTATAAAAATTTGGTTTGCAAATCCAAAGGCTTTAAATTCAAGATTACATGATATGAGCTTATGAGGAAGGAATAATATTTTTAAAACAGAGGAAGGAAGAAACTTTCCCCCTTCCCAGTCGAGTAAGTTAAATCCATTCCAACATTCGCTCAGTTGAACGCCAAGGAAGCTGTTTTACAGGACGACCCAGTTGACCATCTACCCTACCTCTCTCCGGCACAGACTGCCTTTCTCTTTCTCTCTCTCGCTCATTTGCCCTGTCTCCTAGCGTTCTCTCGTGAAGAATCTAGCCCTCTTGGAACCTCTCGAGAACTCGAGAAAGTGTGGAAAGAAGCTGAATAAACTTCTATTGAGAGAAAGATCGAAGATATGCCATATTCGAGCCGTAGAACCGCCACGATTATATCTCCACCATAATTTCAAAACTAAGTCAGAACTTGCAACGCACGTTGAAGACGAGAGGGAAAATATAAAGGAAATACAAAATGACAGATCAACGCCTTCGTCATTTTTTCGACAGTACGGCGCCTTCATGAAACTCTACGCAGCTCTCCACCGTTTGACTCCATTTCTCTCTTTCTCCCTCCTCCCTCTCATTCTCCCTCTCTCGCGTTCCACGGCTCCAACCTCTAACATCTCTCTCGTTCTCCCTCTCCCGTTCTCCCGCCCGCCCCCCCGCCCTCCCTTCCCCTCTCCTAAACTCAAAGTCCTGCCGTCCCCTAAATCGTAATCTTTCATTCGATGACTAACCCACTAATCGTGACGCTGAGTATGCACCACTGAAATCTTAATCTGGCAGCAACTTGGCACATTGATCTTCGCGACTGCCACTTCAGCATTGGGGAATCAATGGCCCTTGCCACTCGAGGTATCCTCCTTGTTGGCAATCAATAATCTACTTGGGAACCAATCTCGACAATCCCTGCTGTAAAAGGTGTCCACTTCAGATGATGCCCAGAAGGTATTCATTAACCTGCCCAAGTGAAGCCGGAGTGTTCTGGAGTTAGAAGCAAAGTTATGAATTGTCTTCCATTTTAGTTTATACAGAGCTATAAACATCATAACATCTAGAATGTCACTTCAATGTAGATCTTTTGGTTCCACGTACATCAATACAGAGCTGTTTCCTCTATCAATACATACATCTCATTATTCTTTAAGTACTTAGACCAATCATTTATTAATCATTGTACCACTCTCATAATTTTATCTGGTTAGAAAATTGCTTGATTAGGTTAGTCCAAGATTAGTTTCACGTGACACATTCCTTCCTTCATCCCACATGGATCTTAATCCCACATGGGCATTAGTCTGACATCAGATACATTATTTCCTTTGCATCTTATCCTCTATACAGAGAGGCTTGTAATATCTTCGTAATCGATCTATCATCAAAGGCTTTTCCTATTTGCATGATATTGAACCCCAAAAAATGCTTTGAGAAATTAAGGGTTCTTTAGCACCACAAAGGGCTGCAGGTCTAGTGCAATTGCTCCCCCCACCTCCCGAAAAAAAAAAAACATTTCCAAAGATTCCCAACCCCCCAATAAAAGAGGCCTACCTACTAGAGGTCGCCAGCCCACTTTAAGTGGTTGTTGCCCCTACCCATGTAGCCTTCCCCACCAAACATACACTCACACACATACACAATGGTTCAATGTCCTCTCAAAGTTGTTTCCCTGTCTTGTCTTGATTTACTCATCACTTGTGGTCACCACTCTAGTGAGCATGATCACTCTGATGGTCACCACTCTTGTGGTCACCCCTTCTTGAAATTTCTGGTGAGCATGATCACTGACTTAAGTGGAAGAGCCTCCACTCGGTCATCATTCTATTATTACCCAACTTACCTGATTGACATATACATTTAGTGGCCCTACCTTTGATACTTTCTCATTGTGCATAGATCTAACAGAGCCATTGCCCGCTTCGACATCTCTAGGTTATGCCACATGGAGTTAGATTGATGAAGAAATTTGGACATGGATATGCCAAAGCATCATTCGTACTATTGCCCAACCACTTGCACTTATCAAGCCTGCATGCGAATTATAACATACATCAGAGATTGTGTATGCAAACAAGAACAAGATTAGTAGAATGATAGAAATTTTTTAGTCTATATTTTCCTATGAAAAAAGTAATTAGTGATAGATATTATGTAGCCTATAAGATAAGTCATACTTCTATATATCTCATTTATACTTAATAATAAAATTTATTTGTTGTTATTCTGTGATGTTTAAAATAAAGTCTATAAGCATATGCAATGACTATAAGAATTATTATGAGAAATTTTTTAGTCTATATTTTCCTATGAAAAAAGTAATTAGTGATAAATATTATGTAGCCTATAAGATAAGTCATACTTCTATATATCTCATTTATACTTAATAATAAAATTTATTTGTTGTTATTCTGGTGAAATAGTTCAAATAAAGTCTATAAGCATACGCAATGACTATGCGAATTATTATAAGATCATGATACACTGATCACGAGTATTTAAACGTACATTTTAAACATTTCTATTTTTAGAATATTCAAGAAAGGCATCGAATTATTTGGAGAGAATATCATTGTCTCATTCAACTCATATGATGAGTATGGCTAATCTTATGGTCATTGATGTGAAGACACCAAATATAGATAGTGGGTGCCTTTTAGAGAAAGAGTTTACTGAATTGATCCATAAGAATCCCTTAATGGTTATATACCTAATTGTTCATTAGGTTTATTCATGTCATTCTTATGTATTTGGTCCTTTTATATGAGACACCAAAGACATCTTGTAGATGAATGATTATTTTAACTATAACTTATGAATTCTTAGTCACATGATCTCCAAAATATCATATATTAGATATGACATTAAGTCCTTATAGTTGATAGTATCATCATAATAAGATTGTTCGTCCTCGATATTTGATGAGATTGACTCAAAGAATGAGATATAATGAAATCCTAATCCAAAGTAGTGAAAATATTAGAGAAGTTATTATTGATGATTCCTCTACATATCAATATTATATCGAATAAACACTTAGGGTTAGATATTGGATCATATCTTGAGTCATTCATGAGTCTTGAGTGGACTAACAGTTATATATACATGGTAATTGATGACAAAAAGTTCCATATGAGAGTTATTATACACTATATTTTTTTAAAGCACATTTTATAAACTTCGTACCCAACAAGTTGGAAATTTGACGTATCGATAAGGTTAAATCGACCTATGATTAATTAATGTATATAATAATACAAATAATCAATAAGGTTAATCAATAAGTGTTACTAAGTCTATGGAGTTATTAACTAATAAGATATATGAACTTAGAAGGTCAAACACTCAAGGTATATAAACATTGGTGAATATTAACAAAGAAATAAATGGTTTTTTGAAAAGTTCATATTCCCAGAATTTATAAATAGGGAAAGAACTAACATAACAGGGTACCCATGTGAGCCTCCTAAAAAACTCTCCCCTCTCTTCTCTTCCTCTCATAGTGACGAGCATTCAAGAGGAGATTTAATCATCTAGTGGATACCACTAGAGGCTAGATGCTTAAATAACTTCAAGAAATCGTCAAGATGATTCTTATAAGTATGGTTTTTATCTATATTAGAGGATACAATCATCTCTCCTTTGCATTTTTTTTCACTTTGAGTGTTGAATTAAATGGTTTCCAATACCTTCAATGCTTTGATAGAAATTTTAGAAGGCTGAACGACCTTGGACGCTAGCAGAATAGAACCATCCTTAAGGCAAGGCAGCCCTTCCTTCATACATGTATTTCAAGAAAACTAGCCATAACTCCAAAAGTGTTGCAAGGAATTTGGAAACCTAGTGCAAATGCAATCTCTAAAATAACCTAGTGCAAATACTCCCTATAATTAATATCATATTTCCCTAGAATCTCTATGGATTAACCAAGAAAGATATATGATGAGTCCTAGATGTTTTTTGTAGGAGCACCTAATTTAATATTTAATTGCTACATTTGCTTTAAACATTCTTTTAATTGTTGACTATGATGAAACAATTTTCATAAGTAGGTGAGTAAACTTAGGTCATTCGTTGGGATGATAATAATCTCTAGTTGAATTTTTATTTCATTTCTAGAAATAAAAATGAATTGTGAATAAAATCTTTAATAACAAGAAATAAAAAGAAAGTTAAATTGAACCGAGGATGAAACTGATGGATCTTATGTGACCTATAAGCCAATCATACTTCTATGTATCTCGTTTATGTTCATTAAAGTGAAATTTATTCATAGTCATTATTGTGTGATGTTTGCAATAAAGTCTATGAACACATATAATGACTAAGTAAATTATAATATGATCATAATATACTAATCACTAGTCTTTAAACATATATTCTAAACATTCTTATTCGTGAGATATTTAAGAAGGATATCGAATTGTCTAGAAAGAATAATGATGGATATTATGTGGCCCACAAGCCAATCACACTTCCATGTATCTTGTTTATCTTCGTTAAAATAAAATTTATTAATTGTCATTCTTGTGTGATGTTTGTAATGAAGTCTATGAGCATATACAATGACTAAGTGAATTATGATGAGATTATAATATAATGATCACTAGTCTTTAAACATATGTTCTAAACATTCTTATTTGTGAGGAATTCGAGAAGTAAATCAAATTATCTAAAAAGATTAGCACTATCTTATCTGACTCATATCATGAGTATGGCTAATCTATAAGCCTAATTAGCCAAGTGCTAAACCTTAGGTTGTTTTCATCAAATCTACTGGTGTTTGGGGCTAAATTATATCTTTTTTATCATTCATACCCCCCTTTAAATGCTACATTATCTTCAACGATGAAAGTCCTATGGCACTTAGCATGTACAAACATGAAATTATGACAAGAGTATATTTGAAGGATCATAGATAAACTCAATTAATAAAAAATGTCACCTTGATTTTCACATCTTCCTTCCCCTTTCATGTCCTTTTACTCCTTAGGCTTTCTCTTTATGAATTAGTTTTCCATTCAATCTAAAAAAATTGTTTTACAAAATAATCTTTATATATAGGGCTATCTTTGTACAAAATTATCTTTATATATAGGGCTATCTTTGTACAAAAATACTTATAATATAAAGAAATAAGTGGACTTATATCTATGTATATGACTAAAAAGGAGTTAGATCACCATTTTCCCTCATTCTCTCTTCATACACCTATCAACGAGGTAAGCTCCTTCTTCCTAAAAGGAAGTATGTCATGGATCCTCTTCACTTCCTTTCTCTATATAAACCTATGTCATTCTATCTCTTCTCTTAATATAGTACACCCAAATTTTTTATATTGTATCAAATCATGCCTCCACTGCCCTACACTTCTAGTCATTTACTTCTCCACTCTTTCTTATAGATTTCTTTTTCCTTAAAATATTGCACTTTTATCATCATCATTGACCTAAGATCTTTGTTGTCGTCTTTATAGGAGGTCAAGAAAAATAAATTACAGCACATTGATATCCCATCTTTCCCATCTCTCTTCATGAACAAAATGTGGGGGGAGGAAAACCACTAATGACCAGCCCACATGAAACAAAATCCATGTATATGGAAATTCTTGAGCCACAACCATTTCAAAACATTCTCCATCATTGATGACCCCAACCTTTGCCACATTAGGTAAAATTTATTATCCACTTAATGAATTTGCTCATTTGTTGATTGGATAATGTCCCTTAATGTCCCCCTTCTAACACTCTTTGACCTATTATGTTTGAACATATGAGCTTTTCACTTGGATCAACCCCTTTTCTTTTCATGAAGATTTCTTTTCTACTTCGATCTACTTCACCTTCCCCCCCCCCCCTTGCATGGACAACCACCTTAAGAGGTGCACACTCATATGCATATTGATTGTGGTCAAACTGTTTTGAGATATAAATTGCCTCATTAAGACTCAACATCTATCTCATAATGTAAATTGGTTACAAAATTCTTATTCATAAGAGGCAAAGAAATAAAAATAATTAATTATTTTCTATCTTTAGATAGATTATCTTCAATTCTTCGCAGCTCAACAAAGCATACAAAATCATTATTTTAGCATTTACATCCCAAATAACTTTGACTTCAACAAACCATTATCTCTTGAGTTTTTCCATCATAACCCTCTTTTTTCAACATCCCTTGCATTTTGATAAGATCTTTGAGAAAAAATGGGATACATATCAAATTAATCACTTTGAACTCTTTGCAAAGGTGTAATCATGTGATACATCCTATGATCTTGATGGATATTATGTGGCCTATAAGCCAATCACACTTTCATGTATCTTATTTATGTTCATTGAAATGAAATTTATTCATTGTCATTCTTGTGTGATGTTTGCCATGAAGTCCATGAGCATGTGCAATGACTAAGTGAATTATGATGAGATCATAATATAGCGATCACTAGTCTTTAAACATATGTTCTAAACATTCCTATTTTTGGGATATTCGAGAAGGACATCGAATTATCCAGAAAGAATAGCACTATCTAATCCATCTCATATAATGAGTATGGTCGATCCTATAGCCATCGGTGTGGAGACACTAAGGATATATAGTGGGTGCTCTTTGGAGAAAGAGTTCACTGAATTGATCCGTATGAATCCCTGAATGGTATTATACCTAACTGTCAATCAGGTTGATTCATGTCATGATTGTGTATGTGGTCCTTTGACTTGAGACACCAAAGACATCTTGTGGATGGATGATCGTGTTTTGATTATGACTTACCAATCTGATGCAGGACTGGGTGCGAAACCGGTCTAGCACCGAGAAACTAGGGATGGACTAGGGGACCCAAATATGATGAAATAAACTAATGATGCAACCAAGTAGAGTGCCGTCTCGGGCGTCGCCTCCGTAGACCCTGGGGTGCGCCGAGTAGAGTTCGTCCTGGAATCCTTCCGATCCACGTCCTCGAGGACGATGGGCTGTGAGTCGTCGAGGGGAGCTCGACCGTCAACCCGATGGGTTGGACCACGGTAAGAACCCTGTCAAGTCGTCTAAGCACTCGTCCTATTCTAAGTTCCGACGGCGGTGGAGACAAGCGCGGGAAATACTGTAAAAGATATAGATCTTCAACGTAAAATAAAGGGGAACGCGTGCCTAACCTGCGGGGCGCGAGCCCGGTCGGTCGTGACGGGAGAGGTTGTTTGATGCGGCGCGGACGGACAGCAGTAGTAATCCTCGGCGTTGATGACGTGACCCTAGTAAATCCGCGGGAGTAGGCCGGTACCAATCGGCGTGACGTGACAAAATATTCGCAAGAGTCCGCACGGCGAAAATTCACGGTGAAGACCACGTCGTCAGGTCGTCTCAGCAATGAATTCCAGGTGATGCGATGGAGAGAGAACGCGCGGGAACATCGGTGATGGGGCGGAGCGAAAATTCAGGATCGGGGTTGATCTCGTCGTCCCGCGGCAGAGTTAGGGGAAGAAGTAGAAAAGGTAGCGTTCCGATGGCGGGCGACCGAGCGCGGAAATGCGGGTTGCAGGCGGGCGTGAAGTTACGTTTGATAAGTCCAAATTATCCTAATTAATTGTGTCGTTATGCCTTTATTTGGACTTTATCAATAAAAGTGTAACTAAAGAAATTTTCCCTTTAACTCCTAGCTATCTAAACATTAGGCTTAGTAAAAGGGGTCGATCCAAGGGAGGATATGGCAAAGTCTACTTTTCTTATTTACTTAAGAACTTTTTCTCATCTAACTAAACTCAGTAGTTGTCTAATTGTGAATGTTTCTATTTCCCTGCACTCTATTTTTCCTCATTTTCACTTATAATACTAGAGAAAAGAAAATAGACTCTATTGAGGAAGATTACTTTCTCAATTAAAAGATGAAAAAGATTAGGAACTTTCTATATTATTTTTATAATTTCTTTTTATTCTGATCTAGAATTCAAATTCCAAATGTTGTTTTTTTTTTATCTTTTATGTTTTACTGTATTATTATTAACCTTTCTCTAATTTTGTAATTTGGCTTTTCTGATTTAACAATAAATTTCCCTCTTACTGCCACTAATTAATATAGAATCAGGCTTATTTTAAAACTTCTCAAATTATATCCAACCTAAATTGACTAAACAGAAGAACCACTCCAGTTTCTAACCGAATTATCATGCACTAAAAAAAAATAACAGAATAGAGATTATATCTCTTTAATATATTTTTTTTTCTGTTTTCTGCCAAAAAGAAACGGCAACACTAACTGAATTGCAAAAATGATAATCTAAACCTAAAATCGATTTAAATTTGACTCCAAAAGATGCTTACAAACAAAAGGAAGGATAACTGTTATAGGAAAATTCTTCTATCAGAATTTAGAAAAGAAATTTAGTAACTAAACAAACTGATAATACTTTCAGATTTAAAGAACTAAAAATCTAACCTAATTTTTTTCAGTGGAATCGAAGTTCAGAAAATACAGTTAAGATCTGAATTATAACTTCAGTTGGATCTAATCCTAGTCACAAAATATTAAGAAGAACCGATTAGAGTAGAGGGAAAAGAAAAGAAAAAAAAACAAATCAAATAATTTTTCAAACCGAAAATGTAAATCTTGAAATCTAAATGTGAATCAAAATCCAAAAGAAACAATGAAAAAAAACAATTTATAGTTGCTGCTGTAAGAATCTATTTCAGTCACAAACGAAAGAAGAATTTACGGTAACTCAAGAGAAAAGGAAAGAAAACGCAATTTATTTTCTATTCCTAAACCGATTCCACGAGCCTTGAAGCTTCAAATCGATAACCCCAACCCGATAGCTTCTTGAAGTCGTCAAAATCGCTTGATCTCCTCTTAATCTCGCCTGTGTCCTCCAGGCCAACGATGCGTCGGGAGCGAAAAATCAAGAAGAAGATAGCTTTTCGCCTCCCGCCTCTTCACTTCTTAAAGAAAAATCGAAATCGCGATGCTTCTCCCCCTTTTCGCAAGTTTGTTAAATCGCCTGGTGCACATCGCTCTGCACACACGTTTGTACCACGTGCTGTAACTGGTCAGCGTCATGTCCTCTTCCATCTGATTGGTGGAAGATGACTTGTATGTGTGCACCGCATACTCCTCCAGGTGAGCTAATTTTTAACCGTGTACACATCGCGATGTACACAGCCTTCTTCTCCATCATGTGATTGGCTCACAGGATTCTCGTACGTGTCCTGTCCATAAGACCTCAAAAAAAAACATTAGTACAAATCAGCCCACTAAGGGCTTTTTTAACATAACCGAAAATTAAAGACCTTTGGAAGTGATTATTTCTATAAAAAAAAAATTTTATTTCGTTTAAAGTAAATGCTAAAAAAATGTAGATTATCCGAAAGTAATTATTATTTAAAATGTCTCATAACAGCGCTAATTATTTGTAATTAACTACTCCTAGTTAAAGTGCAATGAAAGGGTTAATTTCAGGCAAAGCATCATGATAACATGCAAAATAATTGTTGATTTAAGACATTCAATGATCAAAATACAAATAAAATGTATGATTTAGAGTAACTTTTGCTTGTTATCAACATTCCTGAGCTCCGCGATCGCAGGTGAGTGGCAGAGCGGTCAGTTGGCTGGAGGAGGGATTGGCGGAAGAGCCGGTGTAGTCATTCCGCACGATTCAAGGATGGTGGACGGGAACGGGGCATCAGGAGGGCGCGTAAGCGCGTAACGGTTTTGTGAGGGGGTGTTTGCAAGTGAGGGAATCTTGCGGGGCAGGGGTAATGGCGATGAGGGAAGGAGGCGACAGGGTGCTGGAAGGTGAGGAGGGTTGTTCGTTGGGGAGAGGAGGAAAGGGAGCACGGGTTCAGAGAGGTTGCAGGCGGGCGAGGGGCCGAGCGGAGTGGTTGGATGCGCGTGATTTCGTGATTTGGGCAGGGGAGACGAAACGTCCGGTGGAATTTCGAACGGTGGGCGATCGTGGGTTGAAGAGGAAATCGCGATTGTGGCTGGGGAAGGTGAAGTGACGACGATGGGTACGAAATGGAATCGTGATCGGAGGAGGATTGAAGAAGTGGTGGTTCGTAGGGGAGTAAGGCTGCGGGCGTACAGAGGGGAGTTCGTGGAGATTCAGGATTTTGGTTAAGGCGGTGGCGATGGATTTGACGACGGGATGGGAAATTTGAGGGACGCGGATGGGAGGGGAAGGTGGGGGAAGTCGGGGAGTCGGGATCGTGGAGAGGAAATCGGGAGAGGGGGAAGGCAGATCGGGATTCGTGGATGGCGAGGGGAGGGGAAGCTGGGTGTTGGAGGTGGAAGAGAAGGGGGGTTGTGGAGGCACTACCAACCTGAGCGGCGGCGGCAGCGGCGGCCTGTGGCGGCGGCGGCAGCGGCGGCTGGGGTGGGGAACCACCTGAATAATGCGGGATAGGAGCAAGAAGAGGCGGCGGTCTCGGCGGCGGGCGCGGCGGCGGCACAACGGCGTGCCGCGGCTGCGGCGGCGGCAGAGGCGGCGGTTGGTCTTCTCCTCCAATCTTCCTTGAGCAGCCACTTGAGGGGAGTTTACTCCTTTCTTTCTTCAAATGACGGCTAGGGTTTGTGGGGGGGTCCCTTCCCCTCTTATAGAGCCCATAGTGGGCCGAGAGAGGAAGGGGCCCACTTGAGGCCCACTTGAGGCCCACAACCCACACCTAAAACATACTCATAGAAATTTAAAGGTTCACAAAGGAAAATGGCCTCACGAATGGGATCCCGAAACGGAGGGAACCCACCTAACGGCCTAAAAGAGAAGGAAGAAGAGATGCAAAGGCCCGCTTAAACACGTGCGGGCTAAATAAGTTCATAATAAAAGAAAAGACGGGAAAGATAACTCCACGCGAGCGCGAGCCCTATGAAATGTGTCGTGGCGAGATGAGGTCCTCACTTGGTATAGTGAAACTCAGCATCCTTCGTCTTCGCCTGTCGAGGGGGCTGGACGCGCGCGGGTGTCGGCTCCTCCGGCACCGTAGTGTCATGCCTTGGTGGCGACGGGGGTCGTACGCCACCACAATCCCTAGTCACGGGATATCTAAAACGTCATATATTGGATACAACATGAAGTCCATGAAGATTATTGTGTGGTCAAGATGGGATCATCCACCCTCAGTATTTGAGGAGATTGACTCAAAGGAATGAGATGCGATGAAATCCTTGGCCAAGGTAGTAGAAATATCGAAGAAGGAGTTCTCGATGATTTCTACACGCATCAGTACTAACTTAAGTGACCGATTAGGGTTTGACAGTTGACCATACCCTAAGTCATTCATGAGTCTAATGTGGATGAAGGATTATACATACATGGTAATCAATAACGGGAAGGTTCCATAAGTGAGTTCTTACATACTCCATATCTCCTAGAGTACATGGTGTAGCTTGGCACCCAACGGGCTGGCAACTCAACCTATCGATTGGGTTAAATCGATCCTTGATTAATTAATCTATATGTGGATGTGGATAATTAATTAAGGTTGACCAATAAGGTGTTATTTGGTCTATAGAGTTATTAACTAGTGAGATATATGAACCTAGAGGGTCACACACATAAGGTTTATGGATGTTGGTGGATATAGACATAATTATGAGGGTTTTTATGAAAAAACCTCATTCCAAATGTCTATAAATAGAGGGAGTACGACCACAACTGAAGGTGTCTATGCAAGCCTTGTGGGAATTCTCTCCTTTCTTCTCTTTCTCTCTTGGTGAAGAGCTTTGAAGAGGAGATCCAACCATCTAGAGACTATGTGGATACCGCTAGAGGCTAGACACTTGAATAGCTTCAAGAACTCCTTCAAGGAAGAAATTGAAGGAGTTATGATTCATACTAGATTTCTCATTCATACTAGATGATAGGATCATCTGTTCTTAGTGGCTTGGTATTTTGAATGTCTGATTCAATGTTTTCCGCTGCATTTGATGTTTTGATCATAATTTTGGAAAGTTATCGACCTCAGATCCCATCAGATCTCACAAACATTATCGAATAGCTTATGTGGCCTTCATTGATATCCTTTTTTCATCTCCATCTTGATCAATATAAGATGCAACCTTAGCATAGGAACAATGCAAAACATTATCTTGAATCCACAAGCCGTGCTATATAATAAGAGTAAAGCTTCAAATTCACAAGCACTTAAGCATGTTTAAATAGCGAGAATACTCAAAGGGAAGAGAACAAAGCTCTCAAAAATGAATAACTTTACATGTGTCTTCAAAGGTTATAATAGGGGCATAATATAAGCCTCGAAAGGTGAAGGGTCATCCAAAATAATAAGACACATGAAAAGACAACACTAAATAGGCTAACAATAGCTATTGCTGAGCAAAAATGTCGCAAGATATATTCAAGAGAGAAACAAAAGATTTTAGACTACGACAAAAGCACTACGTTTCCTACAAAAGTTCCCAAAGTTAGTGATCATTTATAGAAAATAATGATAATTCCTAGACAAAATTATAGGTTCCTATGAGGTCTTATCAATATTGTGTTGATTCCTTGTGATTCTCACCAATGGACTCCTAGACTGTTATTCGGCTATATCAGTATATCATAGACTTTCAACCACAAGAAATTGAAGTTACTCTATGATATTGTGCTGTTGATATGTTAATAGAAATATATAGGATTAAATTCTTTATCCAATAAAGAAAATTTGGTGGAAAAAATATTTGTATTTTGAGGGATCTTAAAAAAATTTGGGTTTTAAGTTTTTTAAAAAAAATAGGGATTTTCGGGGAATCAAGCTAACTGTAATATGAAATTGATTCATATCGAAAGCTAACTGCTCAGATTTTTAAATCCATTAGAAGAAGAGGCTATAGCCTTTATGTCTGTACATAAACTTCTCTCGTAGTACAGGGAAGCTTACTAGCAGGTATCACATTGATCCGTGTGAGCTTGCCGGGCACAGACGGACACGCGTTCCTCTAGAACAAGTTGAGGCGAGTCCCTCCTCGGAGACTAACAAGTCAACTAGGCAAACTAGGGGCCCCAGCTGAGATGTGATCAGTAGCCGAATAGCCGCCCATTTGTCGGCCGGGATGACGCAATTATCGGATATCCTGTGTAAACCACCCGCTGAAGTGGATAGAATAATTGAGCCGTCTAAATCGGAGAACCGAAAAAGGCGGAGTTGAAGCCAGCTGGGTTTTCTTACGTGCGGAGGCCACGCGAGTTTTTTTTATTAAAGATAGTCAAAACCAGGGATATTTGATTAAGCAAATTAAATTGGCTTATCTATCTTCTTATCTATCCATCTATCTATCTATCTATAAATCTATCCGTCTATTTTTTTTTACCCCTCTCTCCGTCGATCCATCCATCCATCATTCCATCATTCCATGTTTCTAACTGCCCCTTGCCGTCGGTCCCGGCAAACCACGATTAAGACTGCTTAGACAATTCTCCCGTCATCTTCATCAAGGCTTATTTTTTTCTTTTTCAGTGTCACTATCTATTACCTGGGGCTTGCAATCTATCGGCGTTCACTGCTAGAGCGACGGCAATATGCTTGCCAGTAAGCCGTCGGAGATGGTGACGTTTCACTGGAAGGACGGCATTATCCGTTTGCTTTCTCCCGCAAGCATCTGCTTTTCATTCGCTCGCTGTCGTTTCTTCTTGATGGAGAAGCCAAATGGATAGCGTCTTCGTTTTTTCTCTTTTCTCCTCGGGGAAAATTGAAGAGGATAATCGAACCCAGATTCTGAATGTGTTATCGCGTTAGTCTGTTAACTTCGCGTGAGAATAAAAGCTATCAGAGCCTTGATTGAACGTTCACTATCTAAACAAAGATCTCCGACGGGGTGACCTGGGGGAGGGATTACAATGCCAGTCTATCTCAGTCCTCTGGAATGGAAGATCTTTGTCGAGAACCCACGTCTCCTCAAACAAAGCCGCCTAATCGAAGCAGAGGTTCGAGATGCTAGCTGGCTCTCGTTGACCTCTCATTCTCCCACTGTTCGTTGAGAGTATGAAACGGCGAATCCGTCGCCATCTGGTGGAGTAATCGAAACGCGATCGTCGGAAGAGAAACAAAACTAGTCTTGTTGGGCATGACGGAGACTTGCAAAGTCATCGCCACACGCCCTCACCGGCGTGGGAGAAGGGAGTGGTTGAGCTGCTTATCCCCACGATTCGATGCCTTAGTTCCGAGTGCCTGACTTCGTCTATTTATAAGACTCGAGCTAAGCGTCTCTCTCCCTATCTCTCTCCTAGTATTTTCTCCCGCCACCGTTTCTTTCTACTGTGGGAGAATGCGTAACCTCAAAGTAGTGGCAGCGTTGCTGGTAGCGGTGAGTGTCTGCCTCCTACCGTCAATGGCGTCAGCGCAACTCCGGCCGAATTTTTACGCCAACATTTGCCCCAACGTGGAGAACATCGTGAGAACCGCTGTACGGGCTAAGTTCCGGGAAACTTTCGTCACCGTCCCCGCCACCCATCCGGCTCTTCTTCCACGACTGCTTCGTCCGGGTACGGGAAAACAGGAAAAAAATAAAAGAGAATTCGACGGAGTTTGAGAGGTGATATTGTTCGATTTCAGGGTTGCGATGCGTCGATTTTGGTGGCTTCGTCGGGAGGTAACACCGCCGAGAAGGACCATCCTGACAATCTTTCTCTAGCCGGAGATGGGTTCGACACTGTCGTCAGGGCCAAGACTGCCGTGGACGCCGTGCCGCAGTGCCGTAACAAGGTCTCCTGCGCCGACATCCTCGCCATGGCCACGCGAGACGTCATCGCTCTGGTATGTCTCCCGGAGTAGCTCTATTTTCCTTCTAGCTCTAACGAGACGTTCGTTTGAATATTTGGCCGCGGAGAACAGGCTGGGGGGCCTTCGTTTGCAGTGGAGCTTGGCAGGCTGGATGGCCTCCAGTCAACGGCGGCGAGCGTGAACGGGAAGCTTCCGCAGCCCACCTTCAACCTTGATCAGCTCACTTCCATATTTGCCTCGAATGGTCTCTCTCGACAGGACATGATCGCTCTCTCAGGTAACTTACCCGTTTCCTTTTCTCTCCACCCAGTTCCCTTATCAATTTAAATTCGCATCTTTCGCGGTAACAAAACCTCATCTACCTCCACATAACACGCCGCCAAATTGACCTCCGGGCGGCACTTCATGAAACCGATCCCTTTTTTAATCGACATAGGTGGAAATCGACGACCTATCGTGCCTTCTCTGGTTAGCCACGCGTTATATTAATTATCCGATTGAATCAGAGGAGAGGGACAGCGACAGACTGACTGAAAATTTCTCTCATCAATTACGGGTTTTTCCAATCGCACACGCAAAGATCATTCGATCACGTTCCTTGAGCGTTATTTTATCTTTCGTCCGTCTTTTTCCGAAATTTATATTTCCGATTTCGAGAAAAAGGATCGTGCCTAGAGTTTGTCTGAATCACGGTGCTCACTCTGCAGCTGCGCACACGGTGGGTTTCTCACACTGCAGCAGATTCGCGGACCGGATCTACACCTTCCCCTCGAGCAATAGGGTCGACCCCACGCTGAACAGCACCTACGCCACGCAACTGAAGGCAATGTGCCCGCGAATTGTGGATCCCACGATCGCCATCAACATGGACCCAAACACTCCCCGTAAAATTCGACAATATGTACTTCAAGAACCTCAAGCAGGGTTTAGGCCTCTTCTCCTCCGACCAGGTACTCTTTACGGACGCCAGGTCGCGATCCACCGTCAATACCTGGGCTCAAAGCTCTACTGCATTCCAGTCGGCCTTCGTCTCCGCCATCATCAAGCTCGGTCGCGTGGGGGTCAAGACCGGCTCGCAGGGAAATATCAGAACCGCATGCGACGCCCTAAACTAGATAATTTTTCCTTGGCTCTTTGTTCCTACTTTGTTCACGAATCTTCACTGCGAGCAATAAAATATTACCGTGTGGGGTTTGCCTTTTACGCTACCTGCTCCGTGGCTTAAAGGAGATGTTCCCTGGACCACTAAACCTTGTGGTTTTGACGATCGCCCTTCACGAGGTGACCCATTCGAAAAAAAAAAGGGGTAATAGTATAGAAACCCCCAATGTTTTCACCCCAACGTTTGTCCTCTTTTCACCCCAACGTTTCGAAACAGCCGCCTCCACCCCTTTTGTCTTCTTTTCACCCCTTTTGGCTTCTATCGCGCAGAGCTGGCAGCGACGTGGACGCCACGGCAGCAGCTCACCGGACGCGGAAGCCACGTCGCTGCCATGTCACCAAGAGGCAAAACAAAAAATCATTATTTCTGGTCAGACCGAATAGGTCAGCTGTAACTTCTCTCTCTCTATTTCCCAGGAATAACCAGTTGAGTGCGCCGTAGTTGCCCAGCGGGCCGAAGATGCGCCGCGGCCCGACGAGCCCCCAGATATAGGAGTTCAGGAAGGTCGCTATCTTCCACGACGGGTTTCTCCCCCGCAACTCTCCGCACTTCCTCCTGCGCCTTCTTCATTACTTCGGGATTTAAGATCAACTCCAGCATCCCAGATTCGATGAACGAAGCGGAAGTGTCTGATCCGCCCAGTAACACCTCCTGACGAATGACGAATAAAATTAAATGGGGGTTATATTGGTTATTTCGTAGTAAAAAATACTTGCCACGATGATGGACTTAGATTTCATCCCGGCTTAGGTAGGACCCCAGGAGGGCGCTCGTCAAGTCTTCGTTTTTTTTGTCGTCGCGCTTCAGATGCTCCTCTAACTCTTTTTCCAGAAGGTTATCGAAAAATCTGAAGCTTTTCTCCAGTCGACCGTGGAAGCCGGTGACTCTGTCGAGGAATCCCAAGGAGGGAAAGAAGTCTGACGGACAGAAGGCACCCATTAAATCGATGGCCTCTCTCAGCTGCACCTACAACTCACTTCTCCTGCACTTTTCGTCGTTGGTACTACGCCTCCCGAAGACCAGCCGGCAGACGATGTTGCTGAAGAGACAGACAGCCATGTCGCCGATATTAACAAGTCGGCCAGCCGCCGAAGTTTCGGCCACGGTTTTCAGGAAGACGCGCACTTCCTCTTCTCTCGCAAGTCTGGATGATTGCACACGTTTTGCAGTGTAGAGCTCGAGAGCACTGATCTTTCGGAGACGGCGCCAGCTCTCGCCGTAGGAGCCGAAGACGACACCGTGGCCGCCGAAGGAAAAGCGTATGAGGAAATTGCGCGATGGTCTGTTGCAGAAGAACAAATCGTTTGTCTTCAGGATTTCCTCCGCCATCTCAGCGCTGGAGACGACGAGCATCCGGACGCTTCCGAGCTTGAGATGCATGAGAGGACCGTACTCTCTGGCCAGGCGGAGGAGGGAGTGAGAAGATAATTTCCCCACCTGATGAAGGTTGCCCAGCAAAGGTAGTACGGAA
This sequence comes from Lemna minuta, assembly GCA_024174645.1. Taxonomy (NCBI): domain Eukaryota; kingdom Viridiplantae; phylum Streptophyta; class Magnoliopsida; order Alismatales; family Araceae; genus Lemna; species Lemna minuta. Next base: position 4,426,556 of record CM044106.1, read on the forward strand.
GGGCCAGGAGGCAAATTGAGCTTCCGTCTCCCCCGCAGTGAGCGGATGAGCAGCGGAAGAATAGCGATGAAGCACAGGACAAAGCTGGACAAGATCAGAGCCATAGCTTCCATCGTTAGTTTCTGCGTCTGAGTAAAAAGTCTCCCGACTTCGTCGCCGCCGCCGCTGCCGCAGCCGTTGGAAGGTTCATCTCGAGGAGAAGAAGAAAACTTGAATAAGCCTTTGATTTGTGTCGCTGGTCAAATGATCTGTCGACTTTTACGTTGTCCAAAAAGTTTTCTCTTTCTCCGACTTTGCGTGCTTTAGTATCTATTTCTGCACACACTTCTTAGACATCATCCTTGACCTAAATTTCTAATTTTGTGAGGTTATTCTTCTACTTTCATTATCTCATTAAATCTAAGTAAACAACCAGAATTAAGATAAATGTTTGTTTAAAACCAGAATTTTTCTAGAAGAATAACTCACAAAATGAGAAATGTAGGTCAAAGATGATTTCTAGGAAAGATGAACTAGACGAGGAAGGCTAGGAATGATAAGAGGTACAGATACTCCGACAACTTTTGGCGTATAGGATAATCTAGAGTATTCAACATCGTAGTTGGCTCCTCACATGAAGTCAATGTGAGATATCTTAGGCACAGACCATCAACCTCAGCTATTATTTTACAACCAAGGAACAACCAAGGAGGATTTTGATTAAATCACAAAGTATATTCCCTATACATCACATGCAAGCACTGTTATGACCACGTTATAATGTGACTGTTTCCCCAGAACCTCAATTGGGAGGATGGAATGCTGGGGGCTCGTCGGGCCGCGGCGCATCTTCGGCCCGCTGGGCAACTACGGCGCACTCAACTGGTTCTTCCTGGGAAATAGAGAGACGTTACGGACTTACACTCGGCGAGGGAGAGAAGTTACAGCTGACCTATTCGGTCTGACCAGAAATAATGATTTTTTGTTTTGCCTTGTGGTGACATGGCAGCGACGTGGCTTCCGCGTCCGGTGAGCTGCTGCCGTGGCGTCCACGTCGCTGCCAGCTCTGCGCGATAGAAGCCTCGGGGTGAAAAGAAGACAAAACCCCAAACATTGGGGTGGAGGCGGCTGTTTCGAAACGTTGGGGTGAAAAGAGGACAAACCCCAAACATTGGGGGTTTCTATACTATTACCCAAAAAAAATAACAGAACGAGGACCTCTAATTTGCAGTAAATTCGATCGCTGACTGGAGCTCTCAGTGAGAACGTAGAAGCGGACACGGCGGCGGGACCCAGAGAAGAAATATCTATTGGCCGAACCCAAATCGGGTAATTGCTGTAGATATTCGACCTGTATGATTTTACGAACGTGGACGGCTATTGGAGCTCTTTAAGTCTAGCTCGTGCGAGGTCCCGTTGACGGCGACCCCCCCGAGAACCTCCGGCTGACGTTTGGGACTCTGTGGTCCCAAGAGAAACGTGGAGAAAAGCCGAGCGCCCCCTTCAAAGCGTAGTGGTGGACAGTCATCCTCGAGCGATCGCGGAAGAGGAAGAAAGAGGCGGTGCTTCTATTTCTTTCTTCTCGTCCTTCCCTTCTCGGAGGAAAGAAGATTAGGGAAACATGGAGTTTTAGACTCGGCATACGTAAAAAGGGGTGAGCCTCTCTCTCTCTCTCCTCCCCCGTGAGGCCGAGATGATACTCTTAGACCTAATGAAACTTCCGTCCAACCGCGCAGGACTCATGAAGCTGAGGCAGGAGATCACGGCCTGCGAGTATGAGGATGTTCGCGTGATGTGGGAGCTGATCAGGAGAAAGGAAGAAGACGGCGTCGTCGGGCGATACTCGAAGCTGAGCTAAATTTCGGCGGCGGATGTGGTCTGCCTTCGGATGGGACGACCCAAGGTCCACGTTGCTTATGTAGTAGTTTCTGAGGGTGCCGCCCCCGCCCCTTTCCTTCTGGCCGTCTAGACCGACAGATTCAGGGGCAGCGAATGAGGGAAGCAAGGAGACGAGAAAGAAGAGTGAGAGCGCGTAGACTCCATGCTCTCTTCTCCTCTCCTATTCCTTCTTGTAAACAGCTCACCGTGAGATGAAAGAATTTTCCGATTTCCGCTCGCACTATCTAGATCGCTTTGTATGAATTAGGAATAGCTTCCTTCTTCCCCCCCTTTCTTTTGCAGGACGCTTTTCTCGCTTTTTCTTTACCTCTCTTCTCCCTTACCCTCCATTAGGCGGACTGGCGGCAGGCCGGCAGCAACCCAAATATCTCGCCATCTGATTATTGCCCTAAAAACTATCCAAAACATGATTCTCGGGCAAAATACGTCTTATCAGATGATCCTTAGATACCCTACTGATGGGAGTCGCAGCAATCCCTTAGGGGGAGGCCGGGTTCGCCGAAGATGCCAGGCGACCAGGGCAGCGAAAGTCGGCCCGCAGCAGCGGTTATCGACGGCAGCGGACTGCCAACGCAGGACGCGCCTGAGAATTCTGCCTGAGATCGCGAATTCTGAGAAGAGGACGACGCCTTCTTCTTCTATTTTTATCCGTCAATTCCCTTAGAATCGTCCTTGTCGGGCGATTTCATTTATGTTTATAGTCTTCATCATCCTAATATATGTAGGTGCAGGTCAATATATCTCACATATGAGAGTATTGTATTCTCATAATCACCCAAAAACCTCCTAAAATGATTAGTTCTAAAATTTTAATCCAATTGAACTCATTTACTACACATTTGATCCAATTAGCTTCTAAAATTTTCCCGGACTTTGGGATAATTTTTTTGGGTTATGTTTAGGCTTAGAATTTAGGTATCAACAAGTCATAATGGCCCTTCACACCAAATCATAATGGGAAGGTTGCTTTAGAATTCTCCAACTATATAAATATATATAGAGTAGCATGTCCTTCCTTTCACTATTTTAGAAGTGTGGGATTATTACCAATTATAAAATTGTAACCAATTATTACACTTTTGAAGCATGCATAGAGACATATATGCATACCTGCACAAAAACACACACACACATACCTATATACATACATACATGCATACATGCACACATACATATATACATATACATATACGCATGCATACATACCTATATACATACATACGCATGCATACATATATATATGTATGTTGAACACCATTTTAGGCTACTTTTAGTTGTTGTTTGGAATTGATTTCATGCCGTAATATTTTTTTTCTCACTAAATATAGGATGAAGTAGGGCGCTGAATCCTTTGAGAGCTGAGGTAATGAGATTAATGCTAGTAAGTAGAAGAGATATTTTTACTAGGATAATAACATTAGAAGAGCTTAAGTATGGAACTAATGGAAGGGTGAAAAAATGGAATATCGTATGAACTAAATAGATACTTATATATTTCTATCTTTTTGAGAAATTATAAAAATAATATTTAGAATAGAAGCATGGAATGGAGAGGTGAGAAAGATGGAATGGAAGAGCCAAACCAAATATCACAATCAGAGTGTCATATATTATCAGGACATATTTTTATAATTTATTTTTCTAAATTCTTTTTTTATTTTTTCTTTTTTCTTTAATTTGGAATTTCACTATCCTCTAAATCCTATAGATAGGCTTCCCATGTTATAGATTGACAAGCATATTTTGAGTTAAGAAAGTTTTTTTCTTCTCAAAAATATGTCCTCGTGATTCGTCATTGTTGTAGCCGCTGTAGTTGCTACTGAAAGACCCGATAAGGTGGTGATTTAACCTAAGAGGGGGGTGTGAATTAGGTTTATGGGTTACTCATTTGTTTTCTACTTTTCTTTTACTATGATTCGTTGGTTTAGCACTCACTTATTGTCCTCACTGTGCACCAACGATTATTATATTAGTTTGGGGACCTAATGTCCTTTAGTCCAGTCTCAAGTACTGTCGACTCGGAGCCTCAATCCTCACAAAATCTAATCCTCTCACCCTTCAAATGAGTGAAGGACAATGTTTCAATACAAAGGGTTTAGATATGCCCCCAGTGGCAATCCTAACACTCACCTTTACCTAACTCTACGGCACTACCCTCTAGGCCTCAACCTCCTCGACTCCTGGACGCCCTGACTCCCTCACGCCGATCTCCACACAATCGTGTGTCCCTTCAAGCCCTGTCGTGCCTCTCTCGCTAGTACCGTCGACCTATGGTAAAGCGAGACCTCGTCTTCAGGCTCCTTCTGGTTTTCTTGCTCCCCAAGTCTTGACTCCTTCTCGTCTCAACTAATGAGACACTCCTGATCTCCGTGTGTGTAAATGCAAGAGTCGGTTTGTCTAAATGCTGATATCTATATGAGTTGATGATGACAAATAATTGAGAATGAATTCAAGAATAAATGAGACACACACAAGACAAAAATTACCATAGTTGATATGCTGACCTATGGATGACTTTCTGATTTAGGGTTGAGTTCCTGACTTAGGGTTGACTTCTTGACTTAGGGTTGACTTTTTGACTAGGATTGACTTTGACTAATCTGGGTTGACTCAGACTATGAAGGTTGACTTTGACTAATCAGGGTTGACTCAAACTATGAAGGTTGACTTTGACTAGTAGAGGTTCACTTTGACTAATCTAAGTTAACTTTACCTAATTAGGGTTGATTCAGATTGTGAAGGTTGACTTTGACTAATCTAGGTTGACTTTGACTAATCTTGGTTGCCTTTGACTGATCTATGTTGACTTTGAGCAATAGAGTTGACTTTGACTAATCAAGGTTGACTCAAGCTGTGAAGGTTGTCTTTGACTAATTTAGGATGACTTTGACTAATCAAGGTTGATTTAGATGTGAAGGTTGACTTTGACTAATTTAGGTTGACTTTGACCAACCAGGGTTGACTCTATCTATCTAAGTTGATTTCTGACTGAGTGGTTGACTCTGTTTATCTGAGTTGACTTCTGATTGAGTGATTGACTCTATCTATCTGAGTTGACTTTTGACTGAGTGGGTTGACTCTATCTATCTAAGTTTACTTCTGAGGATAAACTTTAACCATAAGATGCACTCTTCTACAATTAGCTCACTATCTAATTTTCACAGCACATAATCAAACAACTAACCGAGCTAAAATAAATTCAGTGCAACAATAAAATTAACGCCAAAGATAGAGTAAGATTTAATCCAAATTAAATAGACTATGATATGAAATAATTGAATGAGATAGATGAAACTTCATTGTATGTATTAAGGGAACTAACCAATCTGAAAATAAACTGAGTGCAAGCACTAAATTTAGCACATCAAATAGAGTTAGACTTTAATTTAAATTAAATAGACTATGATATGAAGTACTTGAATGAGATGGATGAAAATTTCTAAATAATTGAGAAAATGGCAGTAAACAATAGGGATTTCGATCACTGTAATTTTGTTAAATATCTGTTAACTGAGATATGAGTGGATTGAGATAAAGAAATAATTTCTATAAGCATATGGAATCAGTGCAGAAATAAATTAAACAAACAAAAGTGGTAATTTAGATGATTGCAAATTGGAACAAAAAATCAAAAGCCAGAGAGGAACAACTAAAAACTTTGACTTAAAGTTTGAAAGATTCGAGTTGGATATTTAAAATCAAGTGAGTGGATCAAACATAAAACAATAGAAAATGAAAATTTGGGCAGAATGGACGAATGGTCAGAATAATGCATAGAGGATGCTTGTGAACAAATGAAAGACAAAAAAGACGATGGAGGACAGTATGTATATCCGTCGAGAACACAAATGCAAAGATGTTGAGATTTACTAACATTAAGTAACTGGGAAAGGAGAAAAACAAAGAACTTGTTGTCGTAGAATGTTGAAGATGAGTATGCAAATAGATGTTAGTATGTTGCAATAGGTGTTTCCTTCATCCGCTACCGTGAAGAATAAGAACAGCACGAAAGGTCATTTTTCTTCTTGATCAGGATCACTAGAAGAGGCTTTTTCCAATGCTCGGGGAGGTTTTTCTCTTCTTTTCACTTTCGCTTTTCTTCGCACTAGCTTATCATGAACCCTAATGCTCTTATAATACATCTATTTAGAAGAGAGGAGAGATAGTTAAGATAATACCCTCAAAGGTATTAATGCTACGTAGAGTAAAACTAAGCATATGGGTGAGTAAGATATGAATAAATAGAAACATGTAAGTGAGTAAAGTAAAGATGAGCATATAAATAAAATCATATAACTGATTGTATGATATGATGATTGTGAGTGTAAGCATAAATGATATGAGTGAAGAGATAGCTTCTATTTTCTTGAAATCAAATACACCTATGACCTCAACAAAAACACTAGTGGCTTAGTCCAAAATAGTCATGGAAAAGATAAAATGGTAATGATTCACATCATTAATAGAAAAAAGAAAATGAATGATTCAAAGTAAAATTAATGAATCTATATTCCTTACTTATACCAGTGGAAATTCAAGGAAAAATACTTACGTCAAAACTATCATTCTAACAGCTACTGCTCGCCTCGGATCCTGCCTTCCTCTATACTACATCCTACTTTAAAAAAAGAGATTTAAAATCTAAAAGGGGAATAAGTTTCTAAACTATCAATGGAAGGGATTTGTAAACAAGAAACAAACATGAATCCTCACATTAACCCCATTTTGTATGCTAGTCCTAGGCAAGGTGATGCTTGACTCTATTCAACCTCATTCCTCCCCTTGATCTTGCCTCCACAAAAAGCTTATCCACCAAAAAATATGTAAACGAGGACAAGAAGGCAGTTATTTGCCTTGCAAAATTCCGAGAATGATCATCAAACCCAACAATTATAGGAAGAATCATAATCGAGGAATCCCTTGAAAAGGGATAGCCATAAGCCTCTTCTTTTCTTTTTGGTAGCTTGATGCTAAGAGAGAGCCAAAAAACAACCAAAAAAAAAATCTTTTAAATGCTAGGGTAAAAGGTTCTCTTGGATCAATCTCTTTGGGTGTTACTTAATGGATGACGAATATTAAATATGTATGTGACATCCATAGCCACCTCTTGAGGAAGTGGAAGTGACCCTTATAAAGAGTTCAGTGACGAAGAGTTTTTGTGCGTCGTTAAAACATATAAACGTAAGTCGAACAAAATTTATAAAACCTAACTCACAAAGATAATATATAAAATCAAGTAATGTGTAAGTATCGGATCGATCCATAGAGAGCAGGGTTGACTTTAATTGCAAAGTTGACTTAGTCAAACTTAGGTTTAAAAGGGGTTTTAAAGAAGTAAAAATAATATGTGATGAATAAAAATGATATAAATAGAACTAATAAGAAGTTTTAAGAATTGAAATCTTGGATTTGACAGAGAAAAGTCAAAAGTAAAAGTCAAAGCCTTGACTTTGACCAATAGTAGGTGTTCTGTAAAATCAGAGAATTAAAAAGTGTCAGAAGATTACGAAAATTATATATTTGGAAACTAGAGAGAAAATGGAATTTATTGATATAGAATTCTTGATTTTTGGATAAGAAATGGATTTACTATGAATTATTGAAAATCAAATATCAGAAAATCCCCGAAATGAACACCTCAGAGGATATCTTCAAATTGACCAGTCAAATGAAATTTAAATCTTGAAATTTATATATAAATAGAAAGCTAAGAACCAGAGAAATCTAAAGAGACCAAAATGATTGAATTCTGATTTATAAATTGAAAGTAATTGACCCCGAAAGTCAACATTTGACTTCTAATGAAAGATGAACAAAGCTCGGTCAAACGTGAAATTGAAGGGTTAAATGAACTCGGAATTCGCCTTTCGAATTTGCTATCCACGGAAAGCTGATGAAAAGAGGAATCCAATGAAACCAAAATGACGAGACGAGACCGCAAGGTCGTCGATTTCACGCGGTATCACGTCAAAAATTATTCCGAACTTACCAATTTGGGGAATTAAGAGTGAATTGAAGGGTATAATAGTAAATAAGGGTCGAATCCACAAGGAATTAAGGTATTTTCGAGAGATCTTTTGGAATTTGGTCAAATTGGACAATGATTTGAGGTAAGAAATTAGGGAAAATGATGGATTTAAAAAGATAACTTCAAAACGAATCCACGGAATCAATAATCATCGAATTTGGACTTGATTTCGCGGAGAAATCGAAAATTGAAGTGGAGAGAAATTTTGGAACATAAAAATCGTGATTTTGAGCTAAATTTGATGAAATTAAATCCTAAATCCTAATTTAAACAGAAATTAAATATAATAGGAAGATAGTCTAGGAAAAACCGCTTCCACTAAACCCGTTTAGCGATCAAATCGTCGCGATTAAACCGATTAATTGCGAAGAACACCAAGAACGTCACGACGAGCTTCAAGCTGCGATTTCTCCTTAGATTCTCCACCAAATCTTGATTTCAACCCCTCTGTGGATGCGGAAATGAAAGAGGAAGAGGATGGAATCAAGAGAAACGAGTGGAATGGTGTCTAGACAGTTCAATTTGATTGAAATCTAACTTGAATACATACAACGGCGAAGAACATTTCGTTTTATAAAAATTTTGGGCGTAACCGTCCAATCGTTTCGATCGACGGTTACAATGAAACGGTCCATCGTGGACCGTTTCAGTTAAGTCCCAGCCGTCCGATCTCGGTCGACGGTTCTGATCATCCGCGTGATTTAAACGTTTAAAAACGCCTTGATTTATCACCGTCGGATCGCGATCCAGCGGTCACGATGCTCCCCGCTAGATCAAATCATAGCCGTTATAACGTTAGTAATTAAGCACGTGCTCCTGATCTGATCCGGTGGTCCGCATCCACGCGATCGACGCGTGGATCTTCTGATGCGCCGCCGATCCAGTGGTCCTCCGTCAGCCACGTCGCCTAAAATCTGAGCCGTTATAATTTGTTTAAAACGCACGTGGTCTCTATTTTAATCCGTGGACCACGCGTCCACTCAATCGACGCGCTCCGATCATGATCCGACGCCTCATATCGCTCCACGTGTCCTGCGTTTAAAACAATGTGTGGGACTGTAGTCCCACACGGAAAAAATTAGTGCAGTCCGTCGAGTTTATAAGGCCCGATGGATTAAGAGGTCGAATACCCTCCCGATATATGGGAGGCTGAAAACCTCTTATTATATATAGTATAAATACATATATATGTACTATGCGCCACGTAGGCACTGCACGGGCCCGCGTGGCTCTGCCACGTGGCCTTGCGTGCCACGTCGCACCCACGTGGGACCCGCGCGATTATTAAATGCTTTTTGCAATTTTTTTATTCATTTTAAACGTTTTAAGTCGAAAATTAAATTGGAAAAAATCTAGAAAAATCCCTAAAAATTCTAAAAATCATATCTTTTAAAATACAACTCCAAATTAATCCAAATTTCTTTCATTTGATCTGAAATTTAATTATCTATCATTCTAAAAAGTCAAATTATTTAAATAACAAGAGATTTAATCCTTATTTCAAAAATACATTCATTTCTTTAAGATTTTAACTTTAGAAAATTAAATGAATGTTTATAAAAATGATTTCTCTTATTATTTAACTTTAAAAACCATTTATAATCTCAAGTAAAGATGGGTTATAAAATCTTTTAATCTTTAATTCATCATAATTAACCCTAAATTAACACATTTTGAGATTATAACATAAAATTGCATAGAATGATAGAAATGCACTCAAAGTATGATAACATGCACATAAATGTAATTTTTTATGCCTTAATTTGCATTAATAATCATGTTTTATCATGTTAAGATTGCATGTTATCACAAAATCAAATGATTTGAAATTATAATCAGAGAGATATCCTATTTTCAAAATCAGCAATTTTTCAGACGAAATTTTGGGGAGAATGAAGAACACTAAGAACTAATTTGAAAAATTAAACTTCTAAATCTAATAAAAACTCAAATTACCTCTTGATAATCGATCGAATCTCACTACTAACCCGATTGCCGCAAGAATGGGGCTTCAATTCTTGTGTATTGCAGAAAATTTGCTCGGATTCTTCCTCGCAGACGTTCGGAATTCAAGGGAAAAATTCGATGAAAACAAAGAGGAATTCGCGATCAATCCCGCTCCAATTGCTTCGCAATCGAGTCTAAACGTGGGTGGATCACGAAGAACTTAAGACCTTCCTCGAAATTTGCTTAATTCACTTCACGAATCGATCAAAAGTTAAAGAACAAGAAGAATACATCGTCTTTTTAAAGAGGATTTTGGCCCGAAATTTACAGCCGTTTGATGCGATCGTGGGAGCGGATTGATGGGGTCGTGGGAGCGATTTCACTTGACGTTGGTCGTGGCTTCAATCCCGCGACGAATCAGCCCCGATTTGGCGGTGAATTAGTCCCGATTTGGCGGTGAATTAGCCCCGATCGTGGGGCGATCGGACCACAATCTAACCGCGATCGTGAGCCGAACGTAATCGCTGTCGTCCGATCTGATCAGGTAGGTTGGGCGGTCCCGATCGCGCGATCAAGCTGCGCCACGATCATCGTCCGTTCGATGAGGATCCAACGCTCCGGACAGCTCCACACGTCGCCGCGGTGAGAGGAGATCGTGGCCGTCTGATGAAGATCGCGTCGTTCCATCAGTTGTCGTCCGTCCGATGGAAATCTGACGCTCCATGCGTCGCCATGATGAGAAGAAGATCGGCCTCCATCGTGGTCGTCTGATCGCGATTGCGCGGCATTCGCGTTGATGAAGATCCATGCTCCTTGTCACGCCACATCAGCACCTGCGGGTAAGTAAACCCCCCTTTCTACGATTTTTAAATAAGAAAACAATAAAAATTCATTTAAAAATCAGATAAAAATCAGAAAAAGGACATAAACTTCAAAAATTCATAACTAAAAATATACAACTCCTTTTTAATCCAAATTTTCTCCTTTGAATCATAAATTCTTTTCTTTTTAATATCATGCCATTGAAAATATATTTTCAAAGAAAAAATTAAGATGAATTAAAAATTAGTTACTCATTTCTCAATAAATATTCTAAATCATAAATTCATCTTGAAATTATCCTTCAAAACATGCACTAAAATCAAAATCATTCAAGAAAAGAGATTAACTTCTATTAATTTAAACTTAACAAAAGACTAATCATCTATCAAGCATGAAATTATCCCTAATTTATGCATAAATATCGACTTTAGTGAAATGACATGCCAATGGAGAAAATTCCTAAAAAGTATGATAACATGCATCATATTCTCATAAAATAAGCATGAATATGAGTTAATTAGGATAAGAATTTAAGTTATAAATGCATGTTATCAGTGGGCCCCACAACCTACTCCTAAGAAAACTAAAGGGTATGTCTTAAAGAGGTGGAACCCACAACAACCTCCTAAAGAATTGGGATGACTCTCTCTCTAAGAGGTGATAACCTTACCACTTGTTAATGAAGGGGACTTCTCTAAAAATAAGGTTAACCCCCTCTTTCCTCTAAACATAGAATCTTCCAAAAAAATAGAAAGGGGAGGTGACTGGTCAACTTCCTTAGAAAGGGAAAAGGTTTGACCAACCTAGAAAGGTGAAGTACCCATTTTCTTCCTCTCCTTAAGGTCTCATTACATTTCACCGTAGTCCTTGCATCCACATCGACTCTAGGAAAAGTGGGAAATTCACTATTTGATTTCATGGAAATAGAGTTGACTTGGCTCCTAGAAAAGGCGGAGAGATTTTAAGTCTACTGTATGTTATTGTACATATATTGGAGGTAAACTTGTTACTTGGCAGTACCAAAAATAGAAAGTAGTATTATGTGGAGACTGCATGGCTATGGCTATGGCTGAGTTTGAGTATCATGGAGAGTATGAGTATCGAGCTACGGCTGAAACCGCGTGGGAGATGGTATGGCTTTGATAATTTCTCAAAGATCTTGGTTTCTCATCTCCTTCCCCAATGCCCATGTATCGTGAAAATCAAATCGCTATCTTCATTGCTAGAAATTCCACTTTTTTATGTGCGCATGAAGCACATTGAGGTTAATTGCCACTACGTTGGTGAGAAGGTTATGTTTGGAGTCATCTCTACTCTTTATATAACATCATCCCATCAACTTGTGGACATTTTCATGAAAAGTGTAACCGAGACCTCCTGTGACACCATGTGTATCAAGTTAGATATGTTTGATTTATATGCTCCAGCTTGTGGACATTTTTATGAAAAGTGTAACCGAAACCTCCTGTGACACCATGTGTACCAAGTTAGATATGTTTGATTTATATGCTCCAGCTTGAGGGGGAGTGTTCGATAGTAATCTAGGGTTCCCAGCCCATTTAGTCCCTCATATTCACTTCCTATCTAAGGACTTATGCAATTCTAGGATTTCTTGCTCTCACTGTCAACAACTTAGAAGACCACCGCACCATTAGCCACCTATGGTCTGGCCTTTCCTTCTACCACCACGAGCGTCACCCAAACTATTTGTTGTGGCCACCACTCCACCATCACTTCTCCCCCATCCATGGCCTCATGTTCTCATGATTACTTGTAGAGTTCTCCAAGTGTGGAAGATTGATGGGGAGATACCACATGAATTATCACTAGTGTCGCCAACATCATGTTCCCCATCTTACTAGCTAGTAGAGTCAAGCTTTTCTAGTGACATGGATTAACAAGCTAGACAATTAGCCCCACCATCCAAACCTAGTTTCATTTATTATTAGAATTTATTTCCTATTTCATTGTCTAATTTTATTTTATTTGAAGTTTTAAGCTTTAGTTTCTCTGTCCTCCAAGTCCTAAAAATCGGTCATTCATTTAATAGAATGGATAAGCATATTTTGAGTTGGGGAGCTATTCTTCTGAAAAATGTGCCGTCGGTATCTACCATGGTAGTGTCGAATCTTGCCTTCTTGTTTTCAACATCATTCATCACTCTTTTGAACTAATTATTTTAAGCCAATGAGAGGTTTTCTAGAGAGAATAAAAATGATGAACAACCTTTATCTAGAGATGGTTGATCTTGCCCTCGAGCAAATATCATGAGCCCAAATCTAGAGATGTTTGATACTGCTCGAAACATCATTATGATGAATATCATTAATCCTAAACTATCTCTCATCCTCCCACCTTACTTACTACACACTCCAACTTGTAATTTCGCATGTCAAAGCCCTTTTCCCCTCGCACGTCTATGCTCTATATGATGCGGTCACCGCCGCGTGATCAAGGTCAGGATAGGACAACGGAGGGAGAGGGAAGGGGAAGGGAGGTCGGAGTGGGAGAGGATGAGAAAGAATCGGAGGGGTGGAGCTACGTCTTTCTAAACGCTCGGACACTCAGGTTGCCTTCTCGACAACACTCCCGTCTCTCTCCCCTATCCTAGAGAGTAGTCGATAACAGACAAAGGCCGAGGGGATCTCTTAACAAAACACTTCACTCTATCAAATTATCACTCCAAAAGGAAAACCACAAAAACTGTCTTTTTCCCGAACCGGGGTTCTCTATTTATCTACGCTTTCCCGACGCCCCTCTCCCGCGCTAAAAATAGACGTACTCCGTTGCGCGCGTCGGTTTGGCAGAGCGTCGGGGTCGCTCTGTACATTCCTTTGCCCCGTCGTCGTCGTCGATGTTTTTTTCTGTGGGGCTCGTCGTTGGGACGTCTGTCGTTACGCCTTTCCTGGGGCTGCCGGACCCATCATCCTCCTCGGGGTCCAAAAGACTCGACTCCATCGAGTCGGGCGGTCGGCCTAGCTCCGTGGGAACCTCCAACCGTCCCCGGTATGGCACAAGATCACAAATGTTGAAAGTCGACGGAATTCTCCAGTTGATTGGGATGGCGATGTCATCGTATGTGTTAGCATTGATTTTCCCGCGAACCTGGAAAGGACCAGCTGCACGCGGATGTAGCTTGTGCGCGTTCTCATTTGCGTTACGTTCGAGACGAAGCCGGACCATGACCATATCTCCCACTTGGAATTCGCGAAGGTGGCGATGTTCATCGACCGCGGACTTCATCTTGTTGTTGTATGCCGTGAGTCTGTCATATACTTGCCGATGGAGAGCCGCTAGATCGTTGGCAAATGTGATGGCCTCGGTGGAATTGGTGCCCGTGTTTGGAAGAGGAAGGAGATCGACCAGTAGATTAGGATCTCGTCCCGTATTAACATGAAAGGGGGAGTATCCGGTGGCGCGATGCTCGGACGCGTTGTAGGCAAACTCGACGCGGGGGAGCAGTTCATCCCAGGATGAGGTGTTCTCTTGGACGAGGCACCGCATGATATTACCCAGAGTCCGATTAGTTACCTCCGTTTGACCGTCCGTTTGGGGGTGGAAAGCCGTTGAAAACTGAAGTGTTGTCCCCATTAGGCGCCATAGAGTCTTCCAGAAGCTGCTGGTAAAATGGACATCCCGGTCGGAGACGATGCTACGGGGAATGCCGTGTAGACCAACGATCTCATTGAAGAATATTCTGGCCGTGTGTGGCGCATCCGTGGTTTTGGCGTAGGGAAGGAAGTGCACCATTTTACTAAAACGATCAACGACTACCAATATCGAGTCTTGTTGCTTTCGAGTGCGAGGTAAGCCCAGGACGAAGTCCAAACTAACCTCTTGCCAGGGGTACTCCGGAACCGGAAGTGGAAGGTACTGTCCTACCATTTGCTTCGTCATTTTTCCGACGATGCAGGTAGTACAGCGACCAATCAGGCGGCGAGCATCGCGGTGGAGACGCGGCCATTAATAACGTGCTTCCAAGGCGTGGAGAGTCTTGGTGATGCCGAAGTATCCGGCGAGTCCTTCCCCGTGCAGCTCCCAAATAAGAAAATCCTAGGTGGACCCTTCGGGGATGCAAAGGCGATCATGATAGAAGAGAAACCCCTCCTCCTTGCGGTAGCCATCGGGTGTAGTCGTATGGTGTGAAGTGTTTAGCCAGGCCGTCCGGAAGTCCGCGCAATTATCGTAAAGAAGTGGAATTTGGTCGAACCCGGTGATCACCGCCTGAGATATTTGGAGAGCGTGCTAACGGCGGCTGAGGGCGTCGGCTACCTAAATTGTCGCGGCCGGGTCGGTGACGTAGAGAGAAGGTGTACTCTTGTAGAAATTCCGTCCAGCGTCCGTGTCTTGCGCATAGCTTTTTCTGAGAGTGGAGGAACCGGAGCGCGTCGTGGTCGCTATAGAGAGTGAAGTCTCGATAGAGGAGGTAATGCCTCCAAAACTTCAATGCTTGTACGACGGCAAAGAGCTCCCGGTCGTAATTGGAATAACGTCCTTTGGCGTCGTTAAGCTTCTCACTGAAGTAAGATACCGGGTGAGAGTCTTGCGACAGTACGGCGCCGACTCCCGTGCCAGAGGCGTCGGTCGCTACGTCGAACACTTTGGAGAAATCGGGTAGACGGAGGACTAGGGCGGTGGTCAAGGCTATCTTGAGCTGTGGAAATGCGCGTTCGGCGGCGGGAGTCCATTCAAACTGAGTATGCTGAAAGAGGTCAGTCAATGGAGAGGCGATGGAGCTGAAATCTCGAACGAATCGCCTGTAGAACTGGGCTAATCCATGGAAGCTCCGTATGTCGAATAAAGATTTCAGTGTCGGCTTGTCTCGGATGGCGGTGGTCTTGGCGGGATCCACGGCGATGCTTGCTGCTGATACAACGAATCCCAGATATGCCACGGATGTCTTTAGGAAGGAGCACTTAGTTAGGTTGGCGTATAACTGCTCTTCTTGTAGCTTGGCGCAAACTGCTCGGAGGTGTTCCTGATGTTCGGCTAGAGAGCGGCTGTAAACGAGGATGTCGTCAAAGTATACCACCAGAAATTTACCGGCGAACGGGCGGAGGACGTCATTCATCAGTCTCATGAAGGTGCTAGGGGCATTAGAGAGCCCGAAAGGCATGACGAGCCACTCATTGAGCCCGGTGCTCGTTTTGAGCGACGTCTTCCATTCATCGCCCGCTCGGATTCTCACTTGGTGGTATCCGTTTCTAAGATCCAGCTTGGAAAAAATTTTCGCTCCGGCTAGCTGATCCAGTATATCATCGATGCGTGGGATAGGAAACCGATACCTGACTGTGATGCAGTTGATAGCTCGGCAGTCGACACAGAGGCGCCATGTGCCATCCTTCTTGGGAGCCAGGAGGGCGGGAACAGCACATGGGCTTTGGCTCTCGTGGATGAGGCCGCGGCGTAGCAGGTCCTCCACCTGTCGCTGGAGTTCGGCGCTCTGCATGGGGTTGAGACGATAGTGGGGTAAGTTGGGTAACGTAGATCCGGGCACAAAATCGATGAAGTGTTGTATCGATCTGTCGGGAGGTAGTGTATCGGGCGACTCCGTGGGAAAGACGGCCGCAAAATCCTGCAGAAATTTCAGAAATTTACCTGAGATAGTGCTTGGTATCTTGGTACGGACTTGGATTGCCCACACTGGGGCGTCTTCCGCCATGTCCTTGAGGAATTGCCGCGCCAAGACCACCCCGAGGAACTGGGGGAATTGAAGTTGGGTGTCAGGGGCTTCTGTGGTCGTCGGTGCATCTCGGATTGATGTTACGTACGGTTGCCAAACCTGCTTGCTTCCCTCGAAGAAGAAGGTGCAACGGTTGGTCCTTCCATACTGCGCGACATCCCGGTCATAGAGCCATGGACGACCGAGTAGCACACTTCCCACACCCATCGGTAGGATGTCACACCAGATATCCTCGCGATACCTCACCACCTTCAACGGTACGATACATCTTTTGGTCACGGCTAGGAAGGTCTCGTTAATCCACATGGCTTTGTAGGGTCGGGGATGAAGTCGAGGTTGGAGGCTGAGAGTGAGGACTGATGCTGCCGCGACAGCGTTTACTACGCTCCCGTTGTCCACCAAGATCTTGATCACGGTGGAACCAAATTTTGAGAATGTCGAAAATATAGATGAACGGAGGGGATCTTCGATGTTGGGCACAGATTCTTCCCCTGTCGGAAGCTTCAACAGCATCGTACCAAGTGGCGCGGCGACGACGAGTGTGCGTTCCTCGTTTGTCAACGGCCTTAACTCCTTGATGATACATCCGATGACGGTAGGGATCCCCTCGAAGGCTTGGGCGAGTTCTGGGTCAACTTCATTAATTTCGGCTATGGATTCTTCATCATTAGCAGGTGGTGGATGGGCGTCCTCTTGAATTTCGACCAGCAGAGCGCGAGCGGGGCGAGCAGTCTGTCGGGGAGAGGGGCATTGGGACGCAAAATGACCCCATCCTTGACACTTGTAGCACGCGATGCGGGATCCGGTATTATTTGAAGATGTGAGCGGGGGCCGCGTTCCACCCTGAATCCTCCCGACAAGTGGTTGTTCATTCGGCGAGGGGATGCTGATTCGGTTCGACTGTGGACCGAGTGGAGTGTCGAGGTGACTCCCTGCATTGGTGGTTGCGGTAGTCGGCGGAGTCGATGAGGGAGTAGGAAGAAACAGACGGGGTGGAGGGGTAGTGGTATGCGGGCTAACCGGGTTTTGAAGTGTTGAGAGGGGGTTTCGAGGGACAGTTGGGACGTACCGTGTGTTCTCCGTGATCGCGATACAGGGGATGTGGCTTTTATGGGCATGTGTAGCGTACAGCTCCATGTTGAGGGTGTACTTGTACGCCTTCTCCAGCGTGGAGACCTCCTGCAATACCAATTCACGTTGGTATTCCGGTCGCAACCCGGCCCGAAATCGGGCAAGCGTTGCCATGGGCTCCTCATCAACATTGCAGCGGATCATTAAATCATCAAATCGAGCTATATAGTCGGCTACTGTCCCCTCCTCTTGGCGAAGGTGTTGCCACTCGTTGATGATCATGGGCCGGTAGCAAGCGGGAATGTACTTCTCCCGTAGGCGGCTTTTCATTTCCGCCCAGGTCGTGATCATTGGATCGTGGTGACGCTCCGTTGTGGCTTGTAGGTTGCGCCAGTAGATCCGAGCCTACCCGGTGAGTTTCATCTGAGAGAATTGGATTCGGCGACCCTCCGGGAGCTGATACCAGTCGAAGTATTCGTCGAGCCCCACCTCCCAATCCATATACCTTTTGGGATCTAGAGAGCCGTCGAAGGCCGTTACCTCCGGCCTGGCTCCTTTCTTTGCTGCATCCCATTGAGGTTCCACCTTTGCTTCTTCGATAGCGGGTGTGGTCAAGGAGTCTACTCCGAATGCGGTTGCCAGGGGAGAAATTTCCATCGACTTAGTAGTTTTGAGCTCTAACAGTTGTGTCATGAGGAACTCTATCTGCATCTTTGTTTCCTCTTGACCCCGGAGGATGGTTCTTGCCCAGTCGGGTATGTCGTCGGGAAGCGGAGGAGCACTGCCTCCCGCGCGGAATTCAGTTCCCGATCGGGTCGACATGGTTGTCGTCGTTCTGCTCTGATACCAGTATATGATGCGGTCACTGCCGCGTGATCAAGATCAGGATAGGACAACGGAGGGAGAGGGAAGGGGAAGGGAGGTCGGAGTGGGAGAGGATGAGAAAGAATCGGAGGGGTGGAGCTACGTCTTTCTAAACTCTCGGACACTCAGGTTGCCTTCTCGGCAAATCGTCGGGAATTCCCGACAACACTCCTGTCTCTCTCCCCTATCCTAGCGAGTAGTCGATAACCGAGGAAGGCCGGGGGATCTCTTAACAAAACACTTCACTCTATCAAATTATCACTCCAAAAGGAAAACCACAAAAACTGTCTTTTTCCCTAACCGGAGTTCTCTATTTATCTCCGCTTTCCCGACGCCCCTCTCCCGCGCTTAAAAATAGACGTACTCCGTCGCACTCGTCAGTTTGGCAGAGCGTCGGGGTCGCTCTGTACGTTCCTCTGCCCCGTCGTCGTCGTCAATGTTTGTTTCTGTGGGGCTCGTCATTGGGATGTCAGTCGTTACGCCTTTCCTGGGGCTGCGGGACCTATCACTATATCTCATCCATAATGGGCCAGCTACAATGGCCCATTATGTGTAAAAGTTCCATGTGTGAATGAACTGATACGGCCTTCCGATGACGTGGCCACCAGACTACCTGAACAATTCTTACGGTAAAAGTGTTGCCCGTTTTGTCGGGGACCAAATGACATTTTATTAGACGCCGGATTCCTGGAGTAAAACGGGGACCGTCAATCTTCCAGCAAGCAGTTCATCCCCTTCCCCTCGATCTTCAATCAGCCGTTCCCTGAAAGAAGGAGCACGCGCCAGAGGTCCTCGCCACAATCTCGATGGGAGAAATCGACCACTCGGACGAAATCTGCGAAGGAACGGAGTCTCACGCTAAACAGCGCAGCCCGACACTCGGCGTGCTGCCGCTGATCGCCTTGATCTTTTATGACGTCTCTGGCGGGCCGTTCGGCATCGAGGACTCCGTCGGCGGCGGCGGGGGCCCCCTCTTGGCCATCCTCGGGTTCCTCATCTTCCCTCTCATCTGGAGTATTCCCGAAGCTCTCGTCACGGCCGAGCTCTCCACGTGTTTCCCCGAGAACGGCGGCTATGTACGCTGGGTCTCCGCCGCCTTCGGGCCGTTCTGGGGGTTCCAAGAGGGCTTCTGGAAATGGTTCTCCGGCGCCATGGACAACGCTCTCTACCCAATCCTCTTCCTCGACTACCTTAAACACTCTATACCCGCTCTCGATCTCCCTCTCTACCGCGTCCCTTCTCTTCTCGCTATCACCGCTGCTCTGACATTCCTTAACTACCGCGGTCTCCACATCGTGGGCTACTCTTCCGTAGCGCTGGCGGTCTTCTCGCTCCTCCCCTTCGTCGCCATGACGGTACTAGCGGTACCCAAGTTGAACCCGCAGCGGTGGCTGAAGGTGGACTTCGGAAAAGTGCAGTGGAGGATTTACTTCAACAGCATGTTCTGGAACTTGAACTACTGGGACAAGGTGAGCACCATTGCCGGCGAGGTGGAAGACCCGAGCCGGACATTCCCAAAGGCCATGTACGGCGCCGTCGCGCTGGTCACGGCGAATTATTTGGTGCCATTATTGGCGGGAACCGGTGCGGTGGATATTGGGACTGAAGACTGGAGCGACGGCTACTTCGCGCAGGTGGGATTTCTGATAGGCGGCTCCTGGCTCAAATGGTGGATCCAGGCGGCGGCGGCGTGTTCAAATATGGGGCTGTTCGAAGCCGAGATGAGTGGCGACGCGTTTCTGCTGCTCGGAATGAGCGAACTCGGAATGCTCCCTGAGATCTTCGCTCGCAGGTAAGACAGTTATTCATACCCCATTTGATTTTGTCAAAAGCCTGATAGAACGAAATGGAACGCATCAGATCAAAATACGGAACGCCGACGATCAGTATTCTGTGCTCTGCTTTCGGAGTTGTGATCCTCTCGTGGCTGAGTTTCCAGGAGATCTTGGAGTTTCTCAATTTCTTGTATGCTGTAGGAATGCTTCTTGAGTTCGCGGCATTCATAAGGCTCAGAATGAAGCAGCCGTATCTTCACAGGCCTTACAGAGTGCCACTGGGCACCCTGGGGGTGACATTGTTCTGTCTGCCCCCTGCTCTTCTTCTCTTTCTAGTCATGTCCCTGGCGAGTCAAAGAACGTTCATTGTGGTCGTCTGCGTAGTCCTGATTGGATTTCTGCTGTACCCTGCGATCGGATATGCAAAGGAGAAGAAATGGGTTGCTTTTAACTCTAAGCCTGGGAGAGAAGAGGAGCTGTATAAGGCAATTCCTATTGAAAATTAGACATTAAACTTGTGAATTCTGTATTTTTCTCAAGCAATGATTATTGATTTCATTTCTTATATGATGCTGAAGTGGGCCTAATTGCACAGGAACTGGGAAAAAGAAGGCATTTCAGCAATATAAAATATGTCAATGTTGAGGACACAATTTCACCGTTTGCGTTCAGATCGCCACTTATACACTGGTCTGCTTGTAGGGCATACGATTTCATCTTCCCTGAGCTTGCGTTTGCGTCCTTTCTTCTGCTTTGACGTGCATGAATAATGGGATTTAAAATAAAATAAAAATACAAAATTACATGAAATTATTTCGAAGAAATTAAACCAAGGACCTAACCTGGAGCTCCTTCTTAAGTACCATTTCACCGTAAACCTTTTTGAGCTGATTAACGCGGCCCTTCCTCTCTTCCAACTCTCTGTAAGAACCTTCAGTTTTTCTGCAGAAATCGAGGAAAATTGGACATTTTCTTAAACATAAATGATAAATGCAAGCATGATATGATCAAATAAATCTGAAGTTTAATCTAATGGCATGCTCCATGTCACGGATGTTTTCAGAAGAAAAGATCCAACGAGCGGTTTACCGGCTATTATTAGCCGCATGTCATGACGTTTTAAAAAATCAGGTCATGTTATGACCTTTTTAAAAAACGTCTTGGCATGTCATAGAATCCGACGTGGACGATGACTAGGTTGCCACGCAGGATTGGAGAGAGAGCTGCCAGCCACGTCATCGTCCACTTCGGATTCCATCATCGCCAGAACGAGATGAATGTGAGGAGAGAGAATCCGAGGAGAGAGAGGCAGAACGAGAGGACTTCCTCGTATTCACTTCTTCCATTCTGTTCATCGATGATCATTTCGGAGCAGATCGTGTTAAGATCTGTCTACATCTGTTCTCCCGGCGGCTGATGCGAACAAGGCATTTTCCCTCTCCGCCGGCGGCCGGAGAGGGAAAATGTCGGTGGCAAGAGGGAGCAGGAGAGGGGAAAAAAAAAAAGAACTAACCTTATTCGCTCTTCTTTCTCTTTCGTCTGGCATGAACCTTGCGAGGAAAGGATCGCCGCGGTGAAGATCGACGGGGGTGAAGAGGAAAGGTCGGAAATCGTCGAACAAAAGATAAGGGAAGACAAAATATAATAATATAATATTATTATATGGAATCCAAAGTGGACGATGACGTGGCTGGCAGCTCTCTCTCCAATCCTGCGTGGCAACCTAGTCATCGTCCACGTCGGATTCTATGACATGCCAAGACGTTTTTTAAAAAGGTCATAACATGACCTGATTTTTTAAAACGTCATGACATGCGGCTAATAATAGCCGGTACGTCATGACGTGCCAGTATATTAACCCTTATATATATATATATATATATATCATCTGAGAGCTTATCGCCATAGTTATAGAAACAATTAGAAAACTATACCTACCAATTATGCATTCCAAATCTGTAGAATGAAAGAGAACATAAGCCAAAGATTGTGCTTCATATATTTTTCACTTATATTCTTGATTCATCCTACAGGGATATCTTATCATGGAATGTTTACTTTTATGACAGAATGTTTCTTCCATTTGAAGGGTTGTCACATATTCAGGGTTCTCACTCTTGCATCAATAAAACAGTACGAGCCAAGTCCCAGAAATCAGGACTATATAATGGGAACAAATGCGTTTCTGAAATGATGCTTGAAGTATATCGCACCTTTTAACTTTATCGGGAACTTCGTCGAGACCAGGTTTCCTTGTTGCCAGAAGTGAAGTCAGCTGCATTTCTCTAGCTTCTTCCCTGCACCGTGGTCATACATTGTGAATATTACTACATCAAAGTGCATCTACAGTTTAACAAATTTTGATTTCAATGGAATATCCAACACAAACTAGTCAATCGATTGAGGAGAATATAAAATAAAATTGCAGGACGAACCGATCTTCAGCAAAATATATGTGCTTGCATGGTGGATCAATGTCGACAGAATGTAGCACTGAACTCAGTCTCTCTATTTTCTGTAGGCAGAAAACAACTTTTGACGAAAAATTGATGAAAAAAACTGTGGGCAGAGAGACGGACAAGAACCAAAATATCAGACCTTCCGGTCACTCTGAATTTTCTGCAGTATGTATCCCGCGTCTTGAGTTTTCATCAGCATCAGCTCCTCCTGAGTGTATTTATTAGCTATGCTCCTGCAATAAATATTATGCTCCAGAGAGTAAATATCAGAAGAATTTTTAGCAGTGAAACAGTGTTCATCAGAAGCCAAAAACCTACTCCGGTCTATGGACTCCATCAACTGTCTTCGTTTTAATCATCTTAAAGTAAAATTCATCAGGGTTCCTGAAAGCCGCTTTTTCTTTGAGTTTCTGAAAAATAATCCCCAGAATTAATTTCGACCCCCGAAGCAATAAAACTGTCAATAACGCATTGGCAAATGCAATAGACTAAACCTACACGCAGCGTTTCTTCCTTCTTATGGAAAGCTTTGGCCCGGACAACATAGTCTTTGTGCTTCTCGAGGAGCCCAAATTTCTTCCGATCATGACTGTTAAATGTAAACCACAAATTATAGCATAACCACAGATAGTGAAGAGGGAGATGAATTGATAAAGGAAGAAAATGAAACATACGGTTGAGCTCGCTCCTTGTGAGCCCTGCGGCTGATGGCATTCTTGAAAGATGACATGTCGGTGTTGCGGCAACCAGATGAGCTCTGGAGCGAGCACAACCCTTCTTTCTGTAAACCCTTCTAGGTAGTGTTCTATGATTCCAGTGTCAGTACAGGTTTTAAGTGGGAACCTAAACCTTTCCCTAACTTCGGTTCAGTGACGATAACGGCAATGTCTGGTGACAGTTTGATTAAACCTGAAATTTCAGTGATAGTTCGTTGATGCTCGGTGATGTCACAATCTACAAATGGCATTAAAGATTTTAAAAAATATATCCTTCGGGAATGTAAAGCAAATGTCATGTAGATTACTCATATAATGCATGAACAAACATCATATGCACAGTAATATTCACATGAACAATTATGAGATGAATATTATTTCTGCTTTTTAATCAACTCTCTCAAATTTTAATCAAATCAGAAAACTTCAATCATTACGATTTCTGATTTCAATGAATATGATTTCTATTTTTGTCACATGACACGCTTTAAGATCAATGATACGCTTCAATAAATTAGATGAGCTCCCTCAAATCAGAAAATTTGAATCATTATAACTTCTGACTTTTGTCATATTGCAGGCTTTAATATCAATGATACGCTTTATCAAATTAAATGAATTTCCTCAAATCAGAAATTTTTAATGATAATGATTTCTGATGTTTTATTATTATTGAAAAGCTAAAATAAATCAAGTAAAATTTCATTGCAACCTTATCCAAAATTTTGGAAAATTAGAATCACAAATCAGAACATCTGACTTTCCAGTAATTACTAAAAACATTAGAAATTGATTAAATTCTTAAAAAATTAACGTAATGAAACTGTCAAATTTTAAGCATCATCTGTAGCGCACTTCAGAGTATCGCCAGTCAGAGGGAGAACCCAAAAATTGTAAAAAATGAGGCTATTGGGGCGATCTGGATTTTGTTAGGAAGAATGGGATTGGACGAGGGCTTTCATCGCCAATTCTTCTGAGATGATAAAATTGCACCTGCATGCATATATATATATATATCGAATAATATATGTAGGTATATCTAAATCTGATATGACATGTATTTCTGCTATATCTGTGCCCAGAAACACGCAGATATATATATGTGAATATAGATATGTAAATGAATACATCTATATATATCTATAAGTGTATCTACTTTTAATTAGATTTAGAAATCAGCTGTACCTATAAACAAGTCGATGTAATACAGGTATAAATAACATATTTAGAAATCAGATATACACCTAAATTAAAATCAGAGCATTTGAATATACGTAAAGTATCTTTGTAGATATATAATCCTAACTATATCTATTATCCGCAAAGCATATGCAGAAATCCAAAAATCTATAACCTTGAATTCTTCTTGACTATAACCTAAGAAATAAACTAACTCCTAACCTGGGATACATTTAGAATTTCACCCGAAATTTAACGTAAAATAAACTTCAAAAGCACATAATTTCTGCAACCACAGAAATAAAAACCGCTACCAGTCAAGAGTATCTCTATGATAAAAAAATAAATCGGTTTAAAAACTCACCTAAGATATAAAACGACTGAATCGGAACTAAACAGAAAGAAAACTCGGGAAATGACTGATTCGCAAGGATATAAATAAAATCCACACGAATCTGACATGATTTATCCCGTTAATCAGTCTAAAAATTGGCTTCCTCTGTTCTTGGGCTTGGAGAGTAGAATAGCATCAAGCTTTTTCTCCTTTTTTGAGTTTAAATGGGATAGTGAACTGAGACGATTTCATTTCTCTCTTAATCACCCCTCGCCTGGAGAGTCTGGGAAATCAGGGAAAAAACCTCAAAATCAGAATCACACCTCGCCTGGAGAAGCTAATCGATTTTTATGCGGCTTGGGCTTCGGTGGGGAGCTTTCTGTTGAAACTTCAGCCGTCGAGACGTAGAGAGAGCATAAACGGCGGGAAAACGTGGGAAAATGAAAGCGTCCTTCTTTCGTGAGTGCAAAGCAGACGGCGACGTCACTCGTAAGCCCTAGATAGACTGGTAGATATAAATAAATAGGGGAAAACTCACCTTACATCGTGAGCTTTTGAGAAGCGTACAAATCCACTCCCACCTTTTGAAATGTCCAAATCCACTGCCAGCAGGGCACACACGCTGACGTGGACGGCGAAGGAAGTCATCCGATGCCACGTGACCGTCCACGTCAGCGAGGGAATGGGAAAAAGAAGAAGAATCGGCAATTATTTTTTTCTCTCTCCCCACGACTCTCTTTTTTTTTCTCTCCCCACGAATCCGCTTTTGATTTTCATTTCATTTCCGCGGTTCCATTTCATTGGCGCGAAAGTGATGGAAATGAAATGGAAATGAAAATTTTGTAGGATCTGCTCTCGTCGCGATTCTATTTTTTCTTCCGCGATTCTATTTTTCCGCGGTTCTATTCTCGTCGCGATTCACGCATTCTTCCGCGGTTCTATTTTTTCTAGGATCTGCTCTCGTCGCGAGCGTAATCGGAATCGCGTTCTTCTGGCTGGTAATATCTTCTTTCCAGCGTCCCGATGCTAGTGGATGTCAACCGGACGGGGAAGGATCTTGGTCTATCGGAATCTACTACGGAAAAGATCCGTTCTCTCTTGTGCCTATCGAGTTGGTAAGGCTTTTTATTTTCTTTTTGTGTTTAAATTATTGGTTTAAATTAATGTTCTAAAAGCTACTAAAAATAATCATAACACTTCGTTTTGGCCAGTTGGTAGTCCAGCGGTTTCATGCATTTTTATATAGCTGAATTATGTCGGAATTATTTGGTTAATATTGTCTTTTTTAAGCCTAATTACAAAATTGATACTGCATCGGCTTGACTAGTTGCTTGTCCAGTGATAGCTTACATGTTTTGTGAGTTTATTTTTATATTTGAATTATTGGTTTAAGATGGAATTGTTCAGTCGACTAAAAAAATAATGATAATACTTCGGCTTGGCCATTGCTAATCCAAAATGTTTCATTCGTTTTTTTATTGATTTTTCTTTTTATACTAGGATTCTTGATTTTTCTTGTATTTTCTTTGTGTATTTGAAGTTTTGGTTCTAGATTAGAATAAACGCTCTACATTCCTGCAAATTAGAATAAACAACAGCCATCGAGCTTTTTCTCCAAAAAAGATCTTGATCCTAAGCAGTAAAGCTCTTGATACAACAGCACACGCATCTTCTGATTGAAAATCTTCCGTCTCCATCCAAGCAAGAAGAAAACAAAGTCAACTCCGTCTCCGTCACTTGAAAGAATTAAATAAACTCCACCGAGATCAATCATTTTCAGCAGTCAACGGTCAACTCGTTGGCAAAATACTGGAGAAGGTCAAGCTTCCGGTCAGGTCAATAATTTATTTCTTTACAACGGAAAAATATTTTGACACGCCAAAGTTAACTAAATATTTTGACACGCCAAAGCTTTATTAATTTTCATTTTTCTTTTGTTACAGCGAACATTCATTTGGTTCAATTGAATCATTGCCTCCGATTGTTTACTCGAACATTCATTTTTAATTGGTCGATTGATTGTTTTTGAAATTTGTGTTTTCTCGCTCATGGTAGGTGAATAAAAGGTGCAGATTTCTACTGACATTTGAGAAAGACGTGAGATCAATGCTGGAAGTACAAAGTGAGTTTTTCCCTGAATTTAATCAATTGAATTTAATCAGCTGACACATAGTGAAATCATATCCAGTGTACAATGCCCTCAAAGGATCGCTGTGGTGTTCCCCAACTTGCGAAGAAATTGAATCAGGTTGCTTTCCCTCTCTAAATGTTGCTATTCCAATCTCTCTTTTGCTCTTTTCTCTCTAATTTCATAGGGATAATCAAGAGAAAAACAATCGAATTGTTTAAGTTTTTAGTATGCAAACTTCTGATCAAAAATTCTCTTCGACTTTCCCTATCTTTCGATCCCTGGTAAAACACATAAAAAAATTGTTCTTCCGTAACCGAAGGCTCGACTAAATGCACAAATGATTGCTGTTATAAAGGAATTGCGATCATATGGTGAAACCATGGAATCCATTGTAAGTTTGAAGCATGTGACATTTGTTTTGAATAAAATAATAAGAGTGTTATCATACATTAATTTAGCTCCATTCTTCTTGCTCTTGTTGCTTTATCAGTTATTTATATGGTGTTTGTGTGAATGTCTCTTATTTAATGATTCTTGTGACCAACATTATCTTCTTTCGTGAATAAAGTTCACTTATGTAAAGAAAGTAAACCCCGGCAGAAGTGAAAGAAACAACTTTTTTTGATTCAGAGAAACAGAGTCCAGAGAGGGCCGAGATGAGAAATTTGGAGGAAACAGAGGAGCTGGTCCGGGAAGGTCAAGAGTCTTCAAGAGGTCTTCAAGAGTCTTCCCCTAAGTTCCCTCGTGTTCCCTGCCCCCTGATTCGAATGCCCCTTTCACGCCACTTCCCCTTTTCACTCCGTATTCAGAATAACTCCTGCATCCGCATTCATCTCGCTCTCCCGCCCGATACTACTTGGAGGCTAACCGCTTTCTAGAGCCTCGGTTCAGCCTCTCGCATTACTTAGTGAGTCCTCTAGTACAAGTTCTAAAAGACCCATGAGCCTCTTATGGATCTATTTTGACAGTTAAGGACAAATACTTAATGGTAATGCCTATGAAGTATAAATGCATGGCTAACATTATTAACCAAAGTGATACTTTAAAGCGTGATAAGAATATGGATTGAAATGTCTCTTGTATTTTCGTTGCGTATGCGATTTAACTTTTCTTGATGTTTGGTTAAAGGAAATCTCGGCGAGTTTGTTTGAATATTTTATGCGTAATGTCTGCTTGGAGAGTGAGGAACTGGTGCTAGTCGTTCTTCTCTTTCATTTTTCAGGAGTTTCATCTTTGAGATATATGAATTTTTGCGTTATGAATTTCTCCCTAAGCAGCTCATTGTCTTGTCAAATAGGACGAAAAGAGAATATTTATTCTGAATGTGTTGACCAAGTACCGTCAAGGTGTCCTTCTTTTTCACTTTTTTTCAACTTATTTTTCCCCAAATACTTATTCCTTCCCTATAAATTGAAGCTCCTTTGGTCCTCTATCTCTACTTATCACAGACTTCTCGCAATGATTGATGGAAAGTATTTGGATATGCCCACAATTGAGCTGGTCATGGCGGATCTAGGTTTCTTTACATCTTCCAATCAATTTTTTTGTAAAGCATCTAGAGGTAAAACCCCTGTTGTTCGTTTTTCTTACTCGACACTGCCTTTATTTCTCATATTTCGGTAATTCAATTAGACTATGTGGGACCCGCCATTTTTTTCAGAAATAGACCCATGTGAGGATTTGACTGACGATGAAATTAGAATGGCTATTCAAAATGCCACTCGGTACTAAAACTGCCTTGTTTGTCCCCTGAGGTATGAATTAGATCCCTTCACATTAATCTGAGTTCCTCAAATTAATTGGACTGCTCGATATTTGGAAGCAAGATATTTTTAAAAATATCAATGTTCTTTAATTTATATCATACATGAATGTGATTTCTCAAGATTTCTCTTTTAGGTTCCATTTGAGATCCTTGTCGTGAGACGAATCGCTCGCTTTTGGACCCCGTCTTCAGTTGTTTGCGTTTCATCTACGATGAACTAATCAAGGTTATTATCTTCGGCGATAATCTTTCTTTAACAAGATGAAACTTTGGCGGTGTTTAATGTGATGGTAGATACTATAGATAAGCCATGCCTGCTCTGCGGATCTTCCGCGATTTCCTCTTCTGAATCGGCGGATCGAAGACGTAGTTGGGAAATTCTTATGAGATGGCGTGAAACCTGCAGAGAGAATGATAGCAAATCTTATCGGGATGGAGGTAATCTAATCTAAGTTTTAATGTTTTCAGGAAGAAAGAAATTCGCTTCGGTTTGCTGATTTTTTGCCATGCTTTCAGATTTTCTGTGAAAAGAAGACATTAAGATCAAGAGGAGAGAGAAAGAGATCATAAGCCTGATTTTAAATGATCATTACTTATTGGACTTTGGTAGCAAGTTTGTTATCTCTCTCACGGTGAAGGTGGAAAAACATCATTGTGTAACATGTGATGATATTTGTTCTATTTTATTTCTAGCTATTTAGATCTGTCTGACGACAGATTCAAGGGTCCAGATTCATGCCCAACTCGTTCATTCATGAGCTATATAATTGTTCTTAAGGCAAATATAGGTGATTGTCTGAGTGACTGAGACTATTATCTTGATTGGTCAATCCCCTGACCCTATATTATTATCTTAAGGTAAAACAAACTTGTATACTTTTCTGGAAGGGACATGGAAAGAAGATGAAGAGAGAAAAAGTTGGACAAAAAGATTTACAGTACTTTTTATTGAGCCACCGAGGAGAAAGTTCTGAAAGGCCCAAAAATCCTTGATGGTAGTTCCACTACGATACTGGAATTCTGTTCAGTAAAGAAGAATAAGGC
This sequence comes from Lemna minuta, assembly GCA_024174645.1. NCBI lineage: Eukaryota > Viridiplantae > Streptophyta > Magnoliopsida > Alismatales > Araceae > Lemna > Lemna minuta. The sequence goes on from CM044106.1 coordinate 4,456,252, forward strand.
ATAAAATCTTAAATCCCATTAGGGTCCTAATGAACCTTTTGGAAGAAAATTCTAGAAGGCGCTCAGACAACTTAAATAGAATGCATATGTAATGAGGAAGAATAAGGTGTTCAAAGGTAAATTCATTGTAAACCATCAATTCTATGACGTGTAAGTCTTCTTTAGGCTAGTGTTGGCCACTTTTAACCATGCATATTTCTGTAATATTCCTGTATGTAAATGTTGGTAACTTGGACTGCAAACTTTGAAATGGTTATAAACCATGCAGCTTCAGATCTCTAAAATCAGGAAAATATAGATTTTCTTGTACCTCGATGAAGAGAAAAGGATCTGCCACGAAATTACTGAGATATCCAGCATCACAAACTAAGCCACATGAAACCACCGGATTAGCAACGCGATTCTGATTACGCTCGCGACGAGAGCAGATCCTAGAAAAAATAGAACCGCGGAAGAATGCGTGAATCCTGACGAGAATAGAACCGTGGAAAAATAGAACCGCGGAAGAAAAAATAGAATCGCGACGAGAGCAGATCCTACAAAATTTTCATTTCCATTTCATTTCCATCACTTTCGCGCCAATGAAATGGAACCGCGGAAATGAAATGAAAATCAAAAGCGGATTCGTGGGGAGAGAAAAAAAAAGAGAGTCGTGGGGAGAGAGAAAAAAATAGTCGCTGATTCTTCTTCTTTTTCCCCATTCCCTCGCTGACGTGGACGGTCACGTGGCATCGGATGACTTCCTTCGCCGTCCACGTCAGCGTGTGTGCCCTGCTGGCAGTGGATTTGGACATTTCAAAAGGTGGGAGTGGATTTGGACGCTTCTCAGAAGCTCACGATGTATGGTGAGTTTTCCCCAAATAAATATAGGGTTAACATCATATAGTGCACAACCTTTAGGGTAATTATATACTGGCACCACCTCAGCATTCCCGCTGAGGTGGTATTTTTTATTTTTTCCCCCCCCCACCTGGCTGCCACCTGGTCCCGCTTATTCTCTCTCTCTCTCTCTCTTTATTCTCTTCCTCTCTCTTCATTCTCTCTCGTCATTCTGTCTCTCATCATTCTCTCTCTCTCTCTCTCTCTCTCTCTCTCTCTCTCTCTCTCTCTCTCTCTCTCTCTCTCTCTCTCTCTCTCCGGTCGCTCGGCGGCACCCTCGCCAGCTCGGCTTGGGTCCTTCACTCGTCTCAACGGACTCGTCATCTCCGGCAGTCGAGTCTCGGCGAGATTCCGGACGAGATCGGCGAGTTGGGTAATCTCCGCGAGCTCGTGTTATCACGCAGCCGCGTCTCGCTCGCGTCCCCAGTGAGACTCCAGGCAATTGCGGGTCCCTTCGTATCCTTGATCTCGTGCAAATCAGCTCGACGGCCCTATCCCGCCCGAGATGGGGCAGCTTAACGCGCTTCGAAGTTGGACATGAGCGAGAACATTCTCTCCGGCCAAGTTCCCCGAACTCGCTGCCCTGCGAGACTTAGAATTCCTCGACCTCAGCAAGAACAACCTCTCAGCGGAGTGCCCGCCGTGGTGGCGGCCATGACGTGAGCTCAGGAGCTGCATCTCGAGCTGGAGAGAGCTTTTCCCAAGCTGGGAGGAGAATGTCGAACCTAAGGAGAGCTTTAGTCAACGCATTTCGTCTTCGTTTTCGACAATGGCCAGCGATAGCCGTACCCTTCCAACGAATTCTGTTTCTAGAGAAGGTGGAGGTCTATAGTCTGGCGAGTGTTCGACGCCTTTCCTCCCCGTCTAGAAAAAGTCTAGCCACTCCAATAACAAACGAGCTAGGGACAAAGTCAACGGGAAAGTCTAGGTTGACGGCGGAGATCAAGGCGAAGAAAACTACGAGAGAGAACAAGAAGGCGCTGCAAAAACACTAGAAACTTCAGCGGTGATGATGAACCGACAGTATATGGGAAACAGATTTCGCAAGCCGAAGCTATGCCGCCTGTGAACGAAGAAATTCAAGCTGTCATCTTCATATCTGCCATCATGCACGAAGAGGTACATATAGAAACCTTTCACTTCATATCCTTCCCCGAACACTATGAACCGATGATAATCTTCTCGCCTCTCGATGGCGAGACGAAGATCGTTGCCGCGCCTAGTAAAGAATCTCATGGGAAGAGCGTGAGATTTTCCCTTACCGATGAACCCTACCTTTCGGGATCAGCACCATCGCCTGGACAACGTCTATGGATGAGCCCCTGCTCTAGTCAAAACCCTAAATTCGGGCGAGATAATTTTACATTAGCGATGCGAAAGGTCGAGTCAAAGAGCGAGAAGCCTTTAAAGGGCTCAAGAAATTTTTTTCAAGTTTGGGAGGAAGACCGGCGGCGACTCCGGTTTAGATACCAGCTCGGTGCACGAAGAAGATCAGCCGACAACAGCTTCTCCTTCGCCCGCTGCACAGAAAGGTGAGGATGCGCCTCTATCTCTATTCCTCTGCCATTCCTTTTCTCTCTAACGGCGGTTCTTCCCTTCCTTTGATAGCAGCTCCCCGCCGTTTCTCCATTTTGTCCTTCCGGAGCAAGAAATCGTGCACAACATGACGACGAATCAGATTCTCTCTCAGATTCAAAGGAAGCTTGTGGAAATGTACGCTAGACGTCCATCTGTAAAGAACAGTGTTGCAAAGGAAGCTTGTGGAAATGTGGGATGGTTCTCCCTTTGCCACGTTCTTCTTTCGAACTGTCTGTCCGTTATCTCATTCTCTCTCTCTCTCTCTCTCTCTCTCTCTCTCTCTCTCTCTCTACACACGTTACCTCAGAATCCCATTTGCAAAGGACAGTACCGAAAAGTTGGCACGTGGAAACCTGGGATGTATTCCCTCTACGGCGTTCTGCTTCGGAACTTCTCTATCTTTCAAAAACTTCAGTGGCCAGTACTTTTTCTTTCGGAGGGAAAGAGTCGCCTCGGGCCAGGCGAAAGAAGACTAAAGGAGTAAGAGAAGAGGAAGAAAAATGTGAAGGGACCCCCTCGCACTGCCGACAAGCACCAGCCGGAAGGCGGCAGAGGAGATAACGCCGGCTCGGGAAAATCTCTACGCCGTGGCACGCCATCAGAAAGCTAAACCCGCCGGCGAGATCACCTGGGCGGCGCCGCTTTACCGCCGCCAGCTCCCCGTCGAGGCGCAACCTCTCATTTCCTCCGAGCTTCAGCTTTCTCCCGATTATCTCGGCGATTCTCCGAGCTTTTAAGCCGTTTCTGTCAAGCGCCAGGAAGCTGAGCTTCTGCAAGACACCCATGGCCGAAGGTATGTCTCCAACAAGGCCAGCTCCAGAAATGCCTAACCCTAAGAGATTATCAGCCAAACTCTCCCACATTCCTTCGGGGATTCTTCCTCCTAGAGGGTTCCAGCTCAGATGCAGCTCCCTGAGCTCCGTCATGGCTGATAACATGCAATCTTAACATGATAAAACATGATTATTAATGCAATTTAAGGCAAAAAACATTACATTTATGTGCATGTTATCATACTTTGAGTGCATTTCTATCATTCTATGCATATTTATGTCATAATCTCAAAATGCACTAAATTAGGGTTAATTATGATAAATTAAGGATAAATGATTTTATAACCCATCTTTACTTGAGATTATGAAATGTTTTTAAAGTTAAATAATGAGAGAAATCATATTTATGAACATTCATTTAATTTTCTAAAGTTAAAATCTTAAAGAAATGAATGTATTTTTGAAATTTAAATTAAATCTCTTGTGATTTAAATATTTTGAATTTTTAGAATGATAGATAATTAAATTTCAGATCCAATGAAAGAAATTTGGATCAATTTGGAGTTGTATTTTAAAAGATATGATTTTTTTACAATTTTAGGGATTTTTTTCGGATTTTTTTCCTGATTTTTCTGATTTAATTTCTATTTAAAAACGTTAAAAATAAATATAAAAAAAGGTAAAAAGAGCGCGGGGCCCGCGCGGGTGCGACGTGGCACGCAAGGCCACGTGGCAGAGCCACGCGGACCCGCGCAGCGCGCCTACGTGGCGCGATATATATCTTATATTTATTTACTATATATTATAAAATGGGTCTTTGTCCTCCCCTATATGGGAAGGGTCATACCCTTATAGATCGTCGGGTCTTATAAACCCGACGATCTTCTTTCTGTTTCTCCGTGTGGGACTAATCTCCACACTACTCTATTTAACATGCAGGACGTGGCGCGCGGAGGGGCGTCGGATCGTGATCGGAGCGCGCCGATCAAGTGGACGCGTGGTCCACGGATTCAAATCAAAACCACGTGCGTTATAAACAAGTTATAACGGTCGGATGAAGTGAAACGTGGCAGCATCACAACGCTTCGATCGCGTGGTCGATGGACCACCGGAGATCATCAAAGCACGTGTCTTAAAAGACGCGTTATAACGGTCCAGATCGCACGCGATCAAACGCATCCAAAGCGTTAGATCGCGATCTAACGGACGAGCTTTCACGCGTTTTATAACGCATATCGCAAGATCCAATCGGGAGCGTCCATTCAAGATCGTACGACCCATCTTCAATCGTAACGGTTCGCCGTTACAAATGCATCGCGACCGTTGATGAAGCCTCAATTACATCGATCGGACGGTTACGATTTTTCGCCCCTATAAATAGACGTGTTCTTCGTCGATGTATGCATTCGAGTTGGATTTCAATCAAATTGACTTGTCTAGACACCGATCCACTCGTTTCTCTTGATTCCATCCTCTTCCTCTTTCATTTCCGCATCCATGGAGGGGTTGAAATCAAGATTTGGTGGAGAATCGAAGGAGAAATCGACGCTTGAAGCCGGTCGTGACGCTCTTGACGTTTTCGGTGATTAATTGGCTTAATCACCTCGTTTTGATCGCTAAACAGGTTTAGTGGAAGCGGTTTTTCCTAGATTATCTTCCTATTATCTTTAATTTTTGTTTAGATTAGGATTTAGCTTTCAATTTCATAGAATTTCATCTAAAATCACGATTTCAACGTCCGAAAATTTCTCTCCACTTCAAATTTTGATTTCTC
>CM044106.1:4461755-4620365 GCA_024174645.1 Lemna minuta
ATGGATGAAAAAAATATTAAATCCGTATCTGACATCCATAGCCACCTCCTGAGGAAGTGGAAGTGAACCTTGTAAAGAGGTGGGCCCCACAACAACCTCCTAAAGAATTGGGATGACTCTCTCTCTAAGAGGTGATAACCTTACCACTTGTTAATGAAGGGGACTTCCCTAAAAATAAGGTTAACCCCCTCTTTCCTCTAAACATAGAATCTTCCAAAAAAATAGAAAGGGGAGGTGACTGGTCAACTTCCTCAGAAAGGGGAAAGGTTTTACCAACCTAGAAAGGTCAAGTACACATTTTCTTCCTCTCCTTAAGGTCTCCTTACATTTCACCGTAGTCCTTGCATCCACATCAACTCTAGGAAAAGTGGGAAATTCACTATTTGATTTCATGGAAATAGAGTTGACTTGGCTCCTAGAAAAGGCGGAGAGATTTTAAGTCTACTGTATGTTATTGTAAATATATTGGAGGTAAGCTCGTCACTTGGCAGTCCCAAAAATAGAAGGTAGTATTATGTTGAGACTGCACGGCTATGGCTATGGCTGAGTTTGAGTATCATGGAGAGTATGAGTATCGAGCTACGGCTGAAACCGCGTGAGAGATGGTATGGCTTTGATCATTTCTCAAAGATCTTGGTTTCTCATCTCCTTCCCCAATGCCCATGTATCGTGAAAATCAAATCGTTCTCTTCATTGCTAGAAATTCCACTTTTTTATGTGCGTATGAAGCACATTGAGGTTAACTGCCACTATGTTGGTGACAAGGTTATGTTTAGAGTCATCTCTACTCTTTATATAACATCATACCATCAGCTTGTGGACATCTTCATGAAAAGTGTAACCGAGACCTCTTGTGACACCATGTGTACCAAGTTAGATATGTTTGATTGATATGCTTGACGAGACAAAACCATGAGGTCATCGATTTCACGCGGTATCGCGTCAAAAATAATACCGAACTTACCAATTTGATGAAAATGTATCGAATTCAAGGGTATAATGGTAAATACGGGTCGAATCCACAGGGAATTAAGCAATTTCTTGACGTAATCTTCAAATTTGATCAAATCGGATGAGAAATTGATGGTAGAAATTGGGGAAAATGGTATTTTAAGAAAGTAGACTTCAAATCGATTCCACGAAATCAAAAATCGTCCAATTTGGACTTGATTTCGCGGAGAAATCAAGATTCGAAGTGGAGAGAAAATTTCGAGCGTAAAAACCGTGATTTTAAGTGAAAATTGATGAAATTAACTTCTAAATCCTAATCTAAACGAAAATTAAACATGATAGGAGGGTAAATTAGGAAAAACCGCTTCCACTAACTCCAATTAGCGACCGAAATGAGGTGATTAAATCGATTAATCACCAAGAAAACGAAGAACGCGAAGAGGATGTTCAAGCTGCGATTTCCTCCGATTTACGCCGCCAAATCTCGATTTCAAAGGCTCCGTGGGTGCGGAAATGGGTGTAGAACACGATGGAATCGAGAGATTCGAGAAGATTGGTGTCTAAACAGATCAATTTGGATTGATTTCAACTCGGATGCTTAGAATCGTGAAGAACATCTCTATTTATACACAATTTGGGCGTAACCGTCAGATCAAATCCATCAACGGCTCTGATGAAACGGTCCACCGCAAACCGTTTTCGTTAAGTCGTGACCGTTCGATCACGATCAGACGCGTGAGATGTCGCCACGTCGCCGCGCGTTTTAAAACGCGTGAGACGCTCGCCGTCAGATCTTGATCTGATGGCTCCGATGCGTTTCAATCTCGACCGTTATAACTCGTGAGATCAACGGTCGAGATTAAACGCGATCCGTGTACTCCGTGTCCACCGATCTTAAGTGACGATCGACGGGCGATATTCAATCGCGCGATCTGACGCCTCACAGGCTGCCACGTCGCCCCCGCTCTTTATTAAATCTGAAAAATTGATATTTTAATTAGAAAATCGATTTTAAATTCAGAAAATCCTTAGAAATTAGAAAATAAATTCCTAAAAATCGGGAAAAAATCCCTAAAAATAGAAAATTCATAACTTTTAATATATAACTCCAAATTAATCCAAATTTCTTTCATTTGATCCAAAATTTAATTATCTATTATTCTAAAAAGTCAGATTTAATAAATAATAAGAGTTAAAATTATTATTTCAAAAATACATTCATTTATTAAGATTTTAAACTTTAGAAAATAAAATGAATGTTTATAAAAATTGTTTCTCTTATTATTTTAACTTTAAAAAAACAGTTTATAATCTCAAGAAAAATATGGGTTATCAAATTATTAAACTCTAATTTATAAAAAAATTAACCCTTAAATTAAAGTATTTTGAGATTATAATGACTTTTTTTAAGAGAATAATAGAAAAAAATACATATAAAGTATGATAACATGCATGGAAATGAAATCATTTATGCTTTAAATATGCATCAAAAAAATCATGTTTTATGATGTAAATATAGCATGTTATCACACCCCCAACTTAAATTATTGCTAGTCTCTTAGCAATTCACTATATGATCTCCCTAGAAAGTCTTTTCATCCTTTGATCCTACTACTAAAAAGGTGAAGTGTATAAATGTATGATCACGTTTTCCTCATAGTGTAGGCCCTAATGATCTAGATTCCATTTCTAGGTTGACTTCTTTAGTGCATGTTAGGGTAGTGCTCATCGGCTAATGCTCAAGTCTAATTCTTGATTGTAATCAAGGTGAGCCTATCTAAGGTATGATGCTATGGTGCTGAAAATATCCTCACTCTCTCATGAGTGGATGTAATTCCTTACCCTCTCCATAAACACATCACTCCTTCCCTCAAATTGGAGGCTACCTAGTACTTAGAATTCCCCTCAACTCGCTTTCCTCCTTAAAAGAGTGCAATTCAAATGGATTCCTATCTTTGGATGCATCGTGTGAGGAGGCTGAAGGAAATAAAAGATACTATTTCTAAGGGTATGACTTGGCTAAAAGCAAATATGCTGATAAAACAAAGTGGATGATAAAATCAAAGAAGGTACCACTTATGATGATTATACTCCCAAGTGAGGTGGATGATGATGGATAGGGTAGATGGTGGAGATGATAGTGGAGGTAGAGATAAAGGTAGAAGATGTTCCCACTTATTTTCCTTCTTGTAACTTCTTATTTCTCTCTTTCTTTTGACTTTGCTCCTCTTTCTTTTCTTCTTCCATTTTTTTAAGCATTTCAGAAGACTAGAATGATGATGTGGAGGAGTTTTAGGATTTCTGAAGAGAGTGTGTAGCAAATGAAGTGTAGTGAAGGTATAAGCACATGTGGGAGAAAAAGTGGAAGGTGAAATAGATGTGTGGATTCACTTGGGAGTGTTCATCATCAAAAGCGAAGTTTTAAAAAAAATTGGTGTTACTACTTGACTGCTTTGGAAGAAAAAAAAACTACATGCCTATAAGGAAAAGATAGGTGCTACAAAGATTATGGATCATTGCACTCTTTAAAGGGAAAAGTCTAGCATCGGAAAATTCCTCATACTAAGCAGTTTGGGCTAATAATAGGTAGAGGATGGAATTTCATTTTCTCTCAAATACTCTCCTTTTCAATCCCATAGCATTTCAACCTCTTGATTACTCTTTTTCCTTGGTGCCTGTTAGGTACCCAACCCCAAAGAAGTCAACCACTACTCTAATCCATTGGTCTCTCTAGATCATTTGGCTTTATTACTCAAAATGTAATCATATGGACTATAAGATCCTCACTTCTACATCTCTAGTAGGTCAGATCTCTAGATGAAAAGACTTCTAAGGTGGGGTAGATTAGATCAAAGAATTTGAAAAATAGGAGTTTTTAGAAGATAGAATTTTAAAATTTTTGAAAATGATAGAGCTGTTTCTAAATCCTCACCCCCCAACTAGAATCATTCATTGCCCTCAATGGATACTTCATGCTCATGTGAAAAACTCATCGAATCATGGCATGAAAACAATAAAAAGTGCGGTGAGATGGGTTTAGAAAGCTCATTAGTCCGTAATGCTCGTGGGATTTCCGATGCGGGTGCGCCCTTTCCTAATGTAGTTCTTCAACATCTTAAAAGGAAACTGAAATAAAAAACATAAAACTAAAAAGGTAAGATAATCTTGGGGTGCCTCCTAAGAGTGCTAAGTTTAACGTCCTCAGCCAGACTAAACAAAATGAAAACCTAGACTACTGATGGGTCGAGGGTGGTACCGTCACGTCCTCGAATGCTCGGGAAGATGCAGATTTACCTTATCTGCTGGTGCGGGTGGCTCTGAGGTCAGATACGGCTTAAGACGATGGCCGTTTACCTTAAATTGTCGACTGGTCTTAGGATCGGAGATGAATACTGCTCCGCCGTCGAACAATTCCAGAACCACATATGGACCATCCCATCTGGAGCGCAGCTTTCTAGGGAAGAGTTTGAGGCGGGAATTGTAGAGCCAGACCTTGTCGCCGATCTGGAATGATCGTCGTCGAATGTGTCGGTCGTGGAAGGCCTTGGTCTTCTCTTTGTAGATCGCCGCGTTCTCGTACGCGTCGTGCCTCAACTCTTGTAACTCCTGGAGCTGGGAGAAGTCATTCCTTGCCCGCTTCGTCCCAAAGGCGAGGTTGAGTTTCTTGATGGCCCAATAAGCTCGATGCTCTAGCTCAACCGGAAGGTGGCAGTGCTTTCCCGTAGATGAGCTGGGAAGGGAGACATCCCGATGGGTGTCTTGTATGCCGTCCGGTATGCCCATAGTGCGTCGGGGAGCTTGTGTGCCCAATCCTTTCCATCCGGACGAATTATCTTCTTAAGAATAGTTTTGACTTCTCGATTACTAACCTCTACTTGCCCATTTGCTCGGGGGTGGTATGGCATGGTGATGCGGTGGTGAACTCCCGTATTTCTTCAACGGTGCCGGAAGTGCAAGTTGTTGAAGTGTGAGCCGCCGTCGCTGATGATGGCTCTCGGACAACCGTATCGGGCGAAGATGCATCGTGTGATGAAGCGTAGTACCTCCCGATGATCGTTTGTCCTGGTGGGGATTGCTTCGACCCACTTGGACACGTAGTCCACCGCCACCAAGATGTACTCTTTCCCGTCAGAAGGTGGGAAAGGTCCCATGAAGTCTATCCCCCAAAGGTCAAATATTTCCACCTCAAGGATCGGCCGCATCGGCATCTCGTCTCGCTTGGAGATGTTGATCGCCGCTTCACATTGTAGGCACTCCGTGTAGAAACGGTGGGCGTCCTTGAAGATGAATGGCCGTAGAAGCCGCTCCTGTAGGATCTTGTCCGCGGTCTTTCGTGCCTTTAATATGCATGAAAAATCATGTTTTATGATGTAAATATAGCATGTTATCAATGCTCCAGCTTGAGGGGGAGTGTTCGATAGTAATCTAGGGCTCCCAGCCCATTTAGTCACTCATATTCACTTCCTATCTAAGGACTTATGCAATTCTAGGATTTCTTGCTCTCACTGTCAACAACTTAGAAGACCACCGCACCATTAGCCACCTATGGTCTGGCCTTTCCTTCTACCACCACAAGCGTCGCCCAAACTATTTGTTGTGGCCACCACTCCACTAGCACTTCTCCCCCATCCATGGCCTCATGTTCTCATGATTACTTGTAGAGTTCTCCAAGTGTGGAAGATTGATGGGGAGATACCACACGAATTATCACTAGTGTGGCCAACATCATGTTTCCCATCTTACTAGCTAGTAGAGTCAAGCTTTTTGATAACATGCTATATATTTACATCATAAAACATGATTTTTGATGCATATTTAAGTATAAATGATTTCATTTACATGCATGTTATCGTACTTATATTTATTTTTCTATTATTCTCTTAAAAAGTCATTATAATCTCAAAATACTTTAATTTAGGGTTAAGTTTGATAAATTAGAGTTTAATAATTTGATAACCCATATTTTTCTTGAGATTATAACTATTTTTAAAGTTAAAATAATAAGAGAAATAATTTTTATAAACATTCATCTTATTTTCTAAAGTTTAAATCTTATCTTTAATAAATGAATGTATTTTTGAAATAATAATTTTAACTCTTATTATTTATTAAATCTGACTTTTTAGAATACTAGATAATTAAATTTTGGATCAAATGAAAGAAATTTGGATTAATTTGGAGTTATATATTAAAAGATATGATTTTTCTATTTTTAAGGATTTTTTCCGGAATTTTTTAGATTTATTTTCGATTTAAAATGAATTAAAATTAATTTAAAAAAATGAAAAAAAGCGGTCTTAACCGCGCGGGGCCACGTGGATGCGACGTGGCACTCCGGGCCACGTGGCAGCGCTACGCGGGTGGTGGCGTACGACCCCCGTCGCCACCAAGACACGATACCACGGCGCCGGAGGAGCCCTTTTGCGCGCGCGGATCTATCCGCTTATCTTTATTTCTTTATTATGAACTTTTGACCCGCACGTGTTTAAGCGGGTCCTCGTTTATTTCTTCTCTCCCTTTAGGCTTCCGGGTGGGTTCTTCCCTTTTCGGGATCCCATTTGTGAAGCTCATCCTTCTTTGTGAACCTTATTTCTTTCTATGAGTATGTTAGGTGTGTGTTGTGGGCCTCAAGTGGGCCCTTTCCCCTCTCGGCCCATTATGGGCTCTATAAGAGGAGAAGGGACCCCCCCACAAACCCTAGCCGTCATTTGAAGAAAGAAAGGGTCATCCTTCATCTCAAGTGGCTGCTCAAGGAAGGACAAGGAGGGGAACCAACCGCCGCCACCGCCGCCGCCACCGTCGCCGCACCACCACGTGCCGCCGCCGTGCCCGCCGCCGAGGCCGCCGCCTTCCCCTGCCTTGCCCACTGGTTACCTACGTGCAGCTTTCCAGCCGCCGCCGCCGCTGCCGCCGCCTCAGGCCGCCGTCGCCGCCGCCGCCGCCGGATCGCTGCTCCTCCATTCTCCCGGTCATCCCCTCCACGCACCCAACCTCCGCTCTTCCCCTCCACGAGCCTCCATCCTTCCCCTTACCTTCCCTTTCCCGTCAATCCAGTCTCATCCCAGGCCTCGTCATTCCACATTTCCGCTCAATTTCATCCCGCGCCAGTCAACCCCACCGTCCCATCAGATCTCGTCCCGTCCTCCCCATCAGGACGCCGTGAGCTCATCCCCCCTGCATTTCCATTCCTGGCTTTTCGACTTCACGGAGCCCCCATTCCCTCCCCGATTTCTACAGGTCACGATCTCACAATATCCGTAACTTTCCGCTTCTCCCGATTTCCCTGACCTGCCGCCAGATCCACGTCTTAGCCCCGTCCGCCTCTCCGCCTCCCCTCCTTTAAATTCTCTTCCCACGCTCGCCGCCCCTCCGTCTCCCCCCCTGGCTCGACTTCGCATCCACGATTCCACCGACAACTCCCAACCGCCCTTCCCCTCCTGCGTGATTTTCTCGAACCGCCGATTTTTGGAGGTGAGAGCTCGCGTCCATCTTCATCCCCGTTTCGAATTATTCACTTCTGAATAATTCCGACACCTCCCCTGACCGCCAAGCCCAACCCCTATACAACTCTGCCTCTCACACCCCATTCCCTGAATTCGGAGTCCCCTGTCAACCCTCCGAACCCCGGCCGACCCCGTGCTTTAATTGCCCGCCACGAGCGCCCGCCTGGACGATCCTCACGCTCACGTCCGCGCTGCGGAATTCCGGGACTCTTCGTCGGCCGGCCCTCCCACGCCGACGCACGCGTTCCCAGCTGCTCTCCTGACTGACTCCTCCTGCAGATACCGAGTGGCTGCCGATCAGATTCGCCCCACATTCACTCCACCTGGTTGACGCGTCACCACGCCGCGAGGATTAGCTGCTCGATCGCCGTCGCATCAACAAATTGTGGGCCACCCAAACTCCCTGTTTCCCAGCAACGGGCACGACGCTCTGTTGGGTGGGCTGCACTTTTCTCTGACGGAACATCTCTGCTCGCGCCCGCCCGGTGGTCAACTCCACTCCTCTCCTCCGCACCGAAGCGCCATCGATCGACCTCCTGTCCGCACTCAACTCGCAGGTTCCGCCTGTCGCACTTGCGGGAGGTTCCCCTCCTTGGCAAAATGTGGTCAACGCGATGACCACTTCTCCCTGTGCTGGTCCACCCTGCGTCAGGCCAACCTAGGCCATTTCCTCGTGAGGTTCAGCCCTCCAGCGGCCCGGCGTGCCCCTCGAGTCCATCAGGTTGACCACGCCTGCTTCTGCTACTTGCGCTGGTGACCTCACTCACTGCCCGCGCCCACGCCTGCGGCCCGCTCCTACCCCTGCTACTTGTGATCGCACCCGCTGCTGCCCCGCACCTGCCACCACGCCCGTACTTGCTTGCCGTGCCCGCACCCCTTCACCGCGCAACTCCGCTGCCCACGGACCGTCGCGCACGTACCCACGGTACGCCCGTCCCTCCCCGGGATCACCGCGTTCCAGCTGGCCTCCGCCCGTACAGACGACTCTCCACTAAGTCATGACCCACCGGGTATCCCGCCCCGCAGGTTAGCTTCAACCCCTTCTTTTTAAAGCCAATTACTTTTCGAAGCATTTCCTCTACTCGTCTCCACCGCCATCGGACGACGTAGATAGGATAGTACGACTATAGGTTCGAGACTTCTCACGCGTACGTCAGGTCTAACACTGAGCGTGAGCTGCAGCCCCTCGGCTACCCCACGACGAGCGATTTCCACGCCTCCGGACGTAGATCGAGAGGGTCTCACCCTATCCATCATCGCGAGTTTCCCCGGGTCACCCGGAGTCGACTCCGCTGATTGGCACGCCTGCCTGTACTTATGTTTAGGCTAGAGATCGTATTTTGGGTGTAGGACTCGCCTACCCGTAGGTTAGGTTTGATAGGCTACCCTTAGTCATCCTCAGGTTCATTGATCAGGCGCGAGGGTTTTCACCACCGTGTCCTGCATCAGCGGGCCCACGCGGCGTGTATATATAATATATATATTATTACTATATAATATAAAGGGGTCTTCAGCCTTCCCTATAGGTAAGGGGTAATTGATGTTATTAAACCGTCGGGTCTTATAAACCCGACGGTTTCCTGAAATTAATTCCGTGTGGGACTAAGTCCCACACATTCTCTTATGAGTGCAGGTGACGTGGACGCATATGGAGCGTCGGATCAGGCAGGGCGCGGAATGAGGCGCGTCGATCGAGTGCGCCGTGGACCACCATATCAGATCAGGAGCACGTGCTTAATTGAAAGGATTATAACGGCCGAGATTTAATCGTGCGGGACGCATCTCGACCGTCAGATCTAGATCGAAGGGGCGAAATTGAAGGCGTTTTATAACGTTTCTCTAACGATCACATCTGGACCGTCCATCGCGATCGGACGGCTACGATATTTTCAAAACGGTCCACGATGGACCGTTCCATCGTAACCGTCGATCGAAACGATCGGACGGTTACGAAATTTCGCCCTATAAAACGATGTGTTCTTCACGTTTGTAAGCATCCGAGTTGAAATCAATCCAAATTGATCTGTTTAGACACCAATCTTCTCGAATCTCTTGATTCCATCGTGTTCTACACCCATTTCCGCACCCACGGAGCCTTTGAAATCGAGATTTGGCGGCGTAAATCGGAGGAAATCGCAGCTTGAACGTCTGCTTCGCGTTCTTCATTTTTTCGATCATTAATCGATTTAATCACCTCATTTCGGTCGCTAATTGGAGTTAGTGGAAGCAATTTTTCCTAATTTACCCTCCTATTGTGTTTAATTATCGTTTAGATTAGGACTTAGCTTTCAATTTCATAAAATTTCACTCAAAATCGCGATTTCAATCATCCGAAATTTCTCTCCACTTCGAATCTTGATTTCTCCGCAAAATCAAGTCCAAATTGGACGATTTTTGATTCCGTGGAATTGATTTGAAGTCTACTTTCTTAAAATACCATTTTCCCCAATTTCTACCATCAATTTCTCGTCCGATTTGATCAAATTTGAAGATTACATCAAGAAATTCCTTAATTCCCTGTGGATTCGACCCGTATTTACCATTATACCCTTGAATTCGATACATTTTCATCAAATTGGTAAGTTCGGAATTATTTTTGACGCGATACCGCGTGAAATCGACGACCTCGCGGTTTCGTCTCGTCACTTTTCTAGTGACATGGATTAACAAGCTAGACAATTAGCCCCACCATCCAAACCTAGTTTCATTTATTATTAGAATTTATTTCCTATTTCAGTGACTAATTTTATTTTATTTGAAGTTTTAAGCTTTAGACAAAGATCTTGAGTCCTAAAAATCGGTCATTCATTTAATAAAATGGATAAGCATATTTTGAGTTGGAGAGTTATTCTTCTGAAAAATGTGTCGTCGGTATCTACCATGGTCGTGTCGAATCTTGCCTTCTTGCTTGAAACATCATTCATCACTCTTTTGAACTAATTATTTTAAGCCAATGAGAGGTTTTCTAGAGAGAATAAAAATGATGAACAACCTTTTATCTAGAGATGGTCGATCTTGCCCTCGATCAAATATCATGACACCAAATCTAGAGATGTTTGATACTGCTCGAAACATCATTATGATGAATATCATAAATCCATAGACTATCTCTCATCCTCCCACCTTACTTACTACACACTTCAACTCCTTGTAATTTCGCATGTCAAAGCCCTTTTCCCCTCGCATGTCTATGCTCTATATCTCATCCATAGTGGGCCCAGCTACAATGGCCCATTATGTGTAAAAGTTCCATGTGTGAATGAACTGATACGGCCTTCCGATGACATGGCCTCCAGACTACCTGAACAATTCTTACAGTCAAAGCGTTGACCGTTTTGTCGGGGACCAAATGATATTTTATTAGACGCCGGATTCCTGGAGTAAAAGGGGGACCGTCAATCTTCCAGGAAGCAGTTCATGCCCTTCCCCGTTCACCAAATTGCTATCCTACTTCCTCGATCTTCAATCAGTCGTTCCCTGAAAGAAGGAGCACGCGCCAGAGGTCCTCGCCACATCTCGATGGGAGAAATCGACCACTCGGACGAAATCCGCGAAGGAACGGAGTCTCACGCTATACAGCGCAGCCCGACACTCGGCGTGCTGCCGCTGATCGCCTTGATCTTTTATGACGTCTCTGGCGGGCCGTTCGGCATCGAGGACTCCGTCGGCGGCGGCGGGGGCCCCCTCTTGGCCATCCTCGGGTTCCTCATCTTCCCTCTCATCTGGAGTATTCCCGAAGCTCTCGTCACGGCCGAGCTCTCCACGTGTTTCCCCGAGAACGGCGGCTATGTACGCTGGGTCTCCGCCGCCTTCGGGCCGTTCTGGGGGTTCCAAGAGGGCTTCTGGAAATGGTTCTCCGGCGCCATGGACAACGCTCTCTACCCAATCCTCTTCCTCGACTACCTTAAACACTCTATACCCGCTCTCGATCTCCCTCTTTACCGCGTCCCTTCTCTTCTCGCTATCACCGCTGCTCTGACATTCCTTAACTACCGCGGTCTCCACGTCGTGGGTTACTCTTCAGTCGCGCTGGCGGTCTTCTCGCTCCTCCCCTTCGTCGCCATGACGGTACTAGCGGTACCCAAGTTGAACCCGCAGCGGTGGCTGAAGGTGGACTTCGGAAAAGTGCAGTGGAGGATTTACTTCAACAGCATGTTCTGGAACTTGAACTACTGGGACAAGGTGAGCACCATTGCGGGCGAGGTGGAAGACCCGAGCCGTACATTCCCAAAGGCCATGTTCGGCGCCGTCGCGCTGGTCACAGCGAATTATTTGGTGCCATTAATGGCGGGAACCGGTGCGGTGGATATTGGGACGGAAGACTGGAGCGACGGCTACTTTGCGCAGGTGGGGTTTCTGATAGGCGGCTCCTGGCTCAAATGGTGGATCCAGGCGGCGGCGGCGTGTTCAAATATGGGGCTGTTCGAAGCCGAGATGAGTGGCGACGCGTTTCTGCTGCTCGGAATGAGCGAACTCGGAATGCTCCCGGAGATCTTCGCTCGTAGGTAAGACAGTTATTCATGCCCCATTTGATTTTCTCACAAGCCTGATAGAACGAAATGGAACGCATCAGATCAAAATACGGAACGCCGACGATCAGCATTCTGTGCTCTGCGTTCGGAGTTGTGATCCTCTCGTGGCTGAGTTTCCAGGAGATCTTGGAGTTTCTCAATTTCTTGTATGCTGTAGGAATGCTTCTTGAGTTCGCGGCATTCATAAGGCTCAGAGTGAAGCAGCCGTATCTTCACAGGCCTTACAGAGTGCCACTGGGCACCCTGGGGGTGACCTTGTTCTGTCTGCCCCCTGCTCTTCTTCTCTTTCTAGTCATGTCCCTGGCGAGTCAAAGAACGTTCACTGTGGTCGTCTGCGTAGTCCTGATTGGATTTCTGCTGTACCCTGCGATCGGATATGCAAAGGAGAAGAAATGGGTTGCTTTTAACTCTAAGCCTGGGAGAGAAGAGGAGCTGTATAAGGCAATTCCTATTGAAAATTAAACATTAAACTTGTGAATTCTGTATTTTTCTAAAGCAATGATTATTGATTTCATTTCTTATATGATGCTGAAGTGGGCCTAATTGCACAGGAACTGGGAAAAAGAAGGCATTTCAGCAATATAAAATATGTCAATGTTGAGGACACAATTTCACCGTTTGCGTTCAGATCGCCACTTATAGACTGGTCTGCTTGTAGGGCATACGATTTCATCTTCCCTGAGCTTGCGTTTGCGTCCTTTCTTCTGCTTTGACGTGCATGAATAATGGGATTTAAAAATTAAAAATAAAAAAATACAAAATTACTTGAAATTATTTCGAAGAAATTAAACCAAGGACCTAACCTGGAGCTCCTTCTTAAGTACCATTTCACCGTAAACCTTTTTGAGCTGATTAACGCGGCCCTTCCTCTCTTCCAACTCTCTGTAAGAACCTTCAGTTTTTCTGCAGAAATCGAGGAAAATTGGACATTTTCTTAAACATAAATGATAAATGCAAGCATGATATGATCAAATAAATCTGAAGTTCAATCTAATGGCATGCTCCATGTCACGGATGTTTTCAGAAGAAAAGATCCGACGAGCAGTTTAGTCGGGAAGTTTTGGTCAGGTCCAATGGAGAATACACTTTCTCTTTAGTTAAAAGGACATTATATATATATGATCTGCGAGATTATCGCCATAGTTATAGAAACAATTAGAAAACTATACCTACCAATTATGCATTCCAAATCTGTAGAATGAAAGAGAACATAAGCCAAAGATTGTGCTTCATATATTTTTCACTTATATTCTTGATTCATCCTATAGGGATTTCTTATCATGGAATGTTTACTTTTATGACGGAATGTTTCTTCCATTTGAAGGGTTGTCACATATTCAGGGTTCTAACTCTTGCATCAATAAAACAGTACGATCCAAGTCCCAGAAATCAGGACTATATAATGGGCACAAATGCGTTTCTGAAATGATGCTTGAAGTATATCGCACCTTTTAACTTTTTCGGGAACTTCGTCGAGACCAGGTTTCCTTCTTGCCGGAAGTGAAGTCAGCTGCATTTCTCTAGCTTCTTCCCTGCACCGTGGTCATACATTGTGAATATTACTACATCAAAGTGCATCTACAGTTTAACAAATTTTGATTTCACTGGAATATCCAACACAAACTAGTCAATCGATTGAGGAGAATATATAATAAAATTGCAGGACGAACCGATCTTCAGCAAAATATATGTGCTTGCATGGCGGATCAATGTCAACAGAATGTAGCACTGAACTCAGTCTCTCTATTTTCTGTGGGCAGAAAACAACTTTTGACGAAAAATTGATGAAAAAAACTGTGGGCAGAGAGACGGACAAGAACCAAAATATCAGACCTTCCGGTCACTCTGAATTTTCTGAAGTATGTATCCCGCGTCTTGAGTTTTCATCAGCATCAGCTCCTCCTGAGTGTATTTATTAGCTATGCTCCTGCAATAAATATTATGCTCCAGAGAGTAAATTTCAGAAGAATTTTTAGCAGTGAAACAGTGTTAATCAGAAGCCAAAAACCTACTCCGGTCTATGGACTCCATCAACTGTCTTCGTTTTAATCATCTTAAAGTAAAATTCATCAGGGTTCCTGAATGCCGCTTTTTCTTTGAGTTTCTGAAAATAATCCCCAGAATTAATTTCGACCCCCGAAGCAATAAAACTGTCAATAACGCATTGGCAAATGCAATAGACTAAACCTACACGCAGCGTTTCTTCCTTCTTATGGAAAGCTTTGGCCCGGACAACATAGTCTTTGTGCTTCTCGAGGAGCCCAAATTTCTTCCGATCATGACTGTTAAATGTAAACCACAAATTATAGCATAACCACAGATAATGAAGAGGGAGATGAATTGATAAAGGAAGAAAATGAAACATACGGTTGAGCTCGCTCCTTGTGAGCCCTGCGGCTGATGGCATTCTTGAAAGATGACATGTCTGGAGCCAGATGAGCTCTGGAGCGAGCACAACCCTTCTTTCTGTAAACCCTTCTAGGTAGTGTTCTATGATTCCAGTGTCAGTACAGGTTTTAAGTGGGAACCTAAACCTTTCCCTAACTTCGGTTCAGTGACGATGACGGCAATGTCTGGTGACAGTTTGATTAAACCTGAAATTTCAGTGATAGTTCGTTGATGCTCGGTGATGTCACAATCTACAAAAGGCATTAAAGATTTTAAAAAATATATCCTTCGGGAATGTAAAGCAAATGTCATGTAGATCACTCATATAATGCATGAACAAACATCATGTGCACAGTAATATTCACATGAACAATTATGAGATGAATATTATTTCTAGTTTTTAATCAACTCTCTCAAATTTTAATCAAATCAGAAAACTTCAATCATTACGATTTCTGATTTCAATGAATATGATTTCTATTTTTGTCATCTGACACGCTTTAAGATCAATGATACGCTTCAATAAATTAGATGAGCTCCCTCAAATCAGAAAATTTTAATCATTATAACTTCTGATTTTTTTCATATTGCAGGCTTTAATATCAATGATACGCTTTATCAAATTAAATGAATTTCCTCAAATCAGAAAATTTTAATGATAATAATTTCTGATGTTTTATTATTATTGAAACGCTTAAATAAATCAAGTAAAATTTCATTGCAACCTTCCCCAAAATTTTGGAAAATTAGAATCACAAATCAGAACATCTGACTTTCCAGTAATTACTAAAAACATAAGAAATTGATTAAATTCTTAAAAAATTAACGTAATGAAACTGTCAAATTCTAAGCATCATCTGTAGCGCACTTCAGAGTATCGCCAATCAGAGGGAGAACCCAAAAATTGTAAAAAAATGAGGCTATTGGGGCGATCTGGATTTTTTTAGGAAGAATGGGATTGGACAAGGGCTTTCATCGCCAATTCTTCTGAGATGATAAAATTGCACCTGCAGGCATATATATATATATATCGAATAATATATGTAGGTATATCTAAATCTGATTAGACATGTATTTCTGCTATATCTGTGCCCAGAAACACGCAGATATATATATGTGAATATATATATGTAAATGAATACATCTATATATATCTATAAGTGTATCTACTTTTAATTAGATTTAGAAATCAGCTGTACCTATAAACAAGTCGATGTAATATAGGTATAAATAACATATTTAGAAATCAGATATACACCTAAATTAAAATCAGAGCATTTGAATATACGTAGAGTATCTTTGTAGATATATAATCCTAACTATATCTATTATCCGCAAAGTCTATGCAGAAATCCAAAAATCTATAACCTTGAATTCTTCTTGACTATAACCTAAGAAATAAACTAACTCCTAACCTGGGATACATTTAGAATTTCAACCAAAATTTAACGTAAAATAAACTTCAAAAGCACATAATTTCTGCAACCACAGAAATAAAAACCGCTACCAGTCAAGAGTATCTCTATGATAAAAAAATAAATCGGTTTAAAAACTCACCTAAGATATAAAATGACTGAATCGGGACTAAACAGAAAGAAAACTCGGGAAATGACTGATTCGCCAGGCTATAAATAAAACCCACACGAATCTGACATGATTTATCCCGTTAATCAGTCTAAAAATTGGCTTCCTCTGTTCTTGGGCTTGGAGAGTAGAATAGCATCACTTTTTCTCCTTTTTTGAGTTTAAATGGGATAGTGAACTGAGACGATTTCATTTCTCTCTTAATCACCCCTCGCCTGGAGAGTCTGGGAAATCAGGGAAAAAACCTCAAAATCAGAATCACACCTCGCCTGGAGAAGCTAATCGATTTTTATGCGGCTTGGGCTTCGGTGGGAGCTTTCTGTTGAAACTTCAGCCGTCGAGAGGCAGAGAGAGCATAAACGGCGGGAAAACGTGGGAAAACGAAAGCGTCCTTCTTTCGTGAGTGCAAAGGAGACGGCGACGTCACTCGTAAGCCCTAGATAGACTGGTAGATATAAATAAATATATATATATATATATATCGAGAGAGAGGGAAGCCACTCTACTTGCGGTTCGGTTTTCGGATTTCCGGTTCGGTTTTGGAGAGCCCTACTTCTAGGGGGGTTCAAGCCTTCAAGTGACCGGATTCCGAACTGGTTCAAACCGGCAGACGCCGAACCGGTAATGTCAGTCTTTGGGCTGTGCTGCTGGCCAGGCCAAATTGGGCCCAAAAAAAGACCAAAACCTAAGTCACACTCGTTAGTTGGATCACATTAGACATATTTTCTAAAGTCCAAAGAATAGATAGACTACTTATTTATGCAATCTATTTTGATGACTGTGAAAAGTTCTTCTTGGATGTGAAAAGGTTACCAATAAGAGGACTAGACTTGCCCACATAGTCTAGGGGCTATACTTTATCCGCAAAAGGGAAAGGCATTGAAGTTCATGCATCGACTCTGAGGCAGTTTGTTTCTTGAAGATTAATTATTTCTCTTTCCATTCTTGGGAATAAAAAAAGAGAGAGATTTGACTACGAGATATGCAAAATTTCAAAACATAAGAGGACCGAATATCCTCCATCAGAAACTTGAAAGTACACTTCCACTTCATTTGATTCGTGGTGATTCTGGGTCTGACTCTTATAATTTCTTAAATAACCATTAGCATTTCTTATTTTTTCATTTATGATTGTATTCAATTCATCAAGATGATCTTAATATAGCATGAATTTGAATGGTTTTATATTTTATTGCTTTTAAACATTACTAACTCGTAAATTATTATTTGCATTGATAATGCAAAATATTATTTTCATAAACAAATTTAATTCTTTAAGACCCACGGTATAAGACACGAGACATCTTGCATCCTTGCACTTAGAAAGATGGAATAGTAGAAAGAAAATTAGGATATTATTTATCAATAACAGAGCCCCACCATTTTATGTGAATAAGTAGTTTTAACTTATATTCACTTGATTAATAAAAATAATCTTACTCCTCGTGCACAAGATTTCTAATAAAATTACAATTAATAATTTACTCTTCACATATTTTGATGTGCATTTTTTCCATAAGACTAAATTAGTCAAAACAATATTTAAATGTGTTTATGTGGACTACTCAAATGTACAAATATGATGCGAATGTAATAGTCTTGAATTAAAAAATATTTTTTGTTAAATATGTCAGAATTCAAGAGAATTCTATGTTTGATTTGGGCAAAGTTGTGTCAGTTGAACCCGACAATCAACAGATGATGATGCATCTATTTCTATCTTCAGCCCAAGAAATCGTATGAATGAAATGAGACATGATTGACTTGATTAAATTGCTAAAGAACTCAAAGAAGCAATGATTTGAATTAGTTGCAAATAGGAACATTTAATAATCCATGGAAGAAGCTAAAGATGCCACTATGGATCTAAGAGAAGGAGATCTAGATCTCCTAATAATATTGACCAAAGAAGAGGAGGGAAATAACCTTTAAGAAACTAAGGTAAATTTCATGATCACCTAATCCACCATTGTATACCATCTGCTAATAAAAGTATTATTGACATCACTAAAGGAATAAAGAATCCCCAAGAATGTTACTGACAAAGAAGGTTATGGATGGGGAGTTCTTGGTGAAGAAGGTTAAGAACTTGGGGAGAAAACAAGAAACATATGAATTTTTTTCAAGAAAAAAGAGGAATGGGCTGAAATTAGGTTTTCATTAATAAATTACATGTAATATATGCTTACATGATTATATACATGTAATTTGAAGGCACAATTTATACATTTAAGATGCTTATATCAAATCCATAGGTTTGACTTTTCAAAGACAAAACATCTTTAATATTAGCCTTAATTTATTGATATCTTAATTTTTTAATATTTAGGTAATTTTAATCATGAATAGTAAAGGGACTGATAAGAGATTTCATTTTAAAAAGACTTTTACATTAATATAATTTGACTTTTCTAAGTGAAATTAGTGCATAGTAAGCATAAAATTTTTATTGTAATGTTATTTCTTGAATTAAATGGCAGAGAATGATATTGAATTACTAATCAAATGAATAAAATTTGAAAGAAAGGGTTTATAAGTGCACATTGACATAACAATGCCACCACATGGCTCCATGTTATTAGTCGTCACGACTTCACGCACTGCACATGCGATTCTTGCTTTTGGTTTTATATTGCAAGTGACATGACTGATGGACATTATGTGGCCTATAAGCCAACCAGACTTCCATGTATCTTGTTTTTATTCATTAAAGTAAAATCTATTCATTTTCAATCACGTGTGATGTTTGCAATGAAGTACATGAGCATATGTAATGACTTAGTGAATTATGATGATATCATAATACAATGATCATTAGTCATTAAACATATATTCTAAACATTCTTAATTATATGATAATCGAGAAGGACATCAAATTATCTAAAAAGAATAGCACTATCTGATCCAACTCATATGATAAGTATGATTGATCCTGTAGCCATCGATGTGGAGACACGAAGGATAGATAGTGGGTGCTCTTTGGAGAAAGAGGTTACTGTATTGATCTGTAAGAATCCTTGAATAGTAATTATACTTAACTGTCAACTAGGTTGATTCATGTCACGGTTGTGTATGTGGTTTTTTGACTTGAGACACCAAAGACATCTTGTGAAAGGATGCTCTTGTTTTGATTATGACTTACGAATCCCTAGCCGTGGGATATCTAAAACATCATATATTGGATACGACATGAAGTCCTTCAAGATGATTGTGTAGTCAAGATGGGATCATCCATCCTCGATATTTGAGGAGATTGACTCAAGTAATGAGATGCAATGAAATCCTTGGCCAAGATATTAGAAATATTAGAGAAGTAGTTCTCGATGATTTCTTACATGCATCAGTACTAACTTGAATGATCGATTAGGGTTTGATAATGTATCATACCCTAAGTCATTCATGGTGTAGCTTGGCTCCCAACGGGCTAGAAACTCAACCTATTGTTGGGTTAAATTAATCATTAATTAATCTATATATCGATGTTGATAATTAATTAAGGTTGACCAATAAGGTGTTATTAGACCTACAATATTATTAACAAGTGAGATATATGGACCTAGAGGATCACACACATAAGGTTTTCAAATGTTAATAGATATATGCATAATTATGAGGGTTTTTATACAAAAATCTAGATATCAATTATGCAGGGAGAACGACCACAACTGAAGGTACCCCATGCAAGCCTTATGAAAATTCTCTCCTCTTTTCTCTTTCTCTTTTAGCAAAGAACTTTGAAGAGGAGATCCATCTATTTAGAGACCGTGTGGATACCGCTAGAGGCTAGACACTTGCATAGCTTCAGGAACTCTATCAAGGGAATCATTTAAGTATGTTTTCTCATACATACTATATGATAAGCTCATATTTTCTTGGTGCCTTAATATTTTGAATATCTGATTCACTATATTCCGATGCATTTGATGTTTTGATCAAAATTTCGGAAGGCTTATCGACCTCAGAACCCAACAGTCCCATCCACTGCCACATGCTACATTCACATTCATACCTCTTCCCACATCCTCATTTATCATTCCAAACATCTAACCCATTAACTATGCTCCCTATGGAATTGACCCTTACTTTAGCACTATAACAAGTGAGGAACTTATAAATTTTACTGCATGAAATTTATACACAATAATGGCATACAACACGTGAAAAATAAAGTTCTTAAAACTTATAGCAAGCATATTGATAAACATAGCCAAGTGTGTAAAATTCATTAGATTAGTAAAATTCTGGCAAACGTGACAATGATGATGATGATGAAGCTTTCTTGTGCTAGACTTAATGATCAAGCTAAGGATTAGTTCTTAAAATTGGGCAAAGAATCAACCTCATCAACTAAAATGGAGGAATTTTTTTTGTAGGAAATATTATTTTGTGGGTAAGAAAAGTGGTTCGGTAGAATAGGAGCTTAATCTAGAAGGGAGATTCTAGACATTAGCATAGTAGAGCTGGGGATGATTTTGGAGAAAATCAAGAAGATGACTAATGTTCAAGACTTTTGGATAAAATTAATATTCATAATGGTTTTGAGAGCCTCTCACCATCAAAACAACATGATGCTTCT
The DNA here is from genome assembly GCA_024174645.1 of Lemna minuta. Lineage (NCBI taxonomy): Eukaryota > Viridiplantae > Streptophyta > Magnoliopsida > Alismatales > Araceae > Lemna > Lemna minuta. Next base: position 4,482,290 of record CM044106.1, read on the forward strand.
CCATGTGTCCACTACTATAGTTTTGAGCATGGTGGAGAACATGGGCTTGCCCCACACAACGATGCAGAATTGACACAATTTGGCTTCACATCATCATTACAAGGGATCCATTGACCAAAAAGTTAGTCAGTGTTCCCCCCTTGATCGCGCGATGTAGCTGCGACCAATTCTCACAATTTAATCATGCTATCCATCTCTCTTCAAAAGCCCTTTCTTTCTCTAGCATTTAGCAATTCCTGAACAAAATCTTGATTAATTGAGCCTATGAACATGTTTTCTTTGAATATCTTGAACCTATTGAATTCTTGAGAGTTTGTCACATGAATAAGAAAATTCTCTGAGTACATGGAAAAGTGTTTTATTTTAATGACCCCACAATTAAGGCTTGTCGCCATCTAATAATTACAAAGAATGAAAAAAAAACTTCTATTTAAAGTTGAGTTGAAATTTTGAGAATTTAAGTCTTCTCTACATTAACATAAGACATGTGCATTGCAAAATTATGAACTCATACTCCCAAATGAGTTGTGGCATTGAAGAGATTCATCCATTTGGCAATTGATTTAATCAAAATAATCTAGAAAAAATGTAAATTTCACGCCTCGCATATGTTTAACCAAAAATCTCCATTAAAAAGATTTTTACAAAATAACTGAAGAAAGATCATAAGAAAATCATAAGAGGGCAATAACCTTCATCTAGAATTATCCATGAAAAATGAAACACTTCATAAGTATAGTCTAAGATCAAATAAAAGAATGAGCTATACATGTCCTTGACATAGCCTTGTGAATCTGAATATCTTGTCTTAGAAGAAGTTGCCAAAGGTGCAAGAAATAAAGAGTAGTTTACTTTCTTTTGGACATCAGATACTCTTATTCTATACCATGAATAGAATTCCTCTTCCACCATGGCTTCTGTGCCACAGAAGAGGAGAGAGCGAGAAGAAGTAAAATTTGGAAGAAGACAAGTTTCTCGTGGCACCTGACAACTAGGAGAAGATTGCACTTAGAAGCCAGAATGCCCATGCAGACAAATAAAGCGGAAAGCGAGCGTCTTTCCAGCATCGGAGACAATGAATACGACAGGAGGAATAGCCATGAAAGAACGACGGCTGCACCTTCGAAGCCTCTCCTGCAAAGCGTCGCCGAGAAGAACGTTCCTCCCTATAAAAAAACTCCCCGGTTTGATCCACCCCTCGTCGATTCACGCTGGAAAGAGAAATCGCCAATCATTCATGGCTGTGGGCCGGCAGCCATGAGTGCCTACATCAAAAGAGAGAATGCTCAATGATGCGAAACAACCTGGAAAAGCGGCCTCGCGAGACTGGAGATGCGGCGAAACATGTGCCGGATAGTCACTGCTCGCAGTTCACTCTCCCTCTGTTCTTGACCAGAGCGGAGAATAACTCTCTTTCTCTACCCAATCTATCCCTCCGATGGCCGGCCCTGGTTATGCCGTTCACATGTCCGATTATTCCGCCGCCAGGTCACGAGCATCGGAGTTAGGTTAATTCTGCCGCTTCATCGAAAAGGAGGCAAGCCCAGATGAGATTACATTTACGTGGTCGGCTGGTGAGGACGACGAGAGGATTCTGTTAATTTGGTAAGGAGGACTTTCTGCTGATCGGCATGAATTCGGAAGACGACGAGAGGCGGAGAGCAGTGTAAAGGCGACACCTTTATCGTTACCGTCACAAACCCGTGATGAAACGGCCAGCCGAGCCAGAATGACGGGCTCGCAGTCCGCCTTGTCCGTATACCGTCGGGGGAGCCGCTCCCTTGGGCAGATCAACGGTGGCCCCGGCCCATCAGTGTTAGTTCGCTTCAAGCATTCCGTGGGCGGTGACTTTATGTGCGGTGACTGTACTCTGGGGGTCCTGGTTTTTGAATGTGGCTGCCGATTTGGGGAAAAGTGGGTGACAACTTTGCTGAGTTCTTGATTGCGTTGTGCGGATACTAGATTAATTTGTATTTCATCTTCATCTTCTTCGTCCTCCCGTCGATTTCTCTCTCCGGATTTCCCCTAATCTGCGAGCACTTGCTCCGGCATTCCGACGCAAATGTGACGATCTCTACGGTTCGAGTGGGGAAATATGGGAGCAGTGATCCCGGCAAGAAGTTCGAGAAACCCTAGCATTGTGCGTGAAGATCTCGGGATCTCGAGCCGTCCTCCCCTAAACCCTTCGGAGAAAGACAATGCGGCGGTCTCGCGGCGTCCGAAAACGAAGGATGTCACGTCTAGGTATCTCTCCTCTTTCAGTTCCCCGTCTTCCTCCACAACGAGTACTTCTTCTTCTTCGTCTGCTCGTACTGGCGCCACCAGTACTTCGTCTTCTTCTTCCTCGTCTAGCTTTAGGCGGTGTCCTTCTCCGCTACCGTCTTCTTCTCGTCCTTCTACTCCGTCGACTTTGCCGAAGCGTTCTCAGTCAGTTGATCGAACTCGGCCTGCGACTCCCCGCTCAGTTAAAAATTCAGTTGGTTCTACAGAGAGCTCTGCTGCTAAATCTCTCTGTACCACGACGCGCAGTCTCTCGGTTTCCTTTCAGGGGGGTTCTTACTTTTATCAAACCAGTAAGGCGAAGAACACTGCATTGAATTCCGGGAGGAAGCCCACTCCGGAACGGCGAACGAGTTCGACAACTCCCCAGCGGAGCAATAAGGTAGAGAGTGAGGGGAGGGAAAGGAGTGATCACCATTTGGAGAATTCAAGACCTGGGGATCACCTTCGCTGGCCCGCGGCACGATCTAAGCAATTCAACCCATTGTCAAGGAGTTTGGATTACTCTGAGAAGAGGGACTCGATGGTCCCATCAGCAAGGTTGCTCCAGCAGTCGATGAGGTTGGACGAGGGAAGGCGGATGTCATTTGATGTTGGCGAGCTCTCCGCGTCATCTGACACTGACAGTGTTTCTTCGGGAAGCAATTCCGGGGCATACGAATTATCTGCTCCTCGTTCTCATGCTTCGTCTCGGGGAAGCGAGATTCCAGCTAGATTCTGGAAGGAAAACAGTGGCAGGCTCCGACGACTTCCGGATTTCAGTTCCCCCATCGCAGCTCCATTATCGAGAACATCGTCTATTTCAAAGTTGTATCCAGTCAGAAAATCATTCGATGGATCGCCATTGTCTCCTATCACGAGTTCAAAACGGCCTTCTTCTCCTAATAGAGTAGCGCCTTTCGCCTTTGAGGGGAATTTCTAGTCCTCTGAGAATGCGAAACAATGGCCAAGTCCTAGGACAAACTACCATTGCGCCTTCCATGATTGAGTTTGCGACTGATCTCCGAAGAAGCAGGAAAGGTGAGCTCAGGATCGAGGATGCACACCTATTGAGGCTTTTACACAATCGACATTTGCAGTGGCGATATGTCAATGCCAGGGCTAGTTCGTCAATATCTTTGCAAAAATCAACTGCCGAGGTGAATATCTGCATCCGTCAATTTCCCTGTCGTTTTAATAATTGCATATATTCTCTTTTGACTGGTGTTCAATAGCATACATTGATGATAGTTGTGGTTGTTCGAAGATGACCCTCCTCTGTGCTTGAATGTAGCTATGGTTGCATTCAAAGATTTCTTTTCTTCCCAATTTAGGAGCTGGATCTTGATGTGTTTAAATTTGGATTGTGTGGCTTATAATGATAGACACTTCTCAGAATATTCCGGAGCTCATTCAAATATTCAGACTTTTGCTTGTTACCTTCAATTATAGTATTCTGTGTTTGTTTTCCTGGTTAATTTTATCTTTGATATTCTGGTGTTAGTTTTGTTCTTTTCATGGTCCTGATTAAGAGCTCAAAATATATCTATAAAGATCACAATCATGACGCCGGAAATTTCCTTATTAGATTTATGGAAATAAAAGCTTCCCTTATTTCTCTTTTTAGATTGGTCTGGATTTGGATTACGTTGCAGGTCATGCAATTCAGATAAAACATGGTTTTTCTCATCAATTTGAATGATTTTCTCATTCTTACAGTGGAGATGGCTCCATTTTGAGTCTTGTCTTAATACAGTTTACTAATGATTTTTTCAAATTGTCTTTGTCACATAAAATATTTGCGTGTTTTTGAAGATTAAACCTTTCATGATATTTTTATCATTCTCTTTCTTATAACTGATCTTATTGGACAGAAAATCCTATATAGCACATCAACAAGTGTCGCAGACATGCGCATTTCTATCAGGACCAGAAGGATTGAGTTAAAAGTTCTGGTCGAAAGTTTGAAACTATCGTCAATCCTCAAGGGTCATGTATGTTCTCATTTTCTTCATTTGTTTAATTATTGGGATCACGGTCTCTTTTCTTCTTTCCATTTTGGTTGTTTTGGTATTAAATGATTTTGAAATTTAAAATGTAGATGCCGCATCTAGAAGAGTGGTCATTCTTAGAGGAAGAACATTCAAGTTCTCTCTCTGGAGCCATTGATGCTTTGAGAGGGAGCACTCTACGCCTTCCCCTTGTCGCTGGAGCAAAAGCGAGTGTCTTGGAATTTTTTTAAAAAGAAGATTAGGTCTTTTATGCTGGCCAAAAATTCATAATTCTATTTTATGGGACAGGCGGATTTTCAAGATGTGATGGATGCTGTTAGGTCAGCTGTTGATGTGATGCAGGCTATGGTCATCTCGATCACTTCTGCACTCTCTAAGGTTTAATCTTCCGTTCTATCCATTATGAATTGATTTCAAAATACTTCATTATTCTCGTGAATATAACTCATTAATAAAGTCAAGTCAGCAATAAATAAAGTTGCTCTTTGCAAGACTTAACAGTGCTGAAGTACTGGTAAAATCATAAGAATAAAGAAAATGAAGCTGGTACGCATAAAAATCCTGATGTGTAGAAGTAGGTAGACTAACATTAACTCTTTTACTTCATCTGTGTCCTGTGAGTAAGTGCTAAGAAACCAAAATTCTACACAAATTTCATGTTTATGAACACAGTTGATGAACTGGGGGATCTTCATTGCAGTCGATCCAAACAACACAATGAATGGAAAAGCAACTGCTTTAATGACAATGATAGTGTCATTAGTCCAAAGGACACAAAAATGTTTTTGATCATCCTTGTGAATCTCCCTAGAGTGTTGGCTCCACAGCTGATGGGCATAGATAAAATGGAAGATGCAGTATCTTACAAAGAATGTGTGACAATATGAAGCAATCTGAAAAGAACTAGACCTGGTATTTAGTCCAATTAGTGTGAATTAGCAACCTGTTTGTCTGTAAGTGGGTGTATGTATCGTTGTCTAGTGCAGATGGGTTATTGGAAAGTAAAAGCTTGTTAGTTAGCAAAGGTTTCACTCATTCAAATGGAATTTATTACTTGGAGATTTTTTTGCTCATTTCAAACTCAAACGACACACTCATCTTAATTTCTTTGTAAGCATGTTTGATTTGAAAGTGTTTTTCTCGGAGGATATCTATGCAAATAAATAAACGGATCCTCCTGGATACAATTTTTAACCCCAAAAGAAAATAATGAGCCGAGTATAGCTCTATGTGAGCTCAAACGATCGTTTGGAGAATTCTCATAAACCATGGATGCAATGAGCTGTAGATGGAGAAATGATGATCATACCTTGTTTATAAAACACTTGCTTTCTGGGAAAGCTGCTTCTCTACTATTCAATACATGATGGTACTTTTGTGATTGGAGAAGATAGTAGAAAGACATACTAGCCGAGTAACAATCATTTGAACAAGTTTGATACTAGATCATTGGGAGATTTACAATGTTTTCTGGACATTGAATTGGCTTGTGGTAGAATCTTTATTTAATATCAAGTTTGTGGTCTAAACGTTGCATTGTGTGATCTAGACAATGGTTTGCAGACCTGCGCGCATGCCATAAGTCTAAATGCAAACATAGGAATATGTGAAAAAATAATCTGTGCGGCAAATCCAGTGCTTAATCGATGGTTGATTGGAAATTGAAAATCGTTGAAGCACCTAAGCAAGGTGTATAGGTTGTCTACCCTGGATAATTATGGACTGATGGTCAACATCACGGTACTCTTCTTCAGAGGAATTCTGGTTCATTGGAGGACTGAAAAGTAACAGAATGGTGGTAAGGCCTAATGTAGAGGTAAATTTCAGGCCAATAGCGTATGGATCTTGTGAGTCACTGGGAGCAATGACTAGACCTGATTGTCTGGACTATTTTATATCAAGGAACATGTTGTACAATCAGATGTCAATCTGGTTCAGTGATGGAAACCATGAGCCACCGTAAGGGAGGTTGGCCTCGTAAAGCCTCGTGCTGAATTTCAGAATCTGTATGGAGATAGTAAAATTCCTCTTGAATCCCTATTTCTCATTCGTTGGTTTCTTCTCTTTCCTTGTTCTGTTATTCTTCTTGTTCTTTTAGCCATGGGCCCAAACAGTTCTATCTATTGGAAACTTTTCAATCTACTCTCTTCCCTTTTCTGCAAGAAAAAATTTCTAGGGTCTTATTTGATAACAGAGTCATCACTGTCCAATCAATTTGTGTTGCAAAAGGCCTTGTACTCTCTAGAGTGGCGTCTCTGAAGGAGGATCAAGGAAGATCAACGTGCCATTAGAGATATGGAGCAAGTGCTGATTGGTATGCGAGAGCTCCTAAAACTCGTGGAAGTCGCATCTGAAAAAGTCAGAGATGCCTTAACCAACTGAACACATGTTGGTTTACCTCATGAGAATCATAAAACAAGTGTTCTCTCAGGTGTTTACCTCATGAGAATCATAAAACAAGTGTTCTCTCAGGAGTTTACCTCATTAGAAAATATGGATGGGATGATCAAAGGAGCTAAAATATGCTTTTGTTTGAACTAATCTCCAGATGTCAGCTGGCTTGAATCATTTATGATAAATCTTGGTAGGACATGTAGAATTGTTTTTTTGGAAATCAAAAAGGGTAGATCAACGGTGGTTGGTGAACTCCCCAAAGGACATACAGAATTTTTAGCTGTTCCTTATCAAGAGGTTTTCAATTGCAGCAATCAAATTTTCTCCAAGGATTCTTGAACTCTAAACAGGATTGATCAGTTGTGTCCTATTGGACAGAATTTGATAATTTATCTGCCTAACATGCCAGATATATCCACCCCTGCTTTCATAAGCATATATTTGAAGGGGCTGAAACCTGAAATTCAACCTGAGTATGCTGGGATGAAGGAATCCGTGTTTTTTCTGTAACGAAAAATTTGAGCTGGTATACATATGCTGATGAAAATGAAATATGATGGGCACTGGGAGGACCTAGAGAAAATCGCTGAACCAGAATGTGCGATATTGAATGGAAGAGAACATGATACATCTAATGGAGATTCAGTTTCCGTCGATGTGTCGGAGACCTTTAAGAGAGGGAGTTTTTGCTTCCCTTTTTAACCGAAGGCCTTACAGGTACTCCCATTTTTAGAAAACTGATATTTAGGACTTAGTAAATGAATTTGAATTGAATGAAAGGGTGGTCTCGACTGACAGAGTAGAACACAACTTGGAGAGTCTTGTTTCAAGTTGGTGTGGAGGGGCTTGTAGAGAAGAGAAGGCCATTATGGTCAACCGTGTAGTTAACCTTATGCATATTACTAGTATCAGGGAGTTTACAGACATTGGGTGATCTTCCTCATTTTTTAAAAATAACTTCAATTGGGCAATTATTCAGATTTCTAAGATCCCATATACTAGCCCAGCTCTTGAAAACGAAAAGGGCAATGGATTGAGTTTCCATGTTGATAACATAGGTCTAAAAGTGTTAATTAATTTCCCACACCAGTGGTTGAAGAATTTATTAGACAATCCCTGTTGGATGTTCATATTTTTAAGCTGGATCAGGACGACGGAGAGTCACATTTTCAAACCGTTTAAGAGATGAAGTAATACCCTTTTGTCTATTTAATTTCCTATCAACATTTTTATCATTGATGAGCACCACCTTTATTCCAATTCAGTGTCTCCACTGGTCCTGGGAAAATAGTGAGACTATATGCCTGGTCTGTTCCTAATGGGTTGAAGGAACCAAGAAGGTTTCTTGGGTCAACTTATTAGTACAGGGGGTTTGTGCAGTTCTACGCTGCTATTATCTTAACTCAATTACGCCAGCATTACACTCGTAAGATTCTGCTGAACTCGATTTTAATGCCCTGGACTATGCAATTACCACGACTGTAGGACACCCTTACCGGATTTCTTGAAGGCTTTTGTTGTTGAGACATGCTCTGGAGCGGGAATAGGTGCAGTACTGGAAGAGACGCCTGTTGTAGACTTCAGTTAGATCTTGCCTGAAAGGTCAAGACTGAAATCAGCTGACTAGAGCGTGTTAAATGCTGCTGGCATGGGAGTAATGGAATATAAAGTATCTCATCAGTCACCCCTCCATTATCAGAACTGATCAATTCAGTTTTAAATGCCGTACAGAACAGAGGACTTATTCATATCACCTGAACTGGGCTTCTAAACTAATGGGGTTCAATTATTAGGTCAAATAAAATAAACAGCTAAAGCAGAGGTAGCTGCATCGTCGCGAGAACATGAGATGGGATTGACGAATATGCCAGAGCAATGGCAACTCGGATTCCTTGACTACCAGTCATCCAAGAGGAAATTGAAATGTCTAACAAACTCAGGAGAATCAATAAAATCTTTTCAGAATGCGTTGCCTTACTGCTTGGGATTTGGGGTTCACCATGGGGTTTTCTAGTCCATCCCACGCTTCCATCAAAATTACTCTTTTATGGTTAACTCGCCAGATGTTGAGCTCTGTGGTACTCATCAAATAGAAGCAACTACCAGAGATTGAAGTTACAGAACCAGTGTTCTTGATTCCGAAGCAATTTCCTTCAATTCTCCCTGCAAATAAAGAGCCTATCTCACTCACCTCCGCAAAAGAAGCTGTGCCACTCAGCCGGGGTAGATCCCGAGATCATGACCCCACTCAAGTTGATTACTAGATAATGACGACTGTCTATCATTTTGAATTGTGAAGTTAGTCGGGAGCTGCAGGCAATTCCATTCGAATAATTTTTTTGAACATTAATTTCCTTGGAATCTTGCTTTCCGATTCCTTGTTCTTCCCCTTATAACTTTTCTGGTTTTGTTTATGTACTTGTTCTTCTGGCCGTGGAAACAAACAGTTTCTGATTTGCATCGACCTCAAGTCCATCTGAGAATCTCAGACTTCCCATCTCCGTTAGAGGTCTTTTCCAATTGATAAATGATAATACTAACGAAAGGTGATGGAGGGGGCACTCAATGATGTGATGAACGCAGAGTAAGCTCGAAGTGGGCATGACACGTGATATATTTGGTCGATTAACTTTCGGATGAATTTACCAGCCATTTTTTATGTTCCTTTTGCCTAATTATGAACCAAATAATATATTTTTACTGAAGAGCTTGAATTATTGATGCGTGTTGTGTCTTGATTTTGGTAGAAATCCGCATTATTTCTTGAAATAGATTATACTGAACAAAAGCTATAACGGAAAACTTCAGGGGCTTGATCAAAGATCCGTCATTTCGCAGGTGGAGAGGACATGTTCCCTGGTTGGCAGGCTTGCGAAGGTGGCGGCGCAAGAACAGGCGTTGCTGGATCAATCGCGTGACCTCTTGTGCACCGTCGCCGCCATGCACGTAAGCTCTCGAATCCTCATGAATTTATTCATCATAATGGAAGAAAGGAGGTTGATTCATCATAGCTGTTGAAAAACAGGTCGAGCAGTGTAGCCTTCGAGGGCATCTTCTCCAACAACAACGGCAGAGTTAACGATACTAGGGGCGGTTTCTTCTTCGCCGGCTCACTGACTGTTACAAGGAATCAGCGACTGTCTTCTCCTTCTAACTTGTAGCAATCCCCCAGCATGAATCAGAGACGCTGAGACTCTCTCTCTCAGTCTCTCCCTCTCTCTAGCTCTAACCTTGTATCCGTAGTTTTCCAGCCCTGAATTAGCTTCTCACGTGTATACAGAGGGTTGCCGGCATGTCAATTTCGGCTGTACATAATTTGCCGACCCCTTTTTGTCATCTCTCTCGCTCTCTTCCTGTCTCTGTGATTGTGGAGGGTGGGAGTGTCTGTCTGTCGACCCGGAAGTGGGATGCAGTCCGATCCGCGTGGTCTCTAGCTACCCAACTCTGAGAGTGAATAGAGAGCACCCAGACGGAGGCGCGACTGAAGGTGGGAGAGAAACCCTCTAGCAGAGAAAAAGCCTTCCTCTCTCGCTGTATACGATGTGAAGTTCCTTTCTTTTAAAAGGTAATGATCCCCTTGGGGTCGGACGAAGACCCAGCTTTCGCCACAGAGTCCGGGATATGCGTATCTCTGTCGTCTACAGATAGACTGCTAGGCAGGTCTTTCCCGACTCGGAGGAGTCGCCCTTTCTCTTTCCTGTCTCCAAGACTCCTTTCTATCGACATACTTCTCTGTCTCCAAGCTCGGCATCAGCACGGTGGCGAATTCGGACAAGACGCTATCTTGGAGGCAGTGTCTGGATCCCCGCCCCTCCCCATTTCACGTGGCACTTTTTCGCTCTCCAAATGGGTCAACTATTTCGGCGGTCAGAATCGCCCCTTGGATTCACCTCTCAGGATAAAGGCTATGTGGACTTCACATTCACCTTTCCCCCTTCCTTTAAGGCTAGGATGTCTGCTCCCAAGCTTCAGCTGTGCGTACAATCATGGCTGCCAGCCTAGCACGGTGTCTGCAACTCGGCCGCGACCCTTCAGAAGACGGCGCACCGACGCCGGTCAGCGAGTTAAAGAAATTTGCTCCTTTTTCTCGTCCCCATTTTCCCTCAACTAAAAGCGACGACGCTGACTCGGCCTATACCACCATCTTTTGTCTATTCCACCACGCAACTGCGTTCGCAGCTCTTGGCTCCCACGTCTGGGGGTGGAGGAGGGAGAGAGAGGGAGAGAGAGACAGGAGAGAGCGGAGCACCCCCGACCGTCCTTGAAGTATCCGTAGAGTTAATGCTGGTCGGCGACCGGAGATTAGGAGGTAATAGTGGAACTGTCCGTGAGAAACCTAATCGGAGGGAGAGAAGAAAGAAAAGGATGTCCCACAACTGGCGGGTCCCAACCTCCCGACTCCGAATCTCCCCTTCCCCTTTGGCCTTCCCGTTCTTCAGGGAACGGACAACGAAGACGCGGCGAACCAATTGAGGCGACGCTTCGCGCGCCATCTGACAGGCAACGTAAATGAGGCAGACACGCGGCGCGTTTCCCTTTCTCTCTAGCCTCTTGGGCGAAGAAGAAGCAGTTTATTGGTCTGTTCGCCCACAGAGCATCAGAAGACGGAAGAAGGGGATACAAAAAAAGAACGACCGGTGGGGAGGGGTGTAAATACTCGCCGGGTTACAAAAGCCGCAACCGAGTTCGTCGCCAGCTTCCGGGAAACGCTTCGTCTCAGAGTCCAAAACCATAGCCTTCACCTTCTCGAACTCGTCGGAAAGTGATGCCGTGAATCAGTCGCGAGTATTCTCGCCTCACGCAAAAAGATTGAGCAGTATGGGAGCTTGCTCTGGGGTCCAGTCCTCTCCGCTCTCCGCGCAAGTCGTCCCCGACTCTTCGGAGGGAGTTCCCGGTCGCTTTTGTAACCTCCGGTCGTCTATTTCGCCGGAGAGACGGAGATCGAGATTAGAAGGCGTCACCGCCGATGGGTAACTCTTCGGAGAAGAAGTCAGATGCCGCTTTGAGGACTCGTAGAAAGAGTCCGTCTGAGGGTCATCGTCTTGGGGTAAAGGCCGGAGAGTTCCTCCTCGGAGAACAGTCTCCACCGCCGTCTGGCAGAGCTGCCAGTTCCCCGACCAGAGCAAGCCAACCGCCCCGTTGACCGGATTTATCGTTCTCCCGCATGCTTCGAACAACAAAGACTGAAAGAGGGCTGCATGGAAACCCACGAATTCATTAATTCTAAAGCTCGGCGATTATGATAATAAATTGAAGAGTTTTGCGTTCTAACCAGGGCGCTGCGACTCCGGGACGGCGGAGACGAAGGACATGAGTCCGGCGCGACCGAAGAACTTGGCGACGAAGAGGGTAGCGTGTCCTTGCGCCTCTGGGCTCTCGATCAGCCTCAAACACTGTCGTAGAACGCAGCTCTCGCTGCACCCTTTTCGAAGAACGCGGCATCCGTTGCAACTCATCTCCGGAAAAAGAAAAACGCCGCACGAGCAACTGTTCATGCACCGGAGTCCACCGAGGATCAATTTGCTGTGAATAGGAGGAAGGGAGGGAGGTGAAAGAAGTGTAGTGGAGAGCGAACGGGCTCTCGGTAGGGGAGCTGTCTTCATATAGTTATAGAGAGGCCGGTTAGGTTAACCCGACCGTTGGGTTAAGGAATGGAGAGGCGGCGGAGCGGATGTGGGTGCGATTTCCTCCGAGTAGTAAAAATAAAAAAATAGTTTTAAAAGGCGTGGATGAAAAATAAGCTCCCAAGTCCTGGGCGAGACGGCCTCGCGTCTCCGCGGTTTTCTGCCGCCGTCCGATTCCGATCTCCCGGGGGGGAGGGAGAGCGTAACTATCGATGTTTCTGCGCGCGTGGGATCCGAAACCCGTTAAGATCCGAAAGGTAAGGCCCATCTTGAATCTGAGAATCTATTAAACAAACCGACCGGCCTGACTGCCCGAGGCACCCAATAGGCTTATCTCCTCGGAAGTGGGGCCCATTCTGGTCGCCCTCTAAATATCGCCTCCTCTCCTTTCTGATCATCTTCTCTCTGGCCACCGCGTCGCTCCTGCGATCAAAAGATTCTAGAGAGAGAATTGTAGGGTCAAAATTAAATGAACGGTCGCGGGGCGGACCGGATAAAGGTGCGAGGATGACGGCGCTGGGCTCACGAGGGCGTCTCTTGCGGCTTCCAGGGGCCGGGGAGGCTCCTAGAAGAAAAGGAAATGACGTTCCTTGAAATTTAATGTCGTCTTCCAGAAGAGCGGTGGAGATTGGATGCGCCCGCCTGGGAGCCAACTTGATGAGCAAGTTGCGGTTTTTTATTACACTATTGCTGCTTTGTAGCAGTGGTTGGAACGAGATGCCCAATATTCTACTCCACCGCTCAACGAACCAAAAGATTACTGCTCCGGTGGAGCCGGATATGGTCACCAGATCCACAACACGGGCGGCGGATTCTTTGCGGCGGAGATTTGCGGAATACAGGGATCTGACGCCAGCCCCTCTTGATGGGGATGGAGATTAAAAAAATGAAAGGGTTTTAGGGTGGCGCGTCGCTAGTGCAATCCCGAGTGAATAGTTACAGGATGCAGAGTGATAAACAAAAGCTAGCCTTTCGAGACCGGAGGGGCTGGTCCGGTTGTAAAGCCCAAGCAATCGCTGCGTCGACAACTGGATTCATTGGGAGTGACGCTTTTAGCTCTAAGCCCCCATGCGGTCCTCCCCTGTGGGTGTGCGCTCATCGTGAGGGGACGCGGAGTTGACTCAGCGACAGAGAGAGAGAGTGAGCTCCTTCCCGCTTGGATAAGAAAAAGTAGGATGCCGTTTAATTCCTGGTTCTTTGCGTTGTTATCTTACGCTGATCGAGAAATTAGCTTTGCTAACAGTCAGAGAGTTGATAGCAGGGATTGCACTGGAGTAGACGACGGTGGCTGTGAAATCTGCGAGGAAGAAGGAAAAAATTTAACTTGAATGACGAAGAGGAAGAATGACATTCGGAATCCAACCGTCCCTTATTCTCCTAGCCCAAGCCGTGGCTCATTCTAGACGGTAGAAGAGGTTCAAAAGGATCAGGTCGGCAATCGGATCCAGAAGGTAAACTTGATTCGGTGGAACTTTTCCATGTTTTAATGGCTTGTGTCGGCGATCATCGGCGATGCTCAGAATGACCCGCTTCGCCACATGTTCAAGTTTTTTCTGTACCGAGTGAAGAAGAATGCCCATTGGCCGCGTGGTGGCGTGCAGGCCACGAGCTTACTACGCTCCAGGTCCCTTCCTAATGTTGCCGTCGAATCATGCAAGAGTCATCGACTTACCAAGTTGACGCCTGCATCCCTAAAGGCCCGCATTGATTACTCCCCGCGTCTGCACGCCTTATCGACAAGGAGGGGACCCCTGAGGCTTCTCTCCCAGCTGTGGGGGTCAAACGAGCCTTTTTGAGGTCCTCGGCACGCAACGTGGTATTCCGTGAGAGCCGCCGACATCAGGTCCTCGCACTTGTCAGCGATTGGTAGTTAGTTTTTTTTTTTTGTAGCTTGCCCGCCGCCGTGGAGATTATCCGAGTAGAAAAATCTGGGAGGGGTAGAATTGAAAGAGAGGGGCATCCAGTGAGTGTTTTTGAAATTGGTTGCTGACGGTAAGGTGAGCTGTCTGGCTGTTCGCTAGCGTTGAAGGGCTTTACGATGACCTCGGCTGCCATAATTTTTCTCTATAGCGATTCACCGAATCCACCTCGCGCTGATTCCAAGAGATTCCAAGGCGTCGGCAGGCAGAGAGATCCTCAATCATGGCGCCAAAGAGTGCTAGAGTGGTGGTGCATGTGGACGTGAAGAAACGGCCATGGGAACAGGAGCTTCCGCTTCATAACCGGTGGCACCCCGAAATCCCACCTGTTGCTGATGTCACTACCGGCGAGGTCTTCCGCGTTGAGATGGTCGACTGGACCGGCGGCCAGATCGGAGACAACGACTCCGCCGAGGATGTTAAGTCCGTCGATCTCTCCGTGGTGAGTCCATCTATAACCGAGGAATTTGACGTTTTTCTGAAATTTAGGTCTTCCTGGAAGTTCATAAGTTACTGACTGCGCGAGTTTTTGATATACTGATCCAGCCGCACTGCCTGAGTGGCCCAATCCGCGTGTTGGATGCTGATGGGACGCCCGCCAAGCCGGGAGATCTCCTTGCAGTGGAGATCTGCAATCTTGGTCCTCTTCCCGGGGACGAATGGGGTTTCACGGCGACTTTCGACAGAGAAAACGGCGGAGGTTTCCTTACTGACCATTTTCCTCACGCGACCAAGGCTATCTGGTACTTTGAAGGAATTTACGCATCTTCCCCTCAGATACCCGGTGTGTTTCTTCGATTGGTTCTTTCTCATCGAGCGACTTTCCAGCTGAACTATCGTGAATCCTCGCAGGAGTTCGATTTCCGGGAATCACTCACCCTGGGATAGTCGGAACTGCACCTTCAGCGGAGCTCCTTAACATATGGAATGCGAGGGAAAGAGAATTAGAGGAGAAGGGACGCGATTCCCTGAAACTTTGCGAAGTTCTGCACACGAGGCCGCTGGCGAATCTCCCGGAAGCCAAAGGTTGCCTTCTTGGGAAGGTAGGCAGGACTTAGGCGACTTTATCTGTTGAGAAATAATCGATGAGAGTCGCCTTTCAGATCAAGGAGGGGACGGAAGAGTGGGAGAGAATAGTGAAGGAAGCGGCGAGGACGATTCCCGGGAGAGAAAACGGCGGAAACTGCGATATCAAGAATCTCAGCAGAGGTTCCACCGTCTACCTTCCGGTGTTCGTCGAGGGGGCGAACTTGAGTACGGGAGACATGCACTTTTCGCAGGGCGACGGAGAAGTATCCTTCTGCGGAGCAATTGAAATGAGCGGCTTCCTGGAACTCAAGTAGGAATATTCTCTGGGTCTCGTTACTTGCAGTCTCTGAATCCTAAATTTCTAGGTGCGAGATCATACGAGGCGGGATGATGGAGTATCTCACGCCAATGGGGCCCACCCCGCTTCACGTGAACCCAATCTTCGAGATCGGGCCAATGGAGCCCAGATTCTCCGAGTGGCTCGTCTTCGAAGGCATCAGCGTGGACGAGTCGGGCCGGCAGCACTACCTCGACGCCAGCGTCGCCTACAAGCGAGCCGTTCTCAACGCCATCGACTATCTCTCCAGGTTCGGCTACTCAAAGGAGCAGGTAAATTCTTCGGCAATTCTCCCCAGAGTCGCCTCTTTGGTGCATAGACTCCTCATTGAAGCTGCGTCGAAGCACGCAGGTCTATCTGTTGCTCTCGTGCTGCCCTTGTGAGGGAAGGATCTCGGGAATCGTCGACAGCCCGAATGCTGTTGCCACCCTCGCCATTCCCACTGCCATATTCGATCAGGTGACCTTTTTCTCTTTCTTTCCGATCCTTGTTCTTCTCCGAACGATGACGATGACGAAGATAACGCGAACAGGATATCCGACCGAAGAAGGGGAAGGTGCCCGCCGGTCCTCGAGTCGTGAAGAGGAACCCCGATGTCTTTAGGTGCAGCTATGACGGAGATCTTCCCGTCACGCAGAACCCGGGGGGCAGAGAATCGGAGATGTGGAAAGGGGCTCGTTCTGCATAGCAGCGCCGATAATCGTTTGTTAATAAGCTCTGTCGCTGATAGTAAATAAATAACCTATCGAGATTCTCTCGGCGGGCTTTCCTCAGTCGAGTTAACTGAGGAAATGGACTGCGTTTGTTAGTGCTCTTTACCCTAAAACCCTCCTACTCGCCCTCTTGGAGAGAAGGAGGATACCCTAAAACCCTTTCTGTCAATGATATCAAGTGCTTGTACAGCAGCCTTCCCTTTCAGTCAAATTCCCTCGGAGAAGAGGAAACTCTTGCACATATAAGTATGCTAATGAACAAGGGGATCTGTTATCTACACGTCTAGAATCCCTTTAAAGGTTGAGAACTCCGTGAGAATCCTCTTCCTCGTAGTATTGCAGGATGAGGATTACAAGACTAACTCAGGATGGGGATTACAGGATGGTAGTATTCCTGATATTTCTTTTTAGTATGAATAAAAAAGCCAGTCTACGTGACAAGCATATTTCCTTACCCATAAAAGAGATATGGGTAAGAAAACATCATGAATGACTGTTGACACTTCTCTTGTACAATTTGCTTTACCATGAAAGTGACATTTTTGATAACATGAAAGAATTCCTGAAGAAGATTCATAATCAGTTGGATCTCAGAGAGGAGAAAATCCCAAAGAATCATGGAGGCCTGCGTGGAATCAAGAACACCAACATGTCATGTAGCCATCCAGGAATAGCTTATCAATTTTTAGAATTAATAGCACTTCAGAACAATGGTGTTTGCAAATGAATGAATTTTATCCTTGATTTAAGTGAAATTCATATTATTCTAGAAGAGAAAAATTTTTTGGATCATATTTGAACCAATGAAGTGAATAAAATATTTTGAGGCAATTGGGGATCGCATGAAACCCACATGCATGATGACTTTGTAATCATCCATCCCTCATCACTATCTCTCAATCAACTTCTCATCCCTCTCATCTCTCCATTTTATCATTTCAATTCCGCTCTTCATCACATTAGTCATAAAAAATAAAATAGAATAGATATATACATATTTTGAAACACATCCATATATTATTTCATCATTCCGATTTTCCATATTCCCTTCTAGATCATTTTTGATATATATGTGAATATTCTCTTTAGAAATATCTAGTATCATTAACTAGGCTCCCTAAGAATTCGACCTTTAATCACTATACTAAGTTTGGAAATATAAATAGTTTTGCATGAAATAATTCCAAAAAATAACTAAAAATACCTTGAGAGCAAGATCATCAGACAATAATTTACGATTATCAACAATCTAGATAAATGGATCATCATCCGCTCCTTGATGTCAATGTAGGGGCTGCTTTTGGGAAATCGAGATCGAGATCAGAGCAACAGAATCATTGAGCTCTCTATCCAATTATACAGTCTTCAAATCCCTCGTTTCACCTTCTTGTTAAGATTAGACTTATCTTATCAATCCCTTGTCATTGTGTTCTCTATTGTGGCCCCTAACTTGTTATTGATTTCCCCTAACTTGGATAGGCATTTTCGAGTCTAAAATCCATGGGCGGTGTGTGTACCATAAGTTCCATGTCGATCATCATGGTCTACACTTTTCCCAACATAGACTTTGTATAAGGTCATCTATTAGGGATGGTGGGTTGGGTCACAATGAAACTACCCAATCCCAAATGACTTAGTCATCTAGTGCAAGAGACCTTGATAATCGTTGACTTAAATGTAATGACTAGTCTAAATGACAATACAGTCAAGGTTGACCCAGTTGTTTCATAATTAAATATTTACAAAGGATCAAGGTTGAGATTTTTAACTCAACCGTGGGTTGGGAAATGGAGCCCCAAGTGTTGGGATTCGTATTATATAATGGAATCCAACATTATGCACTAAAAACAATCAGATATCATTGCGATCGCAAATAAAAAGAAAATTGAAACAGATTGATAAAAAAAAAAGTGATCAAACCAAGTTGCATGAAATCAAATTGTGAACTTGTTCCTTAAATGTGGTACCACATGTGTGCTCAGCCTCTAGTAGTATCTACATGATTTTGGTTTAAATAGATCTTCTCCTTATATGTGATCTAAAGCAAAATCTTAGGGTTTTTGTTCATGTTCATGGTCAAGTCAAAGCCTTGACCTTGACCTAGACATAGGGAATGTCCATGATTTTGATCTTGACTTACTCATTTATAGGCATGGTCTTTTGACTTGACCCATGTGACCTTAAATTTTCAAGTAAATTTTGTAATAGGGAAACATTTAGTGAACACGTGAAAAATCATACAAAATATGCCTATAATTGTGTTAGATTAGTTGATTATCCAAAAATGTCTGATGAAAAAAACCACAAATGAACATAAAAAGAAAAAAAAAAGAATTTTAGGAATGGGAGAGCTTGAGATAGAGAGATAGAGGATGATGATGGGATCTGATACTTAATACACTTCCAAAATTTTGATCAAAACATCAAATGAAGCGGACTATATCGAATCGATTATTCAAAAAAATGAGGCATCAAGAACGGATGATCCTATCATCTAGTATAGATTAGAATCTTTACTTATAGGGTTCACTAGGAGGAGTCCTCAAAGCTGTTCAAGTGTCTAGCCTCTAAAGGTATCTACACAATCGTTGCACAATTGGATCTTCTTCTTCTTCTTCAAACCTCTTCACCAAAATATTAAGAAAAGAAAGGAGAGATTTTTAATTTATTGTAAAGCTTTTATGGTCATCTTCAGCTGTATTCGTTTTCCCCTTATTTATAGACATTGGGTATGTAAACTTTTTATAAAACCCTCATAATTATGTATATGTCTAACAATGTCTATAGACATTATATGTGTGACCATCTAGGTCTATATATCTTGTTAGTTAATAAATTTATAGACCTAATAACATCTTCTTGGTTAACCTTATTAATTATCTATATCAACATATAAATAAAATAACTAATGATCGACTTAACCCAATTGACAAGTCGAGTTATGAGCCCATTGGATGCCAAGTTATACTATGTGCCTTAAGAAATATGAAGTGTATGAGAACTCTATTATGTAATCTTGTTTTTAGCGATTAACATAAATGCATAATACTTTGTTTATCTTAAATTTATGAATGACAAAGGGTTTGGTCATTATCAAACCCTAATCAGTCACTCTAGTTAGTATTGATGCAAAGAGGAAATCATCGAGAACTCTTATAATATATCCACTTTCTTGGTCGAGGATTTCATCATATCACATTCTTTAAGTCAGTCTCTTCAAATACCAAAGGTATATGATCTCATCTTGACCACATAATCACCTTCAAGAACTTCATGTCATATCTAATATTTTTTGTTTTAGAGATCCCATGGCTAGGGATCCATAAGTTATAATTAAAACATAGTCATCCATCTACTAGACCATGGTAGGGATTGTGGCATTTTGAGGCAATTTTTTACTACTATTCATAGGAATGTGCAAGCCCAATGACCCACATAAAGTAACATTAAATCCTATCTATAGCCAACATAGTCTTCATCAATATCTATCCTTTCACTATCAATGATTGCATGCATTTGAGGGATAGAGGAGAAAAAAGTGTTTTTCGGGAAGAGAGTTTCTTAGGCCTCCCTACCCCTCCCTTTAGGTCCTTCAGTACTTTTTGATGTTTTTCACAAAAAACCAACACAATTATATGTTTACCCATTATCCAAGACCTTATGCGTGTGACCCTTGAGACTTGTGTACACGTCTACATAACTATTTATTGGCATGAACAATTAATTAATTTAATATCTAATATTACTTAATCAATCATAGATTGATTTAACCCAATTGATAGGTTGAGTTCCCGAAATGTTATGTGACACGTTATTCCTTATGTCTTGGAAGGTAATAGGGTTATGTTACTTGCGCATGGAACATGTCCATTAGCAATCATTGTTATGCATAATTGATTATCTATATGGAACTCCTCAAAAAACTTTGGGCACAGTCAATTGTCAAACACTAGTTGATCATTCGAGTTATGACTAGTATGATAAAAGATTACTAAAAACCTCCTTTTCTGAGAATAAAAAAACCAAGGTGGACAGTCCAATTTCACCCACACAATCACCCTCATGGATATCATTTGGATATAAGCTTTGACGATATGGAGTATAATGGTTACAGACTTGTTGGTCAAAGTCAAAGCATAGCTTCTCATCCAATAGATCTGTTTGGAGTCTTAGGTCTAAGAATCACCCATATAACTATTATATTAATCAACCAGATTGAAAGTTTAGTACAACGCCATCCATGTATTCAGACAATTTTTTTTAGTGAAAACTTTCCCTAAAGGATAACCAGTACCTCACCTTAGAGTATCCACACAAATGTGAACATGATCAATCATCCTCTACATATACTATTTCTATTCTATTTGAATACTCGATGTCCTTTACATATATCTTATGAATAATAATATTTATAATGTATTTTTATAGATAAGTAATCACTGTAGTATGATCTCATCATAATCTATATATCATTCCACATACCCTTCGACTTCATTATAATCACACACACATATAATAATAAATATAAGTTTTATGATATAATGAATTAGATGTGTATAGTATGTTTGGCTTATAAGACACTTGTTTCCAAAGAGGAAAAGAGAGATAAAGACTCGCTGTCTCTTGTTCTCATCGCCCTTCACCTTACCAAAAGTAGGGCATAAGCTAGGTGACACGGGAGAGAGGTGGGCTTCTACAACTCATCTCAATCAACCTTCATTTTCCACAATACACAAAGTCAACGCTGAGACAATTCATTCCACCCAATCAAGATCTGATTTCCTAAGAATGAAAAATAGGTAGATGGAAAGGGAGAGGAAGCAGGAGAGAGAGAGAGAGATCTCCTGCGAATCTATCCAACTTTATCTACCTCAGGGTCACGACAAGAGGAGTGTGCCAATTACCATAGAGATAATCAAGATGGAGTTAGCCCTCGGTCTGCTTGTCACTGCTTCTTGCTTGTAGATGTTTTGGAGTCCTCATGCTAGCTTCAGCTTCTTCGCTGTAAATTATAATTTAGGGTTCAGGTGACACATGGTTTTTTTTTCTACAATGTTTAGGGCTTTTGTTGGAGATCCTTCCATGCTTATGATAAATTTCTCCTGGTTTTTTTATAATTTTTTTCCACAAAGATGTTGACCCTTTGATGGCTTATCTATGTTAACAGAAGGGCTGTTAACCTAGTCGCTGTCATAACTACTTCTTAAGCCAATCACATCCTCTTATCATTTTAAAAACCACTAAATTCAAATCCAACGCATGTCCCAACTAATGAGAGAGATAGCAAGCATGTATTGTCTGGATCCCCAAGACTGTTCCTCCCACATCGAGAATTTAATCAGACAAAGCCACTGCATCAAGTGACAAGCTTCGGTGCTGAAATTCCCAGCATTCTGAAACAGCACCAGCAGAGGTTTCATCTTTCATAACATCATAGTTCTTCTCTATCCATTTATCCAGGACTCTTGAGGGGTGAATATTCCCCACTATAAGAATCTTGATTTCGCCATTACTTATTTGAAGAATTAAATATTTTCTTTAGGTGAGGCCTTTCCACAAAAACATCAGATTCTGCCAAAACTCTCCCTTTTTAAACAGCATCCTGTATGCATTACAGTGCACTTTAAGAGCAAAATGAAGGAAAACTTCTTGAAAATTTCTTCAGGTACTCTCCTCAGTAATATTTTTCTACCACATCTTGAAAATAATAACCATCCCTGGCTTCTTGAAATTAATTGAGCAGATCATCCCATTTGCAATACTGGCCACCAGCTAATGCACGATGCAAACGATCCATGCAGTACACTGGTCTTCCTCCGGCAGCCTCGGCTGCTGCGGCTGCCAAATCATCATCCTTCATCACTTCCACAGGCAAACGCAGCAATTCCTCCTTCCTGAAAATTTCCAGTATGAATCAAACGGAACATTTCCTCTGAGGAAAATGGAAACAAAGATCTCTAGCAATCTAGTGCTTACTTGAACCCAAGTGTTTTTACAGCTGGTGCAAACCGAAGCATTAGCTTTTGGATCCGAAAATGATTGGAAAAAGTTCTCCACAGGGGATGCAAATATCAAAAGTGATACGGCTGTGGCAAGGAGAATTCCTGTCCCAACAAGCGTTCTTTTCAACATTTTGATCACTGGTTTCACCTGATGCACATTAAAACAAGAAAAATATGTCAATATTCAAATAAAGTAAGACTCTGTTTTTTAAAGAGAAATTTCTTCAGAAACTTGTCAAAAGTTAGATGTGATGGAGCTATTTATTGATGCTATTCTGTACCTTGTAGGATCCTAATAACCTGTCCCGGGCTAAGACCTGGAAAAATATCAAGTAAAGAAATTATTTGTAGTGCTATTGCAATTGCATCCAGAAGATAGTAGCCTGCCATATTTTGGGCATTTTGGGCTATCTAAGAAACCCATGAAAGGAAATTTAAAGCAGATGGTAGCAAAAAAGTGAATAATAAGTTCTTCTGAAACATGCATACCTCAGGCGGCTTTACCCACATTTGCCCGTCGTACCATCCAGTTTCTTCATAGGGTATTACAGCAGACAGCAGTCTATCACCAACGTAACTCCAACCCTGTAGACAGAGAGAATTCACTTTTTGATCTCAAATTGTCTGGCATTGACTAAGTGCCTGAGTTCTAGAAATGATTGAAAGGAAGATAGTTTCTACTTATCTTAGACCTTATGCATATAAATAGTGATAAATTTTGTTCAGGGAACACTAAATTCACCAGATAAATGCGCAAGACGATGATGGAAACCAGAAGTAGTGTTCCAATTCCCGCGGATAGCACGAATCTCAAGGGATCCTACATAATGAAATGAACTAAGAAAGTAAGAATCTAAGCACATACAAGAACGAAAATTCCTACGAAATATTTTTTTCCACCTCATTCTTTTCTCAAAATTATCTGATATGAGACTCAAGATTGGACATGGGTTCTTCTCCTTGTTTTCTAAATATATACGGCGTACCTTTGATGGGTTAAAACTAGCAGCCGCTATAGGCGCTCCAAGCACTGTAAAAGTAATAAAGCAGAGCCCACCAAGGCGCAGGAAGAAAGATCCGGTGTTGAGCTCCCCCCAGGAATAAAGAACACTGTCCTTCAGAGACGAGTACTCATTCACCTGCCAATAAACCATAGATCGATAAACTCCAACACTAAATCTTTTGACAGGATTATGGCGACTGCTCTTTTCACCATCGACGTAGCTGAGATGATCTTACCGGTCTCTGCTCGAAAGGAACTTCGATCTCCAAGCCAGGATCCCAGCTCTGGCCGGCGAATCCTCCGTTAGCCCCTCCTCCTCCTTCAGCTTTATCCTTTAGAGCTCTCACTTGAACGGGCCTGTTAAGAGAACATCTATCTGTCGCGACTTTGACCAGGAGCCATCTCTGATGAATCTCCGATCTGCCCGCCACGCTCTTCACTGGAGAGCAGCCCGGGAAACGGAGGCGGAGCATCTCTCCCTAGACGGAGGAAGGGAGAGACGTAGAAAAGAAACTTTCTTATAGCCGGTCGTCATTTTCAGAGGCGGGCCAGCGTTTCTGCTAGATAGAGCGAGGCCTTGATATTCTCCTGGTTTGGTTTTTGGTAGAGTGCACTCCCGCCACTAGACCCCGCAAAGGGAGACGATACCGTTTGTCACGAGGAGATAAGAGGACTGGTGCGGGAGGAAGCGCCACGTGTCGCGGGTGCGCCCGCACGCTGCTGGGGCGCGTCTGGGCCTGCAATGCTCGCCATGATAGCGGCCTCGCGCGTGTACTCGTCGTGCCTATCATCAGGAAGTGGGGTTGACCTCTTTGAGTACGTTGATCTCTGCCCCTCTCTGTAACTCTTCGGGGCACCATTGTCCTAAGTTCTTGATGCAGATGAGAAATACAAGTTTGCTTGACCACTGTTAAATGTGTCTCCTAGGAACACCCAAAACTCTAGAATATAGATTAATGCTAAATAGTATTCGTGAATGGCTAGTCATTAAATACAATAATGATTATCTATTTCTCCTCTTCATTGACTTTTACTTCATTTTCCATGGGCTCAACTTTGACTTCAAGTCTTTGAGCTCGAAATTCTCCATAAGCTCTACCTTGTAATTCATTTGAGCCATCAACAAAACTTTGGTGGCTTATATTTTGATACCCAAGATGTAGACGAGATGTCCAGTAAAACTCATCGAGTGCTCTTGCATTAGTTTTGGGAATTCATATTGATGTTTGAATACTAGATGCTAATATGAGATATGTTGAATCATCAAGTCTTTCCTTGATTCGATGACATTTCTAGGTCATTTTTATTCTCCAAAAGTTTGCTCTTGAATCTCCATGAATTGAGAGCACTAGAGAATGAATGCTAGATGGTGTGCACTTTTTAGGTTGAAAACCAAACCCCCTATTCTCATTTATAGAGCAATCCAAAACCGTTACTATTTAATTTATGTGTGTGTATATGGGCCGTAATGACACTTAGGTAATTTTGAATTTGCTACTCTCTCTCCTCTCCCCTATATGTCTCTCTTCTCATCTCTTCTTTTTCTTAATCAAGATCATTGTCTTATTTTCATTTTCCACATGATATCAAAGCCCTAACCTAGGGTTTCTAGGGTTCCTTGTACCGCACTAGATCTTCCCGTCGTTGCCCACGCCTCATCTCTCCACTGCTCCGGTGGACCTCTTCGTGCAATCAGATTAAATTGGTTATATCTTTCTCATTTGAGGTTAGATCAACCTGAAACTTGTTAAATTAGATTCAAAAGCATAAAAAATCTATTCAAGTAGCTAAAGAACATTGCAAATGGTGGTCGAACGCCTGAAATCTTGTTTCTTTTTTTGGAAAATCATTAGTTTTTCGAGCGTCATCTTTAAAAAGCCATAAATTTTTATTCCTTTGTTGAAAATTTTTGTACTAGGTATCATTGGAAGTGGATTTTTTTTGATCTACAAACTTTTTTTGAAGATTGATTCGATTTGAAGCTGTTTTAATGACCTAAATCTAATTTTTTTGAAAGAATACGTTCTATCGGAGAAAACTCACACGTAATCTTTGTTTGGACCTATCTTTCCCTATACTTAATAAAATAGATCAATTTTATAAATCATTGGATACAAAATTTTGAAACCTACAAGTTTTCTTTTGAATTTTTTTTATTTGAGGACAGTATAAGGCATAAATGAATGATTGATTCGATTGCTTTTGGGACACGTCACAATCATGCTTATTGATTTGAGGGCACGTCACCTTAAGATTTTGGAAAATGAGGACTCTCCATCAACATCTTTGCCCATTCCTCCCTCTTGGTTTGTACTGCCCCTTGCAATATGTACTTCTACTTCTACTCTAGAAATCCAGTCGGTCCCTACTTCTACTCTAGAAATGAAGCCAACATTTCCCCATCGCCAATCTTTACTCCTAGCCCAATAGTGCAGCTGATCATTGTTTCCTCATCTTCTTTGACAAATACATTCGTCCACCATCTTCAGAGTCCTTGTACTATTCTTGATGGAACAAACTATGTCGGTTGGTCTACTAGCTTCTAGCATTTTCTATAGATTCACAGTCATCTATCTTTTCTCACGGATGACCCTCCCCTATTTAGGGATCCTAGTCATACAACGTGGTTTATCGAGGATCAAACCATCATGGCATGTCTGCTCAAGTTGGTGATTCCTTCGATTAGTGAGCCTATGCAGCTCATTAAATTGTCTAAGGATATCTAAGATGAATGGGCTTCCATGTATGGCTATGAGTATAATATCTCTCAGATCATTGAAGTATATAAGTAGTGGTTCAATGCGAAAAATTCATGGTGTCACCTTCAAGAATATTATACCAACACTCGTGGACTTTTCACTCAGTTGGAGCTGTATCAGCCTTATATGATTAATCTTACAACTCAACACCATTATCGAGAGGAGCTTGTTGTTGCTATCTTTCTTGATAGCCTTGACACCTCGATCTCCTCTTAGATCCGAGGATCTATATTGAGTGAGACTTGCCTTCCCACTCTCTCCCTGACCTTATCTTCTGCTCTCTGAGTGTCAACCAGGACTTGTCTTTTACCCTCAAATGTACCGCCCCCCTTGCATCAGCTAACTCTACACTACTACTATCTTTCATTTCCAAATGAAAATGGCACTATATAGATGGTGGCCTAGGGTATCATTGAGGGCACGATGGCTAGCACATTCCCTCCTTGTGAGCATTGTCGATGGACTAATCATCATTCTGATTGTTGTTGGCATAAGTTTGGCAAATCTGATTGGGTTGGCAATTTTGCCTCTATTGATGCTTCTTCCTCTTCATCCTCGGGTATGATGACCACATCTTAGGAGAACTATGATCGTCTTATGAAGCTTTAGGAGATACCTATAGCTCCTCCAGCTCCCTCGTCACATCATGATACACCTCTAGCTCAAGTACTACCCTACTTGTCTCTTCATTTCACTCTTGGATCATTGACTCGGGGGCGTCTGCCCATATGTTAGGTACATAAACCCTACTTACCCGCTTATCTAAATTATCATGAATCTCCTCTGTTTCTATTGTATATGGTTGTGCCTATCTTGTTGTGGGGCATGGCGAGGCCAATCCGACCTCCTCACTCCAGCTATCTCAAGTCCTGTATGAAGTAAAAACAACTACGTCACTGGAAGGCAACAATGGACTTAGAATATGAGGCTCTAGTCAAGAGGCGAACATGGATATTACTACCTTGATTGGTCAACACTAATGTTATTACATGTAGATGGGTGTTTACACTTGAGTACAATCTTGATGGGGCGATTCATCAACACAAAGATCGTTTAATTGCTTGTGGGTTTTCCTAGACCTGCGGGATTGACTACAAGGAGACCTTCTCCCATGTGGTCTCCCTTAACTCAATATGTATTATTCGAAGTTAATAAAAAGATTCTGGTAACGAAGTTCAGAAGTTATGAGGGGCGACTTCTCTCTTTGGCGGTGAATCAGGGGTGGTATTTTTCTTGTGTTTTGTCTCATTTTCATTTTCCACAATTCAAATTTTGCATTGATTTATGTAATATTTTCCAACATTAGAGAGAGCCTTGAGTATAGGAGTACAAAGCCAAAAAACTTCCACTTAAACTATCAAAGCCCTTAATATTGGACATGCTGGAATTTGGAGTTGACAAGCTTTCCAAAACTTTGACAAAAGCATCAAATACGGTGGGAAATATCGAATCAAACATTCGATGTATTGAATCACCAAGGGGAAATTATCCAATCATTTAACATAGATTAAAACCATACTTATAGGATTCATTTGAAGAATATCTTTAAGCCGTTCAAGTTTCCGGTTGACGAATCAAGACCACGAGGTCGTCAATTACACACGGTCTCATGTCAAAACAAAGTCCAAACTTACCAGTTTTATGAAAATATCTCGAATTGAGGGGTATAATGGTAAATAAGGGTCGAATCCACAAGGGAATTAGGGAAATTTCTGATGATCTCTTCGAATTTGATCAAATCGGGCGATGAATCGATGATAGAAATTGAGGAAAATGGTGAAAGAGAACTTCAAGATGATTCCACGGAATAAAAAATCATCGAATTTGACTTTGATTTTGCAGAGAAATTGAAGATCGAAGTGAGGGATGATTTCTGAAATTGTAAATTGCAAAATTAACGAAAATCTAAACCAAATTAAACTAAATTCCTAATCTAAATGAAAATCAAATGGTAATAGAAGATAGATGAGTAAAAACCGCTTCCACTCACCCACAATTGCAATTGGATTAACCCATTTATCACCGGAATCAAGGCTTTTCATAAAAAAAATCTGAAAATAGCGATCATGGAGTTCAAGCGTCAATTTCTTCCTCGTCTTTCACCCAAATCTTGAGCTTAAGCACTCCCTGGACGCGGAATTGAGACTAGAAGAGGTTAGGATCAAAAGATTCCAGATATTTGGTGTCTAAACAGATCAATTTTATTGATTTGCTCTCGAATGCTTTACAAATCAGAAGAACATCTCAATTTATAGGGTATTTGGGTGTAATCGTCCGATCAAATCGATCAACGCCTCTGATGAAACGGTTCATCACGAACCGTTACCGTTAAGTCGCGGCCATTCGATCACGATCAGACGCTTGAGATGATGTTAGGTCGATGCACGTTATAAAACGCATCGAAACCTGTCGCCATTGGATCGCGATCCGACGCTCCTGATGCGTTTTAATCTCGACCGTTATAACTCTTGCGATCAACAGTGTAGATTAAACACGATCCGATGAACCCACGATTTAAGCCATGTGTGTCCATCTGATTTAAGTGAAGATCAACGGTCGTTATCGCACGCGCGATCGAACGTCGCCACGTCGCCTCCTCATCACGATCGTTGATCGCGATCGATCTGACGGCTCTGATTGTGCCACGTCACCTGAGCGCTTTAAATATTATGAAAAATCGATATTTAATTAGAAAAATTGATATTTAATTCTGGAAAATCCTTAGAAATTCAGAAAAATTCCAAAAAAATCCCAAAAAGTTAGAAAATTCATAACTTTCAAAATATAACTCCAATTTAATCAAAATTTCTCTCATTTGATCCAAAATTTAATTATGTATCATTCTAAAAAGTCAAAATTAAGAATAACAAGAGTTTTAATTTATTTTTCAAAAACACATTTACATCTTTAAGATTTTAACTTTAGAAAATTAAGTAAATATTTATAAAAATGATTACTCTCATTATTTAACTTTATAAAACCATTTATAATCTCAAGTAAAGATAGGTTATTAAATTATTTATCTTTAATTCATCCTAATTAACCCTAATTTAAAGTATTTTGAGATTATGAAGAATTTTTCATAGAATGATAGATAAATACTCATAAATATGATAACATGCGTAAATATGCATCAATAATCATGTATTATAGTGTATAATTAGCATGTTATCACATGCCTCTTACAGTATTGATAACATGCATTTATAAATTAAATTCTTATCCTATTTAACTCATATTCATACTTATTTTATGTGAATATGATGCATGTTATCATAGTTTTTATGAATTTTCTCCATTGGTATGCCATTCTACTAAAGTTCATATTTATGCATAAATTAAGGTTAATTATGTGCTTTCTTGATGATCAATCTTTTTGCAAGGTTAAATTAATAGGAATTAAGTATTTTCCTTATTTTACTTTGACTTTAGTAGATGATTAGAAGATTTAATTTCAAGAAGAGAATGTTGGATGATATAAAATAGACTTCTTAAGAAATTATCTATGTTTATTTGAAATTCATCCTATATGATTATTTTAATTTGTATTTTTTAGATGGCATAATATTAAAGATGAAGGAATTTGTGATCCAATGGAGAAAATTTGAGTTAAAAAGGAGTTATATAAATGAATTTATTAATTTATTAATTTATAAGAATTTTTTGGATTTTATTTTGATTTTTCAGGATTTATTTAATCATGCATGAGCCACGAAGGTGACGTGGCGCGATGCAGACACATGGCGGGGCCATGCAAGCCCACATGGATGCCTACGTGGTGCCCACGTGGCGTGAACAGTGATACCCAACAGTCGGGATTAAATCGCGCAATCGGATGGTCGGGATTAAATTGCGCGATTGGACGGCTGAAATCACACGGAGTGGAATCCGCTTCATGGGCCACGATCCCATCGATTACGCGCGATCCGACAGCTGAAATTACATGGAGTGAAATCCGCGTCACGAGCCACCAATTTCGCGCGATCCAACGGTTGAAATCACACGGAGTGAAATCTACGTCGTGGGCCACGACCAACCAATTTCGCACAAACTTCTCTATAAATAGATGTTCTCTCCCTTTGTAAACTTAACTTTTGATCGATTCGTACAGAAATCAAGCAAATTTCGAGGAAGGTCTTAAGTTCTCGTGATCCTCTGCTTCAAAGAGATTTAAGTCGGCAGCCATTGAAGCATGATAATCACGAATTAATCACCGGATTTCATCGAATTTTCCCCTTGAATTCCGAATGTCCACGAGGAAGAAATCGAGCAAATTCGCTTCAATCCGCGTGAATTGAAGCCCCATTCTTACGGAAATCGGTTTATTAGTGAGATTCGATCAATTATCAGGTAGTAATTTGAGTTTTTATTAGGTTTAGATCTTTAATTTAACAAATTAGTTTTTAGTGTTCTTCATTTTCTCTAAATTTTAGTCCATAATTTTGCTGATTTTGAAAATAGGATATCTCTCTGATTATAATTCCAAATTACTTAATTTTAGTTTCATTGGATTCCTCTTTTCATTAGCTTTCCGTGGATAGCAAATTCGTTGAATTATGAGATCATTTATCCCTTCAATTTAACGTTTGATCAAGCACTGTTCATTTTTCATCAGAATTTGAATGTTGAATTTCGGGGTCAATTACTTTCAATTTACAAATTTGAATTCGATCATTTTGGTCTCTTTAGAATCCTCTGGTTCTTAGATTTCCATTGATATATAAATGTGAAGATTTGGATATCATTTGACTAGTCAATTCGAAGATTTCCTCTGAGGTGTTTATTTCAAGGATTTTCTGATCTTTGATTTTCAATAATTCATAATAAATCAATTTCTTATCAAAATCAATAATTATATATCAATAAATTTAATTTTCTGTCTAGTTTCTAAATATATAATTTTCGTAATCTTCTAACACCTTTTGGTTCTCTGATTTTATAGAAGACCGACTATTGGTCAAAGTCAATGCTTTGACTTTGACTTTTGACTTTTCTCTATCAAATTCAAGATTTCAATTGTTAAAATTTCTTATTTAATATATTTATATCATTTCTAGTCATGACATCTTATTTTTACTTCTTTAAAACCTCTTTTAGACCTAAGTTTGACCAAGTCAACTCTACAATTAAAGTAAACACTGCTCTCTGTGGATCGACCCGATACTTACACATTACTTGATTTTATATCTTTATCTTTGTGAGTTCGGTTTTATAATTTTTTTTGGACCTACGTTTGTGTGTTTTAACGACTGCACTAAAAGGCTTCGTCAGGTATCCACACAGTCCTTGAATGATTGGATCTCCTTTGAAACCCTCATCACCACGAGAGAAAGAGAAGAGAGGGGAGAGTTTTCTACAAGGCTTATGTGTGTGACCCTCTATTTCTATATATCTTTCCAATCAATAACTCAATTAACCCAATAAAATTTATTGGTCCTCATTAATTAACTATATTAACATATAGATTAGTTCATTAATGATTGATCTAACCCAATCAATAGGTTGATTCACTAGCTCGTTGGGTGCCAAGTTATATCATGGGTTCTCGAAGATATGGAATATATGAAAACTCATTCATGAAACCTTGTTGTCATCAATTACTGAGTACACATAATTCTTCATTTGCTCAAGATTCATAAATGACTTAGGTTATGGTCAACTATTAAGCCGTTATCGATCACTCAACTTAGTACTGATGAAAGTAGGAAATTATCAAGAACAACTTCTCTAATATTTCCACTACCTTGGCGAAGGATTTAATCGCATCTCGTTCTTTGAGTTGATCTCCTCTTATACTGAGGGTAGACGATTTCGATCTTAACTATCAATCACCTTTGAGTACTTTATGTTGTATCTAATCTATAATGTTTTGGAGATCCCGTGGCAAGTAATTCGTAAGTTATTATCAAAACATGATCATCCATCTATAATATGTCTTTGGTATTTGATAACTTGAAATTTTGTGCATTAATATCATGCATTTTATGCATTTATTCTTAAAAATATGATCATAAATGCATTTTGTCATGATTTAAAATGATAAAAATGATAATTTTTATGTTTAAGAGAATATTCTTGATTTTTCATAAATTAATAACATTTTATGAGTATTTAGTAAGATTAATTCATCAATAATATAATATAATTTTATTTTAAAATGAAATTTGTAATTATTTTATGGATTTTTGAGATTTCTTGGGAGTTTTTTTAGAAATTAACATCAGTAAAAAAAGAGAAAAAATAAGAGAAAGAGAGGCTCTCTCTCCTCACACACATCTCTTCCTCCTCTCCCCGCGTGTGCGTGTGTAAGGGCGAGGAGGAGAGGCTCTTCATCTCCCATTCTCCTCCCTTTATCTCTCTCACACACTCTCTCTCCCTTGATCTCTTTCTCTCTCTCTCTCTCTCTCTCTCTCTATCTCTCGCGAGAGAAATATTCCATTGCAGAGAAAGAACGAGAGCAAGGAGAGGCACGGGGCCTGTCCTCTCCTTCTTTCCTCCTCCTCTTCTCTCTCTTGCATGATGAATTTTCATCGCGGGATCTTCTTCCGTCTTATTCTTACATGAGGTTGTTGAAACACACAAATTCTTGTCAAAATAATTATCAAACTCACCAATTGAAAGTTTTAATCAAGAATCAATTGCTATAATGGTGAACAAGGGTCAAATCTATGGAAAAATAGAGAATTTTTGAGGTATTCTTCAAATTGAATCAAATCGGATGAAGAATTGAGGTGAGAAATTATAGATTTTAGTAAATTTGGAAAGAAGAATCTAAGATGAATCCAAGTAATCAATATTCACTTGATTTGGATCAATATTCGTAGAGAAATCAAGGAGCGAAATCTAGGTAAAAAAATTCATCGCGAAGAGAGAGAATTCGATAAAATTTCTAAAAATTAATCTAATCTAAGCTTTGAAATTAAAATCTAATGATAAATGACAAAAGAATAGGAGGAAAACAGATAATCTAACCAGAAATCGTGTTTGAAATGATCCAATTGATCTATAGATCAAAGACTTTTCATTCAACATTTTGAAAATGAATATTTGGATTTCAAAAGGGGAAATCTACACATTCTTTCCAAAAAATCTTGATTTGAAGTATTCCTTGGATGCAGAAATGAGTCTAGAAGAGGAAGAAATCAAGATGTTCAAGGTTTGCGATGTTTAAATAGTTCGATTACTTGTAACATCCAAGTATACATTTTCTGTCAAAGATTGAGAGTATAAGTAGAGTTGAAATTGGGTGTGGCCATTAGATCATCTTGTCATTTTTAATCGACAGTCGTGATTAATCCTTAAGAGATGAATCACCATCCTTAAGTCTTGGCCATTGGATCCTCGATGCAGCGTCCAGATTACGCTGAGTCATCGCATGGAGATCAGTCTTCGTGTAACAGTATCCGTTCGATCTTCATCGAACACTTGGAAATGATGCCATGTATCCACAGAAGTCCATCGGGCGTAGTTAATCTCAGTCATTATAACTCCTTAAATGAATGATTGGGACTAAAACATTTTTGAAACACGAATCGTTGCCCAATCAGAGTGCATCTTGTACCCTTGCGAGTAAGTGAAAATTGATGATTGTGATTAATTCACGCGATTGCATGCTCTAGAATGTGCCACGTCACCTGCATGAAGGAAATAAAAAATATAGTACCACATTAGAAAATTCAACGCGAAATGATGGGTATATAAAGGGTGCAGTGTTTAGTGATTAGCCCATGCCCCTAAATGGGTTGCTTTACCAGTAATGACGCACACACGTCTGCCACGTGTTGCATGCACACGTCACCACGTCAATTGCCACATTACCGTGTATATAAAAACTGATTTTTAATATTTTTAAATATAAATAAATTTAAAATAAATAAAAAAAATTCAGGAAAATTAAAAAAAATTCTAGAAAAATCCCTAAAATTAGAAAAAATTCAAGAATATTAAAAATGTAACTCCAAATTAATCTAAATTTATTTTTGATAGATTATAAATTAAATAATCTATTATTCTAAAAATTCAAATTTAATAAATATTAAGAGAATAAATTTTAATTTAGAAAAATAAATTTACTTCTTTTAGAAAATAAAACTAGAAAAATAAATGAGTTTAAAAAATATGTTCTCTTATTATTTAACATTAAAAATTAATTATAATCTCAAATAAAGTGAGAATAAAATATCTAAATTTAATTAAGTATAATTATCCCTCAAAATAATACATTTTATGATTATAACTCTAAATTACATAGATTGATAGATATGCACTCAAAGTATGTTAACATGCATAAGAATAGAATATTTTATGTCTTAATTTGAATTAATAACCATATAATTATCAATACAAAATTATATGTTATTAGTCTTAGATAGGAAGTGAAGATGAGGGGCCGTAATGGTGAGGCAGCCTGATACCACTATCAAATATTCCCGCTCAAGTTGGAGCATATAAATCAAACATATCTAGCTAGGTACACGTGACATTATTGGAGCTTTCACCTAAACTCTTAGTGAAGATGTATATAAACTAATGAGATGATGTCACATGGGGGTGGAGATGACTTCAAACGTAACCTTGTCCAAAATATAGTGGTTGTTTATCTTAATGTGCTTCATATGCCCATGAAAAATGGAATTTCCAAAAATGAAGAGAGCAGCTTGATTATCAAAATACATGGGTACTAGAAAAGGAGATGAGATGCTGAGATCTTTAAGAAATGATTGAAGCCATACCATCTCCAGCACGAACTAAGCCATAGCTCAATACTTGGACTCTGCTCTAGAGCATGATACCACCTTCTATTTTTGGGACTGCCATGTGTCAAGGTTACGTCTTATATATGTGCAATAGCTCATAGTAGATTTCTAATCTCCCTTGTCACTTACAAACCCCTCATCAAAGTAGGCTTCAAAACGGAGTTTAACTTGTCATTGATAGATGATCCCTCTTTATGGGGCTTGCTTGATGTATGCTAGATCTCATAGAACTCCTCCTAGTGGACTTGTCGAAGTTCTCTCATGAATTGATTTAGAACACTAACTGCATACATGATATCAGGGAGAGTGACAGTGAGATATATCAGCTTGCCCAAAAATCTCTGATAGCAATTAGTGTCTTCAAGGAGTGGAAGCAAAGTGTCCCAAAACTACGTGCAAGCTTCTATGGGTAAGGTCTCCAGCTTGCACCCAATAAGTCATGTCTCCTAAAGCATGTCAATTGCATGCTTCCATTGGGTGACCACAAGCTTTCCATCTTGATGCGTAAGCTCAATCCCAAGAAAGTATTTGGGACTTCCCAAGTCACAGATATTGAGGTGTTGTTATAAATTATTCTTGGTAGCATGAATACTAGAGTCATCACTCTCATTAAGAAGAATATTCATCAACCAAGCACTACCCTTAGTCTTCTTAGTGAGCATAATAGGATTGGTAGTGGCTGATGTGAAGCTAAAGGAAGAGAGAAAACCAAGCACGTGAACTTTGCTTGAGCTCGTAAATAGCTTGTCACTGATGAGCTCAAAGTCATCATGTGTTCAAGCCCGAAAAATTTACCATTTATAAGCTAGGAAACTATGAAGCAACTAGGAAATTTAGGATGTATAGCTTTCTAGATCGATCCACAGGACTTTAAGGTGAGAAGATACCAATTGAAGGAGGGGCTAGGAAAAGGATTTGTGGTCAACTCAAAGAGTTGACCATGAGATGGAGGAAGAAGAGAATTGGGGGAAAATCCAAGCTACGACGAAGAGAAGAATTCAAGGACGAATAGAGAAGATAATCTTAGAGTGGTCAAAGGAGAGGGGATGAGAGAGCAAGAGATCTAGACACATGAGATGTAGCAGCGGGAGTCGAAGAAGCAAGGGAGAGGAGAAAAAAGTAGAGTCCTCATGGAAGGAGACATTGACAAAAGTCACATAATGACGGGTGTTAGGAAAATATTCTTGGTAGCCCTTCTATGTCTTGGAGTAGCCAACAAATATGCCTTTGAGAATGTGATGGGTGAGTTTGGAGAGGGAAGGAGAGTGATCTTAAAATGTAATATATCCAAAGACCCAAGAAGGGAGAATAGGGGTAAGGTGGGTAAGAAATTGTGGGAATAGCGTAAGCAAGTGGAATAGAAGGGGGCCGATTCTAGAGATACGTGACACTGATGAAGGCATTAAACCAAAGGTAAGATAGGACATGCCTCACAATTAGTAGTGTGCAAGTGATATTAAGGAGCTGATGGTGTTTCTGCTCAATGACACCTTTTTATTGCGAGGTATGGGGACAAGTGATTTGGCGGATAATACCACAATCATCACAAAAGGTACAAACAGAGGTTAGGAAACTAGAGAGTTATTTACAAAGCTATCTTCCATGAAATACAAAGGCTGAGGACAAGTAAGAGAACATATCTACCAAATGAATATAGTTGCAACAAAGCTCGGACAGCTGGGTATGGAAGTAACTGATAATATGCTAATAGAATTTGTCCTTAAGTCACTTCTGGCCAGATATGATAATTTCAAGTTGACATATATGTAGTCTTGAAGATCTCACTTCACTTTGTGCGCAAGAAGAACTTTGATTAAATGAAGTGAATTATGAAAGTGCAAATTTTGTCTCTACCTCTAAATCAAAGAAAAGGAAGCATGAAAAGCACAAACAAGGGGGTGCTCTACAAAAGGACCAGAAGAGGCAAAAGCAAGATAAAGCATTGACCTATTTGCATTGCTGTAAACTTGGTTGTTTTAAGATAGAATGTACTAAATATCATGCTTGGAGAGAAAAGAAAGGTAATTTCATTACTCTCGTCTGTACAGAAGTTAATCTTGCCTCTGTACCTATCGATACTTGGTGGTTAGATTCTGGTGCTACTATTCATGTTAGTATGTTAATGCAAGGTTGTCTCCATTGTTAGAAGCCAAGAAGTGAGGAGAAATATGTATTCACTAGCAACGACACTTCAGCTAGAGTAAAGGGATCAAAACATTTATATTGCTTCTAAACACTGGTCATTTTGTTGATCTAAGAGATACTTTTGTTGTACCAACTTTTAGATGCAATCTAGTGTTTGTCTCTGATAAGAACATGAATAGTAGTTATAACCACCCATTTATTGTTCTTATTTAGCTTTATTAAACTCTTGTATACACTATCCCCTCCATTATCTCTTGACTTGATGTTATAGACTATTAATGCATCAAAAAGATATTATTTTGCATGATTTTTGTTTTTCTTATTTTCAGGAACTATACAAAAGGAAGAGCGGCAAGATCCTCCAAAATGGAAGTGCTTAAAGGGCTTAATGGGCTGTCCAAGACAAGTAATTGCAAGCCCGGTGATATTGATTATGAACTGATTATGTATTCATTATGAACTGATTATGAACTGATTATGAACTGATTATGATTTTTGTTTTTCTTATTTTCAGGAACTATACAAAAGGAAGAGCAGCAAGATCCTCCAAAATGGAAGTGCTCTAAAGAACTGATTATGAAGTTTAATAGAATTTAATTTGAGTTATTTCTCGTCTTCTTCCTCACTGTTCCTCTTGAAATCTCTGTCTATCTCCTCCCATGCTTCTCGGTGAGTTTCTTTTAGTCTCGTAGGTGATATTTTCTTCCTAACCCCGCTCAACCTCTCTTGCGTTCTCTCTTTTTCTTCTCTCCCGACATCTTTTCCAATCTTTCTTTCTTTCTTCTACTCCGAAATCCCTCTTTTCCGATCTTCCCTTTTCGTCTGAATTTTCTTTTCTCCTCCTCGACCACTCCTCTCTCTTTAGTTGTCGCCCTCTCCTTTCTGTAACTTTTCGTGCTTTTAGTTTTCTTTTAGTTTCATCATTTCAATATTCTCCCTCTCTCTCCCATTCTCCGCTAATCTCAACCTTCATTCCTTCATTTCTGAATTTTTTTTATTCTCTCGTCCGTCCTCTCATCTCTGTCGCGGTATTCCACTAAATAACTTTCCCATAATCACCCTTCTTTCTTCTCTCTCATCACGCCCTCCTTTCTTCAATTTCTAGTATTCTCCTTCTTCCATTTCAGTTTTCGTAAACTCTCTTCCCCGATTTTTTATCTTCCTATTTCACTCTACCGAATCACCTCTTTCATTCTTGCCTCCTCTCGTAATCTTGTGCTCTATTTCTCTCTCTAATTTTGTCTCCCGATTGCTCTTTCTCCTTCTTTATAGAATTTCTCTGATATCCATCTCGATTCTCTCTTTCTTTTGCCTCTCTCTCTCTCTCTCTTTTGTATCTCTGAATTTCTGTCCTCTCTTTATCTGACGTCGTTTCGTACTTTCTTTATTCTCAGTATTTTCTTCCCGTCGGCTTGTACTCTTCTCTTATTAATCACGTCTATTCCCCGAATCCTTTTTTTTTATTTCAATCTCAATAGCGTTCTTCCTCTTAACCTCTCGTCGTCTCCCCGGTATCACGTTCTTTTTCTTTCTCTGTTTTCGATTTCTTTCTTACCTCTTTCTCTCGATTGCCTTATCTTTTGCTCTCTACATTTATCTCTCAATCTCTCTATTTACCTCCTTCTCCCTCAGTTTTTCTCCTTCTTCATCACAGTCACCATCGCGCATGCTACCATCTCCCCTCTATCAATTATATTTTCGTTTCTTCTTCTCACTTTCTCACAACCTCTTTTTCTCTCTCTTGCGTCCGTTGACCGACCCTCTCTTCTCCTCTCTTTCGATTTCTCTCTTCCCGCTCCCTCTCTCATCATTTTTCTCCCTCTCTAATTCTGCTCTTCATAATCTCTCTACCTTCCAAACTCCCCCTTGACCTCTCCTCCTCGCAATATCTCTAACTCCTTCCGGCGTTCATCTTCTCTCTCGCGATCTCACTTTCTCTCTCCAAACATCCTCTACGCACTCTCTCTCTTCCTCTCATTTCCGAAACCGTCTTCTATACTTCTGCATTTTCTGCTTCTCCCCATGCATTTCCCAAATCTTCCCTCCAGCCTAAATGATTCTCTTTCTCTCTCCTATTCTTTTCTAATATCTCTCTCAGCTGAGTAATCTCCTGAGTTTCTCTCTTCGTCACACACCCTCTCGCATTTTATCCTTCTCAATTTATCTATTTTATTAATCCTTCTCTCCATTTATTTCCCATTAAAAGGTTCCATATCTAGCTCTTTATTTCTCCCATTTCTCCCTCCGATCTCCCAAACTCTCAACTCATTCTCTCTTTATTCTCCTCTCCTACTTTCTTTCTTTCTCCACAATCTAGATTTCTTTAATTATGCCTTCCATTACTCTTTGTATTTTGAAATTATAGGTTTACTTAAATCATCTTCAATCCATAAAAAATCTCCCCCTCTCCTGGTCAACTCGAAAGAGTTGACCACCAAAACATTCTCTATTACTCTCATATCAACCCTCAAAATTGGTACTGTTGTGCCCTAGAATCCCTGTGGATTGATCTAGAAAACTATAGGCCTTCATTATTTCTATCCGGTTTTAGTTTTCTTGAGTATAGATAGTAAATTTTCTGGGCTTAAACAGACGATGACTTTGAGCTTATCAAATTTTGGCGCCGGTGCTGGGGATTTTAGGTGCGTGAAATATCAATATTCTTTTTTTTTTTTTATGTTCTCTTCTCTGTTTTATTTCAGGTAAAAAAATCAAAAAAATCAGAAAGGTCAGCAATATTGAAGGAAAAGGTCAATCAACTCCAATCTATCACAAAGATCACGATCAAGAGGTAAGCCTAAACTTTGTGCATGCATAGTAGAAGATCACTAGAGCCTAAAATTTTTGATCTAGGTCAGCATTCCTATTCCAAAGCCAAGTATCCCATTATGAATCTTCAAGACCAGCCCAACCCTTATGCTCAGCCCAATCCAACCAATCAACCTAAACTCCTCAAAGACCATTTTAATCCTTCAATTGGAGGTTAAACTATTCGATAAACCTTCTTGTAGCCATGATATCAAACCAGGAAATTTTTCAAATCCTTCCAAATTTTTATGGAAATATTAATGAGGATCCCTATGATCATCTGCAAGAGTTTCTCCAAGATTTGTGCCACTATTAAAGATGCTGATGATGCTCTTAGGTTAGCCCTCTTTCCATTTTCTTTGAAGGGTGAAGCTAGTTATTGGTTCTCAAATTTAGAAATCACTTCTTGGACTAAAATTTTCAATGATTTTATTACCAAGTTCTACCCTCATGGGAAAACTAATATGGTGAGGAAGTTGATTATGAGTTTTTCACATAATGGCAATGACCAATTACATGAATCATGGAGTAGATATCAAAGTCTTTTAAGGAAATGTCCTCATCATGGTTTCTCTCGTCGGTAGTTAGTCCATTATTTTTATGAGGGAATGGATTACCAAAATAAACAAATCATAGATGCTTCTTGTGGAGGCTCTATAACAAGTAAAAGTGAAGATCAAGCATATAGAATTCTTGAGGAATTAAGTCAAAATTCTTTTAACTACACTACTTCTTCCACATATGATAGAGCCAATGCCTCCTTCAAGAAAGAGGGAATATATGAATTAGTGAGACATGCTGATAAAGAATTAAGGGATGAGGTTAGTGAGATCAGTAAGAAATTAGAGAAGCTCTTATCAGCCCAAACACCTAATCCCTCTCCGAAAAATTCTGTATGTTCCTTTTGCTCTAGTCAAGATCATAATGAGGCTCAATGTGCAGCTTTTATGAATATGCAGAAAGAAGTTAATGCCGTTTTCCCAACCCTATCCTCATAATTCTAGCTGGAATCCAACAACTCATTCATGGAAAAATCATTCCAACCAAGTGGCTACATTTCCTAGGTCGAACTTAAACTCTCAAAACCTTCCAATCCCACATTATCAAAATTTCCCAAACTTTCATGCATCTCAAAATCCTCTTCACATACAAAACCCTCAAAGTATGCCAAACTCTCATAGTCTCCCTAATGTTCAAAATCGTCAAGTTCCTCAACAGTCCTCATTTCAAAATCCTCCAATTCTTTAAAATGTCCCTTTAGGATCTCATCCTCATATGGATCCCTCCATCAAAACCTTGAAAGAACGACTAGCTAGTCAACAACAAGCCTTAGCACAAATGATGTCCCAAATACAAGCTCAAAACCATATCATTCAAAACCAAGGGCAGTTGTTTCAAAACCAATTCTCTCAAATTGTGTAAGGGTTTATCACAAGGTCAAAGTGTGGAATCAAATCCTAGGGGTTACTGATAACATGTATTTATAACTTAAATTCGTCTCTTATTTAACTCATATTCATGCTTATTTCTAGGTCATTATGATGCATGTTATCATAGTTTTTATGAATTTTCTCCATTGGTATGTATTATACTAAAGTACATGTTTATGCATTATTTAGGGTTAATTATGTGCTTGATGAATGTTTAATCTTTTACAAGATTAAAGAAATAGAAATTAATTACCTTATTTTGACTTTAGTAGATGATTTAAAGGATTAAAAGAGAGAAATCTTAATGAATGCCTTAGTGTTATTTTTAATCCATCTTATATTCTTCTTTAAAATTATATTTTAAATGGCATGATATTAAAAAGAAAGAATTTTTTTATCCAATGGAGAAAATTTGAGTTTAAAAGGAGTTGTATCTTTAAAGATATGGAGTTTTGAATTTTTCAGATTCTTCTCGAATTTTAGTTTGATTTTTAATTTGATTTTTATTGAATTTTTACTTATTTAAAAAGGCAAACAAGGGGGTTATTTTCCGCAGAACTCGCAAAGGACACGTGTCGCGCGAGTCCACGCGGATGCCCAGGTGGCGCGACGTGGCAAGGGGGATGAAAGGTGAAGGGCCCACGAGTTAGTGGGGCTTGGTTAGAGTATTGGGGCGGTAATGCAATAGCGTTATACCGCCCCAGATTTTATACTTACCTTCTCTCATTTTTTTCTTTTGTGTGGGACTAAATTCTT
The DNA here is from genome assembly GCA_024174645.1 of Lemna minuta. Lineage (NCBI taxonomy): Eukaryota > Viridiplantae > Streptophyta > Magnoliopsida > Alismatales > Araceae > Lemna > Lemna minuta. The sequence continues at coordinate 4,524,236 of CM044106.1, forward strand.
GTGAGTTTTATTTTTTATAGGCGACATGGCAGTACCGTAGGCGTTGGATGTGATAGTGTCAACATAACGCGCGTCGATCAAGTGGACCGGTGTCCACCCGATCGTCATCAGCAGCACGTGCGTAAACTCAGACTGTCGATTGCGTTAAGTGAAAATCGGACGCTCGAGATGCTATCGTGATTTTGGCAATTGTGGGCAACGCGTGGATGCATTGCGATTGTCTGATCTTCATCGGACGGGCAAAAAATGCGAAAGGCGTGGGTCTTGACTTGCGATCGTGGGAGATGTGTGGACGCATGATGAGCTTTCGATATTCATCGGACAGCTCTAGATAAAAGAGAACATGGACTTCATCGTGGGCCACGATTCCGCCAGATTCACACGATCGAACGGTGCTGATCTCATCATGGAACAGACGGTTGACATTTTTCGCGATGAATATCCTTATAAAAATTGATGTTCTTCGCTGTGTAACTTAACTTTTGATCGATTCGTGAAGCAATTAAGAAAATTTGAAGGAGGATCTTGAGTTCATCATGATTCCCCGGCGTTTAGACTTGATCGCGATCTGATTAAGGCCTGATTCGTTGTGATTAATCGTGGGATTCTATCGAATTTTCCCCTTGAACGCCGAGTGTCCGCCGAAGGAGAAATCAGGCCGACACTTTTCAATCCGCGTGAATTGAAGCCAAATCTTCACGAAAATCAGGTTAGCAGTGAAATTTGATCGATCATTTGACTTTAATTTGAGTTTTGATTAGATTTAGGAAGTTAATTTTGTGTTTAAAGTCATTTTATTCTTCAATTTCACCCAATTTTGGTTCAAATTTTTGCTAATTTTGAAAATAGGATATCTCTTTGATCATAAACCCGAATCACTTAATGCCAGTTTCATTGGATTTCTTATTTCATCAGCTTTCCGTGGATAGAAAATTTGTAAAATTCCAAGAGCATTTGGCCCCTCAATTTAACGTTTGACCAACCATCGTTCATTTTCAATCCGAATTTGGGCATTGACTTGCGGGATCAATTACTCTTAAAATATAAATTGGAATTTGATAATTTTTGTCTCTTTTGAATCCTCTAGTTGTTAGCTTTCTATTGATATATAAATTGGAAGATTTGGATATCATTTGTAAGTCAATTTGAAGATTTTCTCTGAGGTAGTCGTTTCAAGATTTTTCTGATCTTTGATTTTCAATAATTCATAATTAATACATGTCTTATAAAAAAATCATGAATTTTATATCAATAAATTCCATTTTCTTTATAAATTCTGAATATATAATTTTCGTAATATTTTAAGCTCTTTTTATTCTCTGATTTTTAGAAAGTCAACTGTAGGTCAAAGTCAACACTTTGACCTTGACTGTTGACAATTCTCTGTTAAACCAGAAATCTTAAATCTTAAAATATCTTATGTCATACATTCAGATCATTGCTATTAATTACATATCATTATCACTTCTTTAAAACCTTAATTTAACCTAAGTTTGACTAAGTCCACTTTGCAATTAAAGTCAACCTTGTTCTTTGTGGATCGACCTGATACTTATACTTTACTTGATTTTATATCTTTGTCATTGTGAGTTTGGAATTATAAATTTTTATTGACCAACGTTTGTGTGTTTTAACAACCGCATAAAATGCATCGTGAAAATGGTGCCGTTGCCAGGGATCATGCGTTATTGATTTTGTTGCTTGATTTCGAGATTATATTTAGGTTTATGTCTTCTGTTGTTTACTGACCTGCAGAGAAATAATCAGACCCTCTTAGTTGTGGAAAAAGGTATAGCGAGGTAAAATTACCAATTTTTGCCCATTATTTTACATTTTTGGTGCAAATTTGGTAGTCTATTTTGTGTTTTTCACTTATTTGAGACGACGATATCGATATATCTCACATACATTCTCTGTTAGCAGTGATCTATTAGTATTATTATCTTTAGTGGTTTGACTTGTGATAGTGTTTAGCTTTGATCTATCTTTTTGGTGGAGTAGAGTGAAGCATTTGTATTGGGAACATCACACTTTTTGTCTAACCCTTTGATGAAACGATATCATATGGTCGTTGAAAACACAAATGTCGTGTGAAAACAAAGTCCAAACTTACCAAATTAAAGATTAGTTCACGAATTTAAGGGTATAATGGTAAATAAGGGTCGAAATCTATGGGGAATTAGGGAATTTTGAGAGATATCTTTGAAGTTCGATCAAATCGGATGGCGAATTGAGAGTAGAAATTGGGAAATTTATGATATTAAGAAAGATAACTCAATTGCGAATCCACAGAATAAAAAATCCAGTGATTTGGATGAGAATTTGCAGAGTAATTGAAAATGGGAGAAAATTCATATCACGAAATTGATTATAAAATGAAATTAAAACTAAATTAAACTTAATCTATGATTTAGAATATAAAATTAACACAATGATGAAAGATTAAGATGAAAACACACAATCTAACCTAAAGTAGCCTTCGAAATGATCCAATTAATCGCTGGATGCATGGCTTTTCATTCCGCATTTTCAAAGACGAAGATGGAGTTCAAGATGTGATTTCTCCTCGATCTTTCGATCAATTTTTGATTTCAAATGCTCCTTGGACGCAAAAATGCATCAAGAAGAAATTTAAATCAATGGACGCTTGAATTGTGGTGTCTAGACAGTTCGATTTCACTCACAACTCTAAGGGTACATTTCTGTTCGAAGAACAGTTCTATTTATAGATAAAAAGAGGCGTAACTGTCCAATGAGACGGTTCATCACGATCAAAGGTGAGGATGAAGTGTCGTTTGGTGAATCGGTGTGTTTAAATCATGAACGTCCGATCATTGATGAAGGGCTGAGATGCTTCCACGTTGTGCATATAAAGAGGCGCGTCATTTTGATCGTCCGTTGGATCTTCATCCAACGATGTTGATTAATTGGAGGGTTCATTGGTCGCGATGAATCTTGAGCATTATAACTCCTTGATGGACGGTCGTGATTGATTCACTTAAGTCGATTTGAAAGCACGTGCGCTGATTCGTGATCCGGTGGACTTCGAGTCCACACGATCCACGCACTTCATTCGATTAGATCGCATCCAACGCTCCACGCTTTGCCACGCGTCCTGCAATTAAAAGAAAAGGGCGGAATAGTCCCACACGGAGTGATTATATGTACTATAACCATATGTATAATATATATAATATGTAAATGCGCACACGTGTCACCTCCGCGCTATGCAGGCGCTCGCGTGGGTCCGCATGGCTCTGCCAGGTGGCCTTGTGTGCCACGTCGAATCCATGTGGGTCCCACGTGAATAATAAATCCCTTTTTGCCCTTTTTTATTATTTTTAATCAATTAAAAATTGAAAATATACTTAAAGAAATTCAGAAAACTTCCAGAAAATTCATATAAATTGTAAAAATCATAACTTTCAAAATATAACTCCAAATTAGTTCAAATTTGTTTTGTTGGATCAGAAATTGAATAATCTATTATTATAAAAGGTTAAAATATTAAAATAGTAAGAGAATAAATATTAATTAAATTAATACGTTCATGTATTTCCTAAATTAGTTATATAAAAATACATGAATGTTAATAAAGATCTTTTCTCTTATATTTTCATCATTAAAACATAGTTATGATCTCAATTATAATTAGGATTAAAATTTTTAATGTTTAATTATGTATAATAATTCATAAATTGATGTATTTTTAGATCATAACATGAAATTATACAAAATGATAGAAATATACTTAAAATATGATAACATGCATACATTTAGAGTAATAAATGCTTTTATTTGCATTAATAATCATGTTAATTCATGTATAAATAACATGTTATCACGCCCCCAACTTGAATAATTGCTAGTCTCTTAGCAATTCATTATGTAATCTCCTTAGAAAGTCTTATCATCCTTTGATCCTGCAACTAAAGAAGTGAAGTGTATCAATGTGTGCTTAATTTTCCTCATAGTGTGGACCATGGTGATCTAGATTCTATAACTAGGTTGACTTCCTTAGAGCATAATAGGGTAGTGCTCATCGGCTAATAATCGAGTCAATACTCAATTGTAATCGAGGTGAGCATATATAAGGTCTGATACTATGGGAATGAAAAGATTCTCACACTCTCATGAGCAGATGTAATCCTCACCTCTCTAATTCTAACATCACTCTTTCACTCATTTGGAGGCTACTTAGTGCATTAGAATTCCCCTCAATTCGTCTTTCTCCATTAAAGAGTGCATTGCAAAAGGATTTCCTACTTTGGAATGCATCGTTATGAGGTGGCTGAAAGAGTAAAAATGCACTATTTCCAAAGGAAAAACTTGGTTAAAGGCAAAATTAGTATATAAACAAGTTGGATATATTATACAAAGAAAGGTACCACTGATGTTTAATTATTCTCCCAAATGATGTGGATGATGATTATAGAAAAGGATAGATAGAATTGGTAGAGATGGTGTGGAGTGCTAAAATGGATATACACATGGTAGGAATGGAATGGTATTTGATGGGTAGAGATAGGTAGAGATGATTTTCCCATATTTTTCTCCTTCTTTTCACTTTTCTTATTCTTCTCTTCCTTTTTCTCCTCCTTTTCTTTTCTTCTTTCTTTTTGTCTTCTTCTTTTCTTCTTTTTCATATTTTCTTCTCTTTTTCTTCTTCTCTTCTTTCTTCTTTTTGTATACTGTAAATTTGTCGAGAAGAAGAAGATAACTTTTGAAGACTTTACATAAAATAAGGACATGGAGGCTGTCTTGATGTTTTAAGAGATTATTCAAAATTTCGAAGTGTAATATGAAGGAATATTGATTTGTAAGGGAAATTGGAAAAAGATAGATGCCTTGTGTAGATGGTGGAAAAAGAAATTGTGGTAGATATGTTTATCACTTGGCAATGTAATTATAATTAGTGAAGCTGAAATTTTTGGGTGTCTAATTGACTGGTGAGGAAAAGTTGGAACTAAATGCCTAAAGAAAAAAGATAGGTGCATAAAAAATTATGGCACATTGCACTCTTCTAAGAGAAAGTTTCGGAAGCAAGGAATTCCCACACCAAGCAGGTTTGGCTGATGTAAGGTAGTGGATAGTAATTTTCTTGAACTTCTCTCAAAATCTCTCCATTTCAATCCAATAGCACTTCAACCTCTGATTAATCATTTTTCCTCGGTTCCCGTTAGATACCCAACCCCGAAGAAGTCAACCACTAAAAAGAATCCATGGTTTCTCTAGATCACTTGGCTTTATTACTCAAAATGTAATCACATGGGCTATGAGGCCCTCACTTCTACATCTCTAGGAATAGGATCTCAAAATGTTAAGACTTATAAGATATTTTAAAAGTGGTAAAAATTTTAAAAAATAGGAGTTTTAAAATAGTAAAAAGTTTAAATTTTTTGAAAATTTGAGTCTTTCTAATTCCTCACCCCTCAACTTAAACCTTTCATTGCCCTCAATGAAATCATTATGTTTATAAAAAGATGGCAAGAATATCATGCATTACATGAAAAAGATTATCAATTGAAATGAGAAGTAAGAAGGTTTAGAAAAACTCATTTATGCGTGTTGACGCATGTCCCTGGAATTATGTCCAAATTGCTTCTTGTTGTAAATGGGTTCTTTCAACTATGTATGTACATTGATATAAACTACAAAAAAAAACAAAATAAAATAGTAAGATAATCTTGGGGTGCCTCCCAAGAGCGCTACATTTAACGTCTTCAGCCAGACGAAACTTAGGGAAGCTACGATGATTGATGAGATGAGGGTGTTACCATTATCACGTCCTCATGTACCTCGGGAAGATGAAGATTTACCTTATCTGTTGGTGTGGGTGGCTTTGCTGTAAGGTTAGGCTTAAGATGATGCCCATTTACCTTGAATTGTTTGCCGGATTTAGGGTTGGAAATAAGCACTGATCCATTGTCAAACGATTCCACGACCACGTAAGGACTGTCCCATCGTGAGCGCAGCTTACCTGGAAAAAGTTTAAGGTGAGAGTTATATAACCAAACCTTTTCATTGACATGGAAGGTTCGTCTTTTGATGTTCCTGTCATGAAAGGCCTTGGTCTTTTCCTTGTAGATTTCCGCGTTATCATACGCGTCGTGCCTTAGCTCCTGTAATTCTTGCAGCTGGAGAATTCTATGTTTACCTGCTTCGTCTAGAGATAAGTTGAGCTTCTTTATTGCCCAATAGGCTCTATACTCGAGCTCAACCGGAAGATGGCATGCCTTCCCAAATATGAGTCAAAACAAAGACATCCCGATGGGTGTCTTGTAAGCCGTCCGATATGCCCATAAAGTATCAGGAAGCTTGTGTGCCCAATCGTTACCGTCTAGTCAAATGATCTTCTTTAAAATATTCTTCACTTCTCAGTTGCTCACTTCAACTTGCCCATTAGCTTGGGGGTGGTATGGTGTGGTGACGTGATGATGTACTCCATATTTCTTCAATAATGCACGAAAGTGTGCATTGTTGAAGTGTGAACCTCCGTCACTGATGATGGCCCTAGGACAACCCTATCGGGAGAAGATGTTCCTCGTTACAAACCTGAGTACTTCCCGATGAGTGTTTGTCCTAGTGGGAATAGCTTCTACCTACTTAGACACATAATCAACTGCTACCAAATATACTCTTTCCCATCAGAAGGTGGGAAAGGTCCCATGAAGTCGATCCCCCATATATCAAATATTTCCACCTCAAGGATAGGCCTCATTGGTATTTCATCTCGCTTGGAGATGTTTAATGCTGCCTGGGATTGTAAGCACTCTGTATAGAAACGGTGGGCATCCTTGAAGATGGTGGGCCAATAAAAACCGCTTTGTAAAATCTTATATGCTGTCTTCTGTGGGGCAAAGTGTCCTCCACATGCTGATGAGTGACACATCGATAATATACCTCGTTCTTCTTCTGCTACACATCGACGTATGATTTGATCGTATCCTACATGGAATAGAAGTGGTTCTTCCCAGTAATAATACTTGAGTTCATGGAAGAACTTATCTTTATGATGCCGATTCCAATGCTCTGGGATCGATCCAGTCACAAGAAAATTGATGATATGCACGAACCAAGGAGCGTGACTAGATACTGCAAGAAGATGCTCTTTAGGAAATGAATCTGATGTATGATATTTTAGAAATACTAATATTCCTACAAATTGGGGAGGATCTATGAATGATATCAAAGATGGATGTTAAATATGAGTGGAGAAGAGAAAATGGAGAAGAGATACTATGAGTTATTTATTAAGTATGGAGGGGTGTAATATAGTTTATATTATGGAGAGGAAATAATAAGGATATTATCAGTGGATATTACTAATATGAGGAATTAGTTTAAGATGAGTTATGATAATAATGAGATGAAATAGAGAATAGAGAAAGAGATATACGAAAATAGATAATATGTAAGAACATGGAATAGATAGGGGGAGATTTAAGAAGAGTGAATAATATGGACTTATGATATCATATACGAACTATTACACGGGAAAGAGAAGAGAGGATGATACCTGAGAGAAAGGAAAATGATGCTCCCGAATCACTCCACTGATGCAGATAATCCTCGATTAATCTCTGACGGTACAGGTTTGAAAGAAGACAGAAAGGGAGGGAGAAGGGAAAGGGGGGTAGAACTCGGAGAGGAGAGAAGGTGGGAGAAGCACAGGGATACACGAACACAAAGGGTAAATCGTAACCAAAAGGGTAACCAATTTTATCAAATTCAACATCTTTTATGTTCTCTTACAAGTCACTATTTATAGAATACTGAGATGGAGAAGGATAGGGAGAGGATGCGTAGCCTTAACTTTCCGCGCATGAGCGGTTACAAGATTCGCGGGATTTTCTTGGGGTAGTTTGTATTTAGACCTTGAAACTGTCCGCCACGACCGCTGATTCAGCAATTAGTTTTTTAGTTGGTGGTGACGTCGACGGTTGCGGAGCCATAGGGAGACATGCGTGAATTGTAACAGTCCGAAGTCTTCCCGGATTATTTTATTCTTCGCTCGTCCTTATTGCAGCCGTAGACGATATCTGGCAATAGTGTTTGCTACCATGGATCGAATGAGTGAGTCGCTTCCTGTCTTGATGTTTTCTGCGGTTGATTCTTTTAGAGGACGGTCTCGCATATCATCTGTCGTTAGGTAGTCTTCCTTCGACGTTGAGAATTCTGGTTAAAGTGCAGGGTGTGAGCAGAGATCCCGTCGCGACGATGTTGCGAACATCCATGGGAGGTGTCTTTCTTCGCGTGAACTCTCCTCCTTCATCTTGTACAGATCTTCTCGTCGTTCTTGTTTTCATTACAAGTTTTCTCTCTGCCTTTTCTTCTGGATTTGTCTAGTGGTCAACGGGGAGCTCTCGAGGTAACTCCTGTCACACCCGGTGATACCATGAGCGTCGTGGGGAACTTCCTGTCACGCCTTGTAATAACCGCGACGGTTATTCCTGCGAGGGTTGACTAGTTTGACCCGATTCGGTATCGTGGAATTCTGATAGTTTTAGAGTATTCCCGACATTCTTTTCTTCCGCACATAAGTTGTTATAGGACGATGGCGAGGTTGACACCCTTGCTTTAGACGTATCATATTCATCATTGCTGCTTCCTTCTTCTCAAAGCGGGAGAAATGACGAAGCACATTTTCTCTCTTATGATACTCCTCGACGATGAGATGGCTGATATCGTCAACGTCCACTCTATTCCGTTCGATTTGCAACACATACTCTTGACTCGGTCATCCTTCTTAGCTTGTTACTAGCTTCACATGACAAGGTGCTGATCGACTGAGACTCTTTAACTTCTGCGTCAATCGTCCTGCCCATCTTCTATTCTCTTGATTGCCTCGTGGCTTGACTGTCATTTACGAGGCATCTTGGAGTGAATAGAGAGTACTTCCTGCTGATTATCTTCATACAGGCTTTTCAGGAGCTTTGACATTGGGGAGCTGAGAAGACAATCTTCATGACTGAATTTAATTAGTCTCTTTGCTCTCATCATGGCAGATGGATAAGATAAGTAGATTTGTTGGCCTTGAACTGTTATTGGAGGTCTTGGATACATCCGATAGTGATTCTTGGAGTGGCTTCCTCCAAGTTTAGATTTTCCTTCATACTGAACTATTGTCATGTTGATTACCATCATGCCAACTAGTTTGATAATTGCATGGGATACACTTGCAAGAGTCTTGTCTTGAGGTAACTTCCAAGATCAAAGTGTCAATTAGATCTCTCCTATTATTCTAGCTAGAGGTGGGTTTCAAAGGGAAAGGAATAGGATAACAAGTGTGTTCCTATAGATGTTTCTTTCTTGAGATCATTAGTTTATACAAGGTACCTATGATATAATGGATAAGGTTTGGACAATTAGGAACCTATATCAAAGGTAAAAGGTGGTTGACTTGGTCCACTCAAGGAATTCTAGGTTTCTAAAGATAAGGATTAAATGTTTGACCAAGTCAATCTTTAGATTAGTATAAAATAGGGAAAAGAGGGAAAATAAATCCCTTAAGATCTACTCTCTCTTTAATGATTTAGAGAGGTCTTCTTCATCCATTAAATGAATGGATAATTTTCAAACTCATGAGTGAGGAGGAGAAGGAGGAGGAGGAGGATAGGTTCACTTAGAACCCTTGTGTTCATGTTTCAAAATAATTCTCCATCAGAATCACTAATGTCTCCTGTACCTGAAACGTGGAGATGAGATAGGTGATCCGCCACTGAGTTTTCGCTGCCCTTCTTATCTTTAATCTCCAAGTCAAACTCTTGAAGAAGCAGCACCCATCGTATCAATCGTGGCTTCGCCTCCTTCTTGTAAAACAAGTACTTTAGTGCTGCATAATCTGTATAAATGACGATCTTGCTTCCCAAGATGTAAGGCCTAAACTTCTCTAAAGCATAGACTACCGCCAAAAGCTCCTTTTCTGTTGTTGATAAAATGCAATCTTAACACGATAAAACATGATTATTAATGCAAATTAAGGCATTAAACATTCCATTTGTATGCATGTTATCATACTTTGAGTGCATTTTTATCATTTCCTGCAATTTTAAGTAATAATCTCAAAATTCTTTAATTTAGGATTAATTATGATGAATTAAAGATAAAAGATTTTATAACCTATCTTTACTTGAGATTATAAGTGGTTTTTAAAGTTAAATAATGAGAGAAATCATTTTTATAAACATTTATTTAATTTTTAAAAGTTAAAATCTTAAGGAAATGAATATATTTTTGAAATATAAATTAAATCTCTTGTTATTTAAATAATTTGACTTTTATAATGATAGATAATTGAATTTCAGATCCAATGAAAAAATCTGGATTAATTTGGAGTTATATTTTGAAAGTTATGAATTTTCTAATTTTGGGGATTTTTTTCCAGATTTTTCTGAATTTATTTTTCGATTTTTAAGTGATTAAAAAATAAAAAAATGGCAAAAACAGGTTTATATTTCGCGCGGGACCCACGTGGATGCGACGTGGCACGCAAGGCCACGTGGCAGAGCCACGCGGACCCACGCGAGCGCCTGCGTGGCGCGAATGTGACACATGTGCATATTTTTATTTACTCGTAATATGGGGTTATAGTACATATAAGCATCCAATTTTCGGATTACGCTAACTCTCATATTTTTCGCGTCTTTTAAACCCAAACTTTTCCTTTCAATTTTTTTCCCGTGTGGGACTAAGTTCCACACAGAGTTTAAGTATGCAGGTGACGTGTGATAACATGCAATCTTAACATGATAAAACATGATTATTAATGCAAATTACGACATAAAACATTACATTTTTGTGCATGTTATCATACTTTGAGTGCATTTCTATCATTCCATGCAATTTTATGTTATAATCTCAAAATGCGTTAATTTAGGGTTAATTATGATGAATTAAATATTAAAAGATTTTATAACCCATCTTTACTTGAGATTATAAGTGATTTTTAAAGTTAAATAATAAGAGAAATCATTTTTATGAACATTCATTTAATTTTTTAAAGTTAAAATCTTAAAGAAATGAATGTATTTTTGAAGTAAGAATGAAATCTCTTGTTATTTAAATAATTTGACTTTGTAGAATGATAGATAATTAAATTTCAGATCAAATGAAAGAAATTTGGATTAATTTGGAGTTGCATTTTGAAAGTTATGATTTTTACAATTTTTAGGGATTTTTATGGATTTTTACGATTTTATTTTTTGATTTAAAACGATTAAAATAATTATTTAAATGGCAAAAAGCGGTTTATATCCGTGCGGGGCCACGTGGATGCGACGTGGCACTCACGGCCACGTGGCAGCGCCAACGCAGCCCACGCGGCGTATACATGTACTGATATATTTTATATAGTTTCTATAATATAATGGGTATTCAGCCTTCCGTAGTCCGGAAGGGTATTCAACCCATTAAACCGTCGGGTTTTATAAACCCGACGGGTTTTACTAATATTTTACGTGTGGGACTAGGTCCCACACAGTTATCTTAGTTTCAGGCGATTTGGCTGACGGAGGAACGTCGATCGGGCAGAGCGCAGAAGTTCCGCGCGTCGATCGCGTGGACGCGGACCACCGATCGTGATCAAACATGTGTCTTAAAAGCAGCGTTATAACGGTCCAGATTTCACGCGACATGGCGGCATCACACGCGCTGATCGAGTGGACGCGCGGACTACCGATCATCTGATCGCGCACGTGGCCTTAATACGGAGTTATGATGCCCACGTTTTAATCTTGGGGGGAGCATCTGACGCGTCGGATCAAGATCCAACGGTGGAGATTAAAAGCGTTTTATAACACATCTTTTAAAGGCTTCAGCAAGACCGCCGGATCGCGATCCAACGGTTATGAAACGACGCATTTTTAAAACACATATCTTGCGGAACATCCTGGCGCTCCATCCGCGATCTAACGGTGGCTATTTAACCATAACGGTTCGATGAAATGCTCTTAATCCGGACCGTTGATGCGGATTAAACGCATCAATCGGACGGTTACGCGCAATTTGGCCTATATATTGAGGCATTCTTCGATTTTTTAAGACATTCGAGAAGGAATTCGCTTAATCGACCCATCCAAACCCCCCTCTCTTGAATCTCTCACTTGTAATCGCTTCTAGACTCGATTTCGCCTCCACGGAGTGTTTATAAGTGAGATTTCATCGATCGATCGTGGAGAATTTGTCTCTTGAACACCGATGTTCAAGTTTGAATTCGCGAAATGAAGAGCCGTCGATCCGACGATCAATTGGATTGATTCGATCGTTATCTCGGGTTACAAAATAAGTTTTTCCTCTAATCTATTGTCATGTATCATCAATTTTAAGTTTAGGATCTTAATTTAGTTCAATTTTGATTTTAATTTTAGTGTATGTTCATCGCGATTCCGAAAATTTCCTCCCACTTCCATCTTTGATTTCTCCGCGATTACTATTCCAAATCGAGTGATTTTTGATTCCGTGGATAGATCTTTGAGTTATCTTTCTAAAGCCACCATTTTCCCTAATTTCTCACCTCAATTCATTGTCCAATTTGATCAAGATCCAAAAGATATCTCGAAAATACCTTAATTCCCTGTGGATTCGAGCCTTATTTACCATTATACCCTTCAATTCATGATTAATTCCCAAAATTGGTAAGTTTGGAATAATTTTTGACGCGATACCACGTGAAATCGATGACCTCGCGATCTCGTCTCGTCAACGTGGCCGAAGGAGTAGCCTTGGATCAAACGGCGGAACGATCGAAGTGCGTGGATCGTGTAGACTCGCGGTCCACCGGATCTCATGAAACACACATGGCTTAAATAATGAGTTATAACGACTGTGATTTAATGCGCGGGATGGCATCCACAACGTCGGATCGCAATCCAACGGCGGCGAGATGATGCATTTTATAACGATTATCCACGTGGATTAATCCAAGCCCTCCATCAAGATCGGACGGTCACAATTTAAGTGAAACAGTTTACGGTGAACTGTTTCATGTGAACCATGGATTGAATTTAATCCGACGGTTACGCCCAAATCACCTATAAATTAAGGTTTTCTTCGATTTTGCAGGACATTCTCGAAAGATTTTGCTCAATTGATCTGTCTATACACATCTTTCCTTGAATCTCTCACTTCTAATATCTTCTAGACTTGTTTTCGCATCCACAGAGTGATTAAAAGTGAGATTTGGTCGATCGATTAAGGAGAATTCGTGTCTTGAACACCGATGCTCTGTTTGGAAATCGCAGAATGATTAGCTTCAATCTGGTGATTAATTGGATCATTTCGATCTCTATCTCGGGTTAGAATACGTGTTTTCCCTTTAATCTATCATCATGTATCATCAATTTGTAATTTATGATCGTAATTTAGTTGAATTTCATCGTTAATTTCGGTTTTATGTTCTTCTGATTTTTAGAAATATCATCCCACTTTGCTCTTTGATTTCTCCGCGATTACTAATCCAAATTGAGTGATTTTTGATTCTGTGGATACGTCTTTGAGTTATCTTTCTAAATCCACCATTTTCTGTAATTTCTATCACCAATTCATCGTCTGATTTGATCAAATTCTAAGAGATCTCTCGAAAGTACCTTATTTCTCTGTGGATTCGATCCTTATTTACCATTATACCCCTCAATTTGTTATTAAATCATTAATTTGGTAAATTTGGCTTTATTGTTGACATGAATATGTGTGCAATTAATGACCGCATCGATTCGTTAATTGAGCTTCAACAAGAGTCTTACTCACATACCAAATGGCAGGTCGCTTCTTATCTATCCAGTGTTCCAATACCGCTCCAACTGCATAGTCTGAAGCGTCGCACATGATCTCCAAAGTTAGGACTTTAAAGAATTGGTGCTTCGATCAATGCGAGCTTCAACATTTTGAATGCACGCACCCCTTATTTGTCGATGAAGAAGTCCTTATCCTTGCAAAGAAGAGTGGTTAACGGTTTGGAAACTTTAGAAAAGTCTCATATAAACCTGTGGTAGAAGCCAACGTGCCCTAGAAAACTTTTTAAATCTCGTAATGTAGTGGGGAGGGGAAGGTTTTTAATGACCTCAATCTTGGCCTTATCAACCTCCAAACCTTTGCTCGAGACGAGATGCCTGAGCATTGCTCCCTCTCGTACCATAAAATATGATTTATCCCAACTCAATACTAGTGATTTCTGATGCAAACCTGGAGGATCTTTGTTAGGTGAGCTAGACAGTTGTCGAAATCATCTCCAAAGACAAAGAAATCGTCCATGAAGACCTCGAGACTGTCGCCAAGGAAATCAGAAAATATCATCGTCATGCATCTCTGAAAATGTCGCAAGGGAGTGACATAACCCAAATGGCATTCGTCTATAAGCGAATGTGCCAAAGGGACATGTAAACGTGATCTTTTCTTGATCGTCCGGATGAATCACAATCTGGTTATACCATGAATAACCATCCAAGAAATAAAAATAAGTCTAACCTACTAGTCGATTAAGGATTTGATCGATGAAGGCAACGAGAAGTGATCCTTCTTCGTCGCGACATTCAACTTCCAGTAGTCGATACAAACTTGCCACTTTATCGGAAGGCATGTTTTGGATCTCCTCGCCTTTGTCATTCACGGTCACCGTAACTCCTGCCTTCTTGGGAACAACATGTACGGGACTAACCCACTGGCTATCTGGTATGTGATAGATGATCTCCGCATTAAGCCACTTCAGGATCTCTTCCTTCACGACTTCCCATACCTAAGGGTTTAGTTGTCGCCGGGCTTCCCTCACTGGTCTGGACTTGTCCTCTAAGAATATGTGATGAGTGCATAATGAAGGGTCTAATCCCCTCAAATCTGCTAAAGTCCAGCCGATTGCCTTCTCATTCCATCATAATACATTGTGATGGAGGACCATTCCCGTGATCAGGCGACAGCACGTGCCGAGCCGGACGGCGCGCGAGTACTACCGCGCCGGAGCACCCGAGCCGATGCCCAGGACCCCGGCTTCAAGTACACCGCCTGATGAGATCCTCCCGGCGAGTTTTCCCCGTTTCTTGCTTTATTTGTTTCGTGAGAATATTCGTGTGTGTGTGGGAGGGCTTCCCCCGTGTTTTGGGCCCTCCCTAGAACTTATGGACCGGTTCTAGGCCCTTTAGAGGGGTTTTAGCCTATTTTTGGGCCAAAACCCCTTAGAATTACGGGATTGCCCTTAGGGCAACCCGTCTCTTTCTCTCTCCTATATAAAGAAGAGAGGAGAGAATATCGTGGAGATGGTGCGATGAAATGAATGAAAGAAGGATGTTTGATGTGACCTCCCCATGCTACATGAGAGAGGTCAAGGAAATCCCGTGCTAGGATTTCCGTCGAAGGGAAGAGAGAGGGGGAGAGAGAGACCCGAGGACGCCGCCGCTCGTAGCGCGCCGCCGCTGTGCCCACCGCCGCCGCGCCCGAACGACCGCCACCCATTTCGCCATTCTCCCCGTCGCCGCCGACGGACCCGATCGAAGCCGCCGCCGATCTTTCCCGCCGCCGCGCGCTCTCGCTGCGCTCGATAGATCGATCACGTGCCCTCAGCCGCCGCCGCCCTCGACGCCGCTGTAAGGGACCGGGCCGCCGCGCCTCTAGGTCACGACGGACCCGCCAGCGCGACCTCCTCGCCGCCGGATCGCGCAGTCGCCCCCGCCCCGGGTGCCCTTCGCCACCTGCTCGCCGACCCAGCCCACCACCTTCGAGTACTCGCCGGGCCAGGGCTGCCACCGGAGAGAGAGCCCGGGAGGAGCCGCCGACGGACAGAGTCGCCACCGGGCCGAGCCGCCGACGTCCGATCGATTACCACCGCCGCTGCTCCTACGCGACGCCGGAACCGGATCGATCACAGCCGCTGCCGTCGAGCCGCCGCTAGAGTAACCCCGCCTTTGGTTTTCAGCTTCCGTCGCCGCCGAGCCGCCGTCATCCGGTTCGTGACGTTGCTCGCCGCCGCTAGTTCGATCGCTCGCGATCAACCGAGTTCTTAGCGTCGACTGATAGGTCTGCCACTTCGGCCCTGATCCTCGGATCACCAGACGCACTCGCTGATCGAGGGATCCAGCTACTAGGATCCCCTTCTCTCTCTTGATAGTGCCGTGATATTCTCGTGATCCCTCACGGCGGACGGTCTTTCCCACTTGCAGGTTGGTGCTGCCCGCGTACGAGAGCGCTTCGGGCCACTGCGATCTTTGGATCACGACGCCGCCCTCGATCGAGTATTATCGCCTCCCTCAGTGCTGAAAGCGCTCGTTCCACCGCCGGGGACTAGCTTCTTAGGTACCTCTCATTTGCCCGGGTTGGGTCGGGTTTGTTTTTCGGTCTCGTTCGAGTTTTCACAATTGTCGTACGGGTGCGGATCACTCCGGTCGTGGACTCCCACCGTAGTCGTCAGTAGTCGATCTAACGGAACGTGGGAAGGTCGACCCATTGAGCAGCGCTTGGAGAGCTTTCCGGACGCCACCCTAGGTCAGCTGCCGCTCCCTGTGCTTCTCGTTATTTCGAAAATTCGCATCACTAGCATTTTCACGCATCGTAGTCGTTAGCTAGTACGGATCCTTGTGTTGTAACACGAGCCGTCGATCCCGGCATTTATCGTGTTACATCATATTGGTATCAGAGCCGATCGTGCTGACCTCCGTGCTTAGCACCTCGGTTGACTTTCCTTTCCATCGCACTCTGCATTTCTAGCATCTTTCGAAATTCATAGCATACATATATTTGCATTGTTCACTTACCCTTTGCACTAGGACTCCACCCGATTACGTAGTATCTGGTCAGGATGGTTCTCACGCGCAGCCAGTCGCGTGTCGCCGCAGAGGATGAGCAGCAGGACCGGGATCGTGACTTCGATCCCCCTGCCGTGGAATCCCCGTGGAGATAGCCACAGTCCTGGATCCCTTACGATCCCTACGGGGCAGGACGAGTACGGATCCCCTACGAGGACCGGTAGAGATCCCCTTTCGGGTTTAGGCACGGCTCCACTAGAGCCGTCCATAGGTGACATCACCCCTAGGGCTTATAGAGGTAGACCAGTAGACCCAGCTCCGCTTGACATACCGGAGCCCAGCACCCATCGAGCCGGGAAGGCTCCAGCAGTAGACCCTGCACCACCGCCCCAGCGGCGCCATACATCCTGCCCCAGCGACGCCAGCCGACTCCGCGGCAGCCGAACGCGCCTCAGCAGCAGCAGCTGACAAGGAAGCAGCAGCGGCAGCTCGAACCAGCCGTGGCCGATGTACCCGCAGCAGCAGCCGTGGTATCCGCAGCTAGCCGCCTTACCCGCAGCGAGCCGCCGTGGTACCAGCAGCAGCCGGGCGTACCCTACAGCAGCAGCCGTGGGTTCCCGCCGCAGCCGCCTTACCCGCAGCCGCAAGCAGCACTCGCCGTGGCAGAGAGCTCCCGCAGCAGCAGCTCGCCCGTGCCCCTAGCCACAGCGCGCTCCTCAGCAGCAGCAGCCGCGACAGACAGCACTCAGCACTCCGCATCGCCGACCACAGCGTGCACAGTGGGGCCAGCCCGACGTGGAGGCCCCCCCCAGAGAGGCCGAGGCCGGAACCGCCGATTCCAGGATGCTCGGACTCCCCAGTACGACGACTACCTTGGTCCACCGGTTGGATATTATGGCCCCCAGGACGATTACCAGTATGGGCCACAGGATTACGACTACGGGCCACAGGATGCCCTGGGCGGGGATGACTACTATCATCCGCCTGATGATCAGTTCGCCGAGGAGTACGCGGGAGGCGCCCAGCACCCCCGGCGCAACGACGACCGACTCCGAGATCACACACCACATAGGTCTCCACCCCGACGCCGCGACGACGATTCAGTGGGTGACGCCAGCCGCCGGAAGGAGGACCTTCGCCGCCTGATCCAGAAGAACACTCGCATGGACACACCGGTTTTCGACGGAAGTCGGGAACCTCGCGATTTTGAGGATTGGGAGCGATCATTAGAGAGCTATTTCCGTTTCTTTGAGATTACAGAGGATGACGTGCGTACGGCCTTCGCGGAGACTCGCCTGGGCAAGGAGGCCTAGATCTTTTGGGTGAACGAGGTCACCGCCGCCCGAGCACGACGAGACCCACCCCTCACGTGGGCCGACATGACGAGCAGACTGCGGAACAAGTATGTTCCGACTCACCACCAGACTCACCTATTGTTGCACTGGCTTGACCTCAAGCAGGGACGACGGAAGGTACGCGACTATATCACCGAGTTTGAGGAGTGCCGCATGAGGTGCAGGATGGTGGAGAGCCCCGAGCAGCAGATCGTCTATTTTGTCCGAGGGCTGAAGCCCGAGTTAGGAGCGAAGGTCTTGGAGCTGAACCCGATGACGGTTGACCAGGCCTATCGGATTGTAGAGGATAACGAGTACATCCTCGAGAAGGCGGCCACAATGACTATATCTTCAGCCGCGAGGACTACGACCACGACGGCGAGCGCCGCTAGGACGAGTTCGACTTCCACCGGGTGGCCCCGGAACCCCACCCCGGCCTCGAAGGGCGCCGACACTGCCCCACCAGCACCGGCGACGACCACGCCTACCCCGACGACTTCAGCATCGACCATGGCTTCGACGGCGAGAGCCCCACCTAGGGCCCCGGCCAACATGAAGTGCTTCAAGTGTCAGGGATTTGGTCATCGAGCCTCCGAGTGCGTTTCTCTTTTCTACGTAGATGTTATGGGGAACCATATCGATTCCCCTGCACAGGATTCAGAGGTGGACGTGTATCAGGGCGATTGCCCCGACGACGAGGATGAGGATAGTCAGGCCTTCACGGGCATCATCATGATCTCGCCTGCCTCTCCGCCACCGAGCGCCACTGCGCCCCACTTGCCGCTGGTCAACAGTAGGGTTCGACCAGACCTTCCGGCACCACCTTCACCCACCCCCGCGGACACTTGCCCGCTGACGGATGCACCGGCCACTACGGACACTTCGAGACTACCCGACGTCTCACCGGCTCCTCCGGCTACACTGTCAGTACCCCAGCCGACACGTACCTTGGCACCTACTCCATCGGCTACATCTACTCTGCCGACGGATGTCGCGACGCCGACCGCTGCCGAGCTTGTGCAGCGTACCTCAGTTTTCTACATTTACCTTAGGATTGGAGACCGTTCCTGCAAGCTCATCGTGGATAGCGGGAGCTGCATCAACGTCGTCTCCGCAGATTCAGTGGCCAAGCTTGGCCTCACTTTTTAGTTCCCCATCCGCACCGTACTTCGTGTCTTGGATCGACGCCTCCACCCTTCCGGTGACGCACCAGTGTGCTATCCCGATGAAGGTGAGTACCTACGAGGATACCGTCATTTGTGATGTACTGCCCATGAGGATTGGCAACATCATTTTAGGTCGGCCATGGTTATTTGATCATGACGTCAGGCTGGAAGGCCGGGCGAATACTGTTTCATTTATGTTTAGAGGACGACAGCTCCTGTGGTACCCCTCGGTTCGGGCGTCGACCAGAGTTGCACCAGTCGCCCCGCCGACGGAGGTCATTCCTGCCGGGTCGTCCGGATCGAGGAAGCCGAAGAAGCCACCCCCAGCGCCGAAGTATCCGATCGTGACGAACGGGTGCATTTTTATACGTGAGTTGGAGGCCAGCCCAGAGGACACACCTATCTGCCTCGCCCTCACGTTCGACATCCCCTCGGGGGATCCGTTACCGCCATCGGATGCACCGGAGTTGGCCGAGCTGATGACGGAGTTTAGTGATGTTTTTCTCGAGGAGCTGCCCGACGAGCTCCCACCCATGCGTAGCATCCAACACGCGATAGATCTTATACCGGGGGCCTCGCTCCCGAACTTGCCTCATTACCGGATGGACCCGGTAAAGTATGAGGAGCTACACAGACAGGTCACGGAGCTCCTCCGGGAGAGCCTTAGCCCGTGCGCCGTCCCCGCATTGCTCGCTCCGAAGAAGGATGGCACGTGGCGTATGTGCTGTGATTCGAGGGCCATCAATAGGATTACCGTGAAGTATCGCTTTCCGATTCCCCGAGTGCTGACTTGTTTGACTGGATGGCTGGAGCGACTATCTTCTCGAAGATAGACCTCCGGAGCGGATATCATCAGTTCGTATTCCACCAGGAGATGAGTGGAAGACGGCCTTCAAGATTAAGGATGGCCTGTTCGAGTGGAACGTGATGCCATTTGGGCTGTCGAACGCCCCGAGCACGTTCCGAGCGGTTGATGAACGAGGTCTTACGCCCTGCTCATAGGTAGATTCGTAGTTGTTTATTTCGACAATATTTTGGTGTATAGCAGGTCCCGTACGGATCACCTTCAGCACCTCCGAGATGTCTGCGTGCGCGCTGCTCCGGAGAAGCTTTACGCTCACCCGAAGAAGTGCGTTTCTTCACGACGGAGGTTAGTTTCTTTTGGGTTCATCTTGTCGGCCCGCGGAGTAGCTGCTGATCCGGCTAAGGTGTCGGCCATTACGACCTGGCCACCGTTGAGGGACGTTCATGACGTCCGGAGCTTCATTGGGTTAGCGACGTTCTACCGTCGATTTGTGCCCAACTTCAGCGGAGTAGCCGCGCCCATTACAGATCTGATTCGGCTCGAGAAGTTCGAGTGGACGAAGGCGGCAGAGAGGGCTTTCGAGGAGCTGAAGTGGCTCATGACCGAGGCCCCCGTCTTACGACTTCCGGACTTTGAGAGGGTATTTGAGGTTGCTTGTGACGCCTCCGGGAGTAGGCATAGGGGAGTCCTTAGCCGTGAAGGACACCCGGTAGAGTACTTTAGTGAGAAGCTGGACGATACGAAGCGCAGGTACGATAACTACGATCGTGAGTTTTACGCCCTCGTCCGCCTTTTGAGACACCGGCGCCATTATCTCCTCCCGAAGGAGTTCGTACTCTATTCTCGACCATAGTGCCCCGAGACATCTACAGGGATCGGAGGAAGGTCAGCGACCGGCACTCACGGTGGATAGAGTACTTACAGGACTACACGTTCGTCATCCGGCACAAGAAGGGGAAGGACAACGCCGTCGCCGACGCACTCAGCCGCCGGCCGCATGTCCTACATATGATGCAGGTTCGTGTATTAGGGTTCGAGCAGATGGTAGATGCTTATGCTGACTGTCCCGACTTCGGGAAACTTTACAGTCTAGTCAGTAGTGGCCCGAGCCCGGAGTGCAGAGATTTCTGCATTTCGGAGGGATATCTCTTCCGAGGGAAGAGACTTTGTGTTCCCCGTACGTCGATCCGGGATTTTCTTATTTGGGAGACGCATGCAGGAGGTCTTAGTGGGCACCACGGTGTCAACAAGACCATACAGGCGCTCGAGTACCAGTTCTTTTGGCCGTCTCTGAAGAGAGACGTAGGTAGGATTGTTTCCCGTTGTTTGACTTGCTCCAGGGCAAAGATGACCAAGCAGAACGCTGGTCTCTACTTGCCCCTACCGGTACCGGCCCGCCCATGGGACGACGTCAGTCTCGACTTCGTCCTCGGGTTACCTAGGACGTCGCGTCGACACGACTCCATTATGGTTGTTGTCGACAGGTTCTCGAAGATGGCTCACTTTGTGCCATGTTCGAAGACCGCCGACGCCTCACGAGTAGCGACCTTGTTCTTTGATGAGATCGTGAAGCTTCACGGCCTACCCCGCTCTTTAGTTTCCGATAGGGATGTTAGGTTTACGAGCTACTTCTGGAAGACTCTGTGGATCTTATTGGGCACGAAGCTCAAGTTCTCCTCGGCGTATCACCCACAGACGGACGGTCATACGGAGGTAGTTAACCGTAGCTTAGGTAGTTTACTTCGTTCCATCATAGGAGATAGTGTTAGGACATGGGATAGGGTTCTCCCGAGAGCGGAGTTTGCCTATAACTCCTCGGTGAGCCGCACTACTGGCCGCACTCCTTTTGAGATCGTCTACGGCCAGATACCACGTAGGCCCCCAGACCTCGCACCCGTAGATCCGCATACTAGGACTTCAGCTGAGGGCATTTCATTTGCACAGTACATGAGCGACATGCATCACGACATTCATTCTCGCATTGTTTCCCAAAACAAGAAGTACAAAGCTAACGCTGACGTAGGTCGTCGATCCGTGAGTTTTTCCGAGGGTGAGCTTGTTATGGTTAGATTGCGGCCTGAGAGGAATCTCCCTGGGGTCGCTGCGAAGCTTCATGCTCGCAGTGCCGGGCCCTTTCCTATTGTCCGGGTGATCAACGAGAACGCTTACGTAGTGGGTATTCCATCTGATTGGGGCATGAGTTCCACCTTCAACGTTTGTGATCTCGTCCGATACCTACCCATGTCGGATCCTATTAGGGATTTAGAGCCTCACACACTCCCAGGCCAGATGAGTGATGTGATTGAGCGACCCTCCCCTTCCCCACCAGTTTCTTCCCCACCGAGGCATGAGCGAGTAGAGTCGGTACTGAGGGAGGTGATTCACGCTGCCGAGGGAAGAGTGGGCCGCAAGTTCCTTGTCCGCTGGCAGGACCGACCAGCGACCGAAGATGCATGGATCTCAGAGGAAGACATGCGGCGATTACGTCCGGAGCTTATCGAGCCCTTGGACGAGATACTCGGCTCTAACTCGTCGGAGTTGAGTTCTTCCCACCCGGGGAGGATGATGGAGGACCATTCCCGTGATCAGGCGACAGCACGTGCCGAGCCGGACGGCGCGCGAGTACTACCGCGCCGGAGCACCCGAGCCGATGCCCAGGACCCCGGCTTCAAGTACACCGCCTGATGAGATCCTCCCGGCGAGTTTTCCCCGTTTCTTGCTTTATTTGTTTCGTGAGACTATTCGTGTGTGTGTGGGAGGGCTTCCCCCGTGTTTTGGGCCCTCCCTAGAACTTATGGACCGGTTCTAGGCCCTTTAGAGGGGCTTTAGCCTATTTTTGGGCCAAAACCCCTTAGAATTACGGGATTGCCCTTAGGGCAACCCGTCTCTTTCTCTCTCCTATATAAGGAAGAGAGGAGAGAATATCATGGAGATGGTTTTTTTTGCGATGAAATGAATGAAAGAAGGATGTTTGATGTGACCTCCCCATGCTACATGAGAGAGGTCAAGGAAATCCCGTGCTAGGATTTCCGTGGAAGGGAAGAGAGAGGGGAGAGAGAGACCAGAGGACGCCGCCGTTTCGTAGCGCCGCCGCCGCTGTGCCCACCGCCGTCGCGCCCGAACGACCGCCACCCATGTCGCCATTCTCCCCCGTCGCCGCCGACGGACCCGACTGAAGCCGCCGCCGATCTTCCCGCCGTCGCGCCGCCCTGCTGCGCTCGATAGATCGACCGCGGCCCCAGCGCCGTCGCCCCCTGGACGCCGCTGCAAGGACCGCCGTGGCGCCCTCTAGGTCACGACGGACCCGCCAGGCGCGACCTCCTCGCCGCCGGATCGCGCAGGTCGCCCCCGCCCTGGTGCCCTTCGCCAGCTGCTCGCCGACCCAGTCCACCGCCTCTGGAGTACTGCCGGGCCAGGCTGCCACCGAGAGAGAGCCCGGGAGGAGCCGCCGACGGACAGAGTCGCCACCGGGCCGAGCCGCCGACGTCCGATCGATTACCGCCGCCGCTGCTCCTACGCGATGCCGGAATCGGATCGATCACAGCCGCTGCCGTCGAGCCGCCGCTAGAGTAACCCTGCCTTTGGTTTTCAGCTTCTTCCGTCGCCGTCGAGCCGCCGTCATCCGGTTCGTGACGTTGCTCGCCGCCGCTAGTTCGATCGCTCGCGATCAACCGAGTTCTTAGCGTCGACTGACAGGTCTGCCACTTCGGCCCTGATCCTCGGATCACCAGACGCACTCGCTGATCGAGGGATCCAGCTACTAGGATCCCCTTCTCTCTCTTGATAGTGCCGTGATATTCTCGTGATCCCTCACGGCGGACGGTCTTTCCCACTTGCAGGTTGGTGCTGCCCGCGTACGAGAGCGCTTCGGGCCACTGCGATCTTTGGATCACGACGCCGCCCTCGATCGAGTATTATCGCCTCCCTCAGTGCTGAAAGCGCTCGTTCCACCGCCGGGGACTAGCTTCTTAGGTACCTCTCGTTTGCCCGGGTTGGGTCGGGTTTGTTTTTCGGTCTCGTTCGAGTTTTCACAGTCGTCGTATGGGTGCGGATCACTCCGGTCGTGGACTCCCACCGTAGTCGTCAGTAGTCGATCTAACGGAACGTGGGAAGGTCGACCCATTGAGCAGCGCTTGGAGAGCTTTCCGGACGCCACCCTAGGTCAGCTGCCGCTCCCTGTGCTTCTCGTTATTTCGAAAATTCGCATCACTAGCATTTTCACGCATCGTAGTCGTTAGCTAGTACGGATCCTTGTGTTGTAACACGAGCCGTCGATCCCGGCATTTATCGTGTTACATCACATTGAGTAATCATTTCTCCTGCTCCTCATTGAGCTGGAAAGAAATTATCACCGACTTTACTTGCTGAGAGTCAAGAAAAGCATACTTGAGTGTAGATAGAAGTGGCTTGAGCTCCTCTTTTGGCTCGTCCAAAGGTAGTTCCTTGAAATCAGCTTCCTTGTTGATCGTCATGACTTCTTCGATGCAAGTATCTATGTCTTGATCATCAAATAGGTCGATGGCGCCCAAATCTTTGAAAGCTTGTGAAGGGTACTTCATTAACTTTTCTATAAGGAAAGGCTGCAACTCCCCTACATGATGACGGTCAAATACTGCTTTAGGTAGGATATTGATACTAGCTCCGGTATCTAACAAGGATCTAGTAAAAGTCATTCCTCCAATCTCACTCGTAATCATGGGCGCTCTTGGATCTCTCTTTATAATCGGGAGAGAATTCATCATAATTGAACTAATATTCTCACTCAATTGGATCCTCTTGGGGCTTCTATGGGGTGTGCATATGCCTTTAAGGAATTTAGCATAAGAGGGTATATGCTTAATGGCATCTACAAAAGGGATGGTAATCGTCACCTTTTGAAAGGCTTCTAATACATGATCATCAGATTCACTAACCTTAGCTTTACGTTTGCTCAATGCTTGAGGGTAAGACATGGGTGGTTTGTATGTGTCGGGATTCGGCTCAGCTCGCACCCGTTCTTCCTCATCGTCTAAACTACTATCTTGCTCTCCTACGATTGTAGGTGTTTCTTCATCTATCAAGCTCTTGTGTAAAGGATGCTCCTTATAAGGATCATGTAAGTCTTTGCCGCTCCTAAGGCTCGATATCGCTAATGTAGCCTCCACCGCCTCCTTGTCAACATGCACATGACTCAGATTATGCATTTGGCTTGATGAGGACCCTTGATTCCTTGGGTTGATAGTGGCCTGCAATGGTAATTGGTCAGAAAAAGAAACTT
Source organism: Lemna minuta (assembly GCA_024174645.1). Lineage (NCBI taxonomy): Eukaryota > Viridiplantae > Streptophyta > Magnoliopsida > Alismatales > Araceae > Lemna > Lemna minuta. Next base: position 4,549,525 of record CM044106.1, read on the forward strand.
GCTTACCCTTCTTATTATCAGTCAAGGTAGGGATGTTCGTCTTGACGAAGTCCTGTATCTCGTCCACACGTGAGTTCATCTTGTTCATTTGCTCCATCAATTGAGAGATCGCACCCAGAATCGGATCTGCAGATGGTGCGGTCGGTCGTGGAGCTTGATTGTATGATTGATGTGGTAAGATATACATTAAATGTCTTGCATTTGAGTGGGGCTGCGCTTGCGAGTTTTGTTAGTGACCAGTGTTATATAATGGAGGATACGTCTGATCCGTGTTCCTCCTAAATCCTTGCTGCTGCATAGGATTGTTATAAACAGGTTAAAATAATTTGGGTATGTACCTTGATAATTCGGTCTTCCGTGTTGACTCTGCCCTCCTGGTGGGTCTTGTCTATACATGCCCTGCCCTTGAATTGCCATGATCGTACAATCCATCTCGATATGGTCAAGGCGTGAGCAATGGGCACATGGTGACGCTTCTTGTAGAACGACGAGTGCAAGTCCTTCAATTCCGTTGTGGATGTGGAACCGATCTAATAGAAGATTCTGGACCTCCGCCATCTTGTCGATCTTCTCTATTAGCATGCCCATCTCTACCGACTTTGCGTTGATTAATCCTCCCTTCGACATTGCACCTCTTCCGAGTAGTTTTGCCGCTTTGTGGTGGCTATTTTCTGCCACATTCTCAATCAATTCCATTGCTTCGTCTTCAAACTTGCCCATAAAGGTGCTGCCGCTAGCTGCATCTAAAAGATATCTATCTTGCGGGCCTAACCCATCATAAAATAACTGTGTAACTGACGAAGCGTTTTATGCGGTCGTTAAAACACACGAACGTCTATCAAACAAAATTTATAATACCGAACTTACAATGACAAAGATATAAAATTAAGTAAAGTGTAAGTATCGGGTCGATCCACAGAGAACAAGGTTGACTTTTATTACAGAGTTGACTTGATCAAACTTAGGTTTAAAAGAGGTTTTAAAGAAGTAGAAATAATATTTTATGAATGCAAATGATATAAACATACTAATTAAGGAATTTTAAGATTTGAGATCTCGATTTGATAGAGAAAAGTCAAAAGTCAAAGTCAAAGTATTCACTTTGACCAACAGTCAAATTTCTATAAAATCATAGAACCAAAAGATGTCAGAAGATTACGAAAATTATATATTCAGAATCTATGGAGAAAATATAATTTATTGATATAAGATTCGTGATTTTTCCGATAAAAAATGGATTTACTATGAATTATTGAAAATCAATGATAAGAAAAAATCTCGAAATGAACACTTCAGAGAAAATCTTCAAATTGTCTTGTCAATTGATATCCAAATCTTGCAATTTATATATCAATAGAAATCTAAGAACCATAGGATTCTAAAGAGACCAAAATTATCAAATTATGATTTATATTTTGAAAGTAATTGACCCCTAAAGTCAATGCTCAAATTCGGATTGAAAATGAACAGTGCTCGGTCAAACATCAAATTAGGGGTGAAATGATCTCAGAATTTGACGAAGTTGCTATCCACGGAAAGCTGATAAAATTAGAAATCCAATGAAAGAAAAATCAGGTGATTCAGAATTATAATCAGAGAGATATCTTATTTTCAAAATTAGAAAAATTTTAGACTATAATTACGCAAAATTGAAGAACACTATGAACTAAAACTCAAAATTAACGATCTAAAACAAATCAAAACTCAAATTATCACCAGATAATCGATCTAACTCACTGTTAACCCGATTGCCACAAAGATGGGGCTTCAATTCACGCGGATTGAAGCGAATTTTCTCGATTTCTTCCTCGCGGACGTTCGAAGTTCAAGGGGAAAATTCGATGAAATCTGATGGAAATTTGTGATCAATCCTGCTCCGATTGGATCGCAATCGAGTCTTAATGTGGGGGGATCACGAAGAACTCAAGATCTTGCTTTAAAATTGGTTAATTCCTTCACGATTCAATCAAGAGTTAAGAGAAAACAATTGAGTACATCGCTTTTTAAAGAGGAGTTTCCACGAAAAAATCGGATCGTTTGATCCGGTGAGAGGGGCTGATTGATGGCCACGATCGCTCCATGATCGTGGGCCATCATTGCGAAGCAATCGTGGATCCTAGTTGCGCGATGACTGAGCCAGGATCGCGTGACAATCGGGCCACGATCGCGCGACAATCGGGCCATGATCGTGCATCAATCGTGGTTCGTGATCATTCTCATTTCAGCCGTCCGATGAAGATCATTGTGTCGAGATGCATCGAGATGTGTCCACATGTCTTCCCCTTGATGTGATGAAGTCACGGTGTGTGAGGACCATCTGATGAAGATCGTTTTCATATCTGATGATGATCGCGTGGTCTGAAGTGCATTTCCACAATCGTGTGTTGATGAAGATCGGACGCTTCCAAAGCTTCCACGTGTCAGTAGGTGAGTCTTCGATCGTCGTCACTTAAACTGGATTTAGTGCACATGTTAAATCAGTGATTGTGTGGATTTGGGTCCACGCGATCGATGCCCTGCGATCGCCTCTGAGACCAGCAATGCCGCCACGTGTCTTGCACAGAAGAAACGCATGGGAACATAGTCCCACACGGAAGAAGAAAACAAAAAAGGTGAGCTAATAATACAGGGCGGTTTAACACTATTGCGTTACCGCCCCAATCCTATAACCAGGGCCCACTATCCCGTGGGCCCTCCAACTGCCAGCCCCCCTTGCCACGTGGCACCCCTCACGGGCATCCGCGTGGACTCGCGTGGCCTCCTGCCACGGGTCCGCGCCACCTGCGCCTCGCGTGGGCCATGCGCGACCCTGCCACGTGGCCTTAGTGCCACGTCGCATCCGCGCTGTTCCCGCACGTCACGTGTCATCCGCTGGTTCTGCGGAAAATAAACCCCCTTTTTGTGTGATTTTAATCCCAAAAAATCACTATAAATCCAATTAAAAATCAGATAAAAATTAAAAAAATATCTAAAAATTTAACACTTCATAACTTGAGAAATACAACTGCTTTTTAATTCAAATTTTCTCCATTGGATCACAATTATCTCCATCTTTAATATTATGCCATCTAAAAATATAATTTTAAAGAAGAATATAGGATGAATTAAAAATATCCTAAAGACATTCCTTAAGATCTCTCTCTTTTAATCATCTAATAATTTCCTTATTATAATTAACCTTTTAAATCATTTACTAAAGTCAAAATAAGTCACGGAAAGTACTTAATTCCTATTAATTTAATCTTGCAAAGAGATTAATCATCAAGAAAGCAGATAATTATCCCTAATTTATGGATAAATATGAACTTTAGTAGAATAGCATATCAATGGAGAAAATTCATAAAAAACTATGATAACATGCATCATATTCACATGAAAATAAGCATGAATATGAGTTAATTAGGATAATAAATTAAGTTATAAATGCATGTTATTAGTAAGCTCATGCTTAGACACTCTATGGTGAGGACACTCCCTATTGAGGTCTCTAAGTCTCTCCCAAGCGTCATGAAATGTTTCACTTGGTCCTTGGGTAAACTCACGCATCGCCTTCCTAACAGAGGTGGTCTTTCGTACGAAATAGTGCTTCCTAAGAAATTCCTCCTCCATCTCAGTCCAAGAAGTGAATTCTTTCCCTAACTTTAAAAAACCAATCTTTAGCTCTATCTCTAAGGATAGAGGGAAAGAGTTTCATCTTCATCACATCTGCCGACACATAATGAATCTGATTGATCTCACACACTTGACTAAGCTAGTCGACATGTCTATAAGGATCCTCGGAAGGTTTACCATGGAAGATAGGTAACATACTCATAACATGCAAATCTATCCTAAAATTTGCATTTCTAGCAAGAGGTGCATGAATACAAGTAACAGATCTTTGAAGAACAGGCCTAGCATAGTCACTAAGACATCTCCTAACATTTCCCTCATCGTTCAAGGCCATATCTAAGGTCGATGATGACACAGAAGAGGAAAGGGATTGCGAGGAGCGTTCAAAAAGATATAAGTGTAAAGGATTATTCCTCGTTCTCCAATCAGACTCTCGTCTCATAACATGCACTAATATATTAATATATAAGACGTAATATATAAAATTATTCAACAATGAAAAATTAATCATACCTGATTGTTGTTATTCGTGAGAGTTACGCTCTCCCAATTTGAGTATGACGCGATGATCGTCGATCGTCCTTAGAGAGGGATAAATCACTTAATCTCATCGAAACTGAGTATCTAAATGATGTATTTCTTCTTCTAATAACTCAGTGTAAGATTAATTTGAATTAATATCAGGAAAGAAATAGAAAAATCAGAGTTGATCAAGTCAAAATAGATGATTTTCTTCAAAAATACGCCTTAATTCCCCGGCAACGGCGCCATTTGACGAAATGATATCGTATGGTGGTCGAAAACACACAATGTCGTGTCAAAAGAAAGTCCAAACTTACCAAATTAAAGATTAATTCAGGAATTTAAGGGTATAATGGTAAATAAGGGTCGAATCCACAGATAATTAGAGAATTTTGAGAGATTTTTTTGAAATTTGATCAACTCGGACAACGAATTAAGATTAGAAATTGGGAAATTTATGATATTAAGAAAGATAACTATATTGCGAATCCACGGAATCAAAAATCGAGTGATTTGGATGAGAATTTGCAGAGTAATCGAAGTTTGAAAATGGGAGAAAATTTGTATTACGAAATTGATTAAAAACCAAAATTAAAACCAAATTCAATTTAATCTACGATTCAAAATATAAAATTAACACTAAATGATTAAAGATGAAGTTGAAAACATGCAATCTAACTCAAAGTTGCCTTAGAAATGATCCAATTAATCGCCGGATGCATGGCTTTTCATTCCGCATTTTCAAGGACGAAGATGGATTTTAAGATGTGATTTCTCCTCGATCTCTCAATTAATTTTTGATTTTAAATGTTCCTCGTACGTGGAAATGGATTAAGAAGAGATTTAAATCCATGGATGCTTGAATTGTGGTGTCTAAATAGTTCAATTTCACTCGAAAAGCCCAGGGTACATTTCCGTTCGAAGAACAGTTCTATTTATAGAACAAAAGAGGCGTGACCGTCCGATGAGACGGTTCATCATGATCAACGGTGAGGATGAAGCGTTGTTTGGCGAATCGGTGTGTTTAAATCATGAACATCCGACAATTGATGGAGGGTTGAGATGCTTCCTCGTTGTGGGTACGAAGAGGCGCGTTGATGGCGAGCGAGACCCATCTCCATCAGCTCAGGAGACACCGGTAGTCCGAGTCCAGCCCGATCGACGCATGAAGACGAAGGAACCCGGTTTTCGGTACACAGCCTAGCCATTGAGATGACACCTACCTCCGTGACGACGATGAGTTCACGCTCACACTATCTTCCTTGGTAATTCTTTTCTTTCCTTGGATTATTGGGCCTCGCATTTGTGTGTTAGCGGACCCAATAAGATGTGTGTGTGTGTGTGTGTTTATGTCCTTTTTCTTCTTCCCTTTTAGGGTTTATTTGGGTCTCTATTCTAGAGACCCACTTAAACCCCTAAAGGGAGAGGGCCTGAAGTGGGTCTACCCTCCCTAAGCCCACTTGTGGGCCCTATATAAGGGGGGGTAGGGCCTCCCCTCAACCCTAGAAAACGTGTGCCATTTTGTGAACTTGATATGACTACCGTAGTTTTTTTAGTCTTGTTAGAAGAGTGGGAAGGGGACGAAGAAGAGGGAAACTGTGAGACGAAGAGAAGGAGAAGTTCTCCCACCCATCGCCCGCTTGCATGAGAAGATGCGGAATGACACTGAGGAAGAGGAAACAAGAGAGGTAGTTGGCGTCCGTTCGAGCGCCACGATCACTCTCTCTGTCAGCTACGTGAAGAAGAACCAGCGACGCTCCTCCACGCAACCGTGGGGTCCCTTCACTCACCCTCCTGCCCCATATAGATATATCTCCATCCCCTCCCCCCCTTTACGTATTACTTCTCTATCTGACCCCCGTCGCGATTGTCTGTGCCACGATATCGCCCACGACCCAGGCTCTGAGCACTCTGTCCATGACTTTGCGTCGATGAGCGGGGCTCTTGGACCGGTCTGCCAGCGACGCCTGCACGCCGACGCCTCCCTCCTCGCACTTGCCGACGGTGACTCCGTCGACCGCAGGTGGGACTCGACCTTCGACTCCGAGCTTCTTCCCTTCCCGGGCGACCCTCTCTACGTCGAGTCCCTGCTCCATCAGTACTCGTTGGACAACGCCGCCCCGAAGGTTAACTCCGCCCCTTCTTTATTTAAGTCTAATTACCTTTCGAAGGGTTTTTCTCGACTTGCATCCACTGCCCTCAGACGAACGTAGATAGGCTAGAACGGAGTAGAGGAGCGTGATTTCTCACGCTACGTCATGTCTATCATTGGACGCGAGCGGCCACTTTAGGCCACTTCCCGTCGACTTTTCCCCCATCTATTCGGACGTGGGCTGAGAGGGTCTCCCCTTACCATTATCTCATGTTTTCCCGGGTCGTCCGGGGTTGGTACCGCCTCTTGGCACGCTTGCCTGTACTTAGGTTAGGAGGTCAACCTAGAGTCTAGGGTCTTTTACACCACCATCGGATCGGGCCGATTTCCCCATCCATTGGACGTCGTGCCTCATTGATCAGGTACGAAGTTTACACACCTCGTCATGCATCACTTGTCATTTTGATCGTCCGTTGGATCTTCATCCAACGATCTTGATTAATTGGAGGGTTCATTGGTCGTGATGAATCTCGACTGTTATAACTCCTTGATGGACGGTCGCGATCGATTCACTTAAGTCAATTTTAAAGCACGTGCCCTGGTTCGTGATCCTGTGGACTTTGAGTCCACACGATCCACACACTTCATTCGATTAGATCGCATCCAACGCTCCACGCTTTGCCACGCGTCCAACAATTAAAGGAAAAGAACGGAATAGTCCCACACGGAGAAAATTAAAGAGAGGGAACATGTTTATAATGTGTAGTGATTATCTGGGTTAGCGAGTTCCGATATATGGAATGCTTATATGTACTATAACCATATGTATAATATATATAATATGTAAATGCGCACACATGTCACCTCCGTGCCACGCAAGTGCTCACATGGGTCCGCGTGGCTCTGCCACGTGGCCTTGTGTGCCACGTCGCATCCACGTGGGTCCCACACGAATAATAAATCCCTTTTTGCCCTTTTTTATTATTTTTAATCAATTAAAAATTGAAAATATACTTAAATAAATTCAGAAAAATTCTAGAAAATTCCTATAAATTGTAAAAATGATAAATTTCAAAATATATCTCCAAATTTGTTCAAATTAGTTTTTTTGGATCAGAAATTGAATAATCTATCATTATAAAAAGTCAAAATATTAAAATAGTAAGAAAATAAATATTAAATAAATTAATACATTCATGTATTTCCTAAATTAATTTTATAAAAATACATGAATGTTAATAAAGATCTTTTCTCTTATATTTTCATGATTAAAACATAGTTATGATCTCAATTATAATTAGGATTAAAAATTTTAATGTTTAATTATGTATAATAATCCATAAATTGAAATATTTTTAGATCATAATATGAAATTATACAAAATGATAGAAATATACTTAAAATATGATAACAGGCATACATTTAGAGTAATTAATGCTTTTATTTGCATTAATAATCATGTAAATTCATCTATGAATAGCATGTTATCACCCTTTTATGACTTTCTTAGATATATTTACTTGTTGTTCTGTGATCTTTTTGATATAGATATGAATAGGCATCCTAGGAACCGAGGAGGACGACAAGGACATCAGAATCAGTGACCCACGAGGCATACAAGGAACAACGCCTTGTATGAGGACCTCTTAGCCACATCAACACATTCTACAGCTGCATCAGAGGCTTCTAGTGATTCGATTCCAGCCATCGCCACACCAGGGTGAGGAGAACCAATAGACACCCCTCTTCTCGCCGAGATAGTGAGACGACATCTTAGCGATTACGCAAGACCGGTTGTCCAAAGGCAGACTACACAAGTCAATGCCCCTCTTCAAAGAGGTGCGAATTTTAAAATTGACTCACATATTCTTGGCCTTTTACCCACTTTTCACAGACTACCATCATAGGATCCGTATCGACATGTGGACGAAATTCAGCCAGGTGTGCGAATTTGACCAATTCCACAATGTCCCCTCCGAGACGGCCAAGATGCGCTTCTTCCCCATTCATGCTTAAGGAAAGGGCAAAGGAGTGGTTTTTCATCTTGGGCCGCGAGTTTGATTCATGGAGAGATATGGAAGACGCATTTTTGCGCAAGTACTACTAGGTAGGTAAGACTAGCGCTGTGAGACGAGCCATACGCGAGTTCTCACAAGGGCCGGGTGAGGTTTTCTATGAGGCATGAGAGATACTTAGAGATCGCTTGAGACAGTGCCCACATAATGGTATACCTAAACATGAGATTACTCAAATTTTTATGATGGTTTTGGGTGCACCTGACTGATATTTGCTCGATGCCGCTAGTGGAGGCTTATTCATGAGAAAATATGAGGATGAAGCCCTCGAGTTGATCGAGTTGGTGGCGGAGAATGGCCATCATCATGCAGCTAAATTCTTCAGAGGATGGAGCGCTCCCGCGAAGGGAGGGATGTTGGATGCGAAGGCGGCAAAGACAGGTATGCTTTTAGATAAGATTGAGAAACTAATTGAGGCACAGAATTTGATCATAGATTCACTTAAGATCTGACCGGGTTCTGATGGCCTCGCGCGAGTTTCACATGTCGATGTCTCTGTGTTTACATTGCTCTAGTTTTGAGCATGTCGAGCTGGATTGCCCTGTGATGGCAGTCGAAGGTTCATTTCCATTTCGACCAAAACCTACCACATATCCAGGTTTGAGCCAAGTGGGTAAGTCAAACTACCCAAATCGGGGTTATTCTAGTTTTCATAACCCATCTTATGCGCAGCAGCGGAGCAGGCAGCACACTCCATATCATCAGCCCTATGGATCCACGCAGAAGCATATGGGGAACCCAAGGCCGACATCTTTCGCCTCTGGTCTTCCCCGAGCAGTTATACCACCACCGATAGTCCCACCTCCAGCACCTTCAGTAGACCCCGTCATGAGTGCTTTAGCACAAATGACGAGTAAACTGAATGAGGTTAGCGATTGACTCGATCGAGTCGAAGGGGCTAAAGCCCAATGCTCCGATGCTTCTACCGAGCAAAGGAAGGGTAAGCGAGTTGAATTCATAGATCAATTACCTTCCCAACCTTTAGAAAACCCTAGGAATGCAGGGCAAGCATCATTGAGCCGCACCCACAATGTGAACGAAGTTGGCATTGATAGTGCATCGGAGGAGGCACATGCCATTTCGGGCATACGTAGTGGCAAGGTCTTAGCGGATCCTCTTACGGACCACAAGCACCGCAAGGACCCGCTTGAGGAGAAGGATGACCATCCCTCTCCCATGATTATGCCGGAGGAGGACTCCAATGATGAGGAGGCACCCGATGAGGAGAGTAGGACAGAGCCCAATCCCGAGGTTTACAAACCTCTAGTACCTTATCCTCAGTTATTGAGCTAGCCCAGAGTCTCTACGAGTGATAGTGATGATACATTGCTAGAGTGATGTAGGATATTCTAAGAGATGTGTTTAAATCCTACAGTAAGGGGAGGACCTATGAAGTGATATCATTATGAAAAGATTTATAATTCAGGGAGAATATTATAGAGAATGTTTAGATAGGATAGATAAGTGATCAGAGAATAGAGAATAAAATATAAAAGAGAGATGTAAAATAGGGAATATAGAATATAAATGAGATTTAAAGGAGTGGAGAAATTCAGATAAATGAATATAAGATGAGATATTATAACTAGGGATGAAATAGAATAGAGGAGATAGCGGGGATGACAATGAATGAGAGAACGGAAATGACGAGAAAAGAGAGTGTCGGTGGTGAGGAAAACAGAAAACGGAATAGGAGAATGACGGCGATGATAAATAAAGTTTAAGAAGAGAATGAATAACAGGGGTAGAATAACGTGGAGGGAGGATATTAATATATTTTAATACGGTGAATAGGATAGGAGACGGAGAACGAGAAGAGGTTGAGGATTTAGAAGAATTGAAAGGAGGACGACGAAGAGATGAATTCGGATTAGGAGATTGGGTGGAAGTTGGACTTATAGGAGTTAAGATTCGAACTGATTTCACTATGAAAGAGACGAGGATAATTACCTGAAGAAGACGAGAAGAGATGCCGTAGATTTCTCCCGCTGACATCGGATAGTCTCGGAATGCTTCGGATTTATAGTATTGAAAGACGACAGAAATGGGGGGAGAAAAGAAAGGAGGATAGAATCGGAGATGAGGGAAGTGGGAGAGGCACAGGGAAGACGATGAACACGAAGGGTAACAACGAACCAAGTAACCAAGTTTTTCATAAAACAACAACCGTTTTTCCGTCTTACATTTTGCGTTTTATAGAGATAGAGAGGAGGGACGTTACGGTGAAGAAAGTTTGGAAAAGGAAGAGGCGGTTATCGGGTGGTTGTGATAGTGATAACACCTCTTCGGAACGCCTCCTCAACGGTGTATTCTTCGCGGGATGAAGGTTTGCTGGAGGAGTTTAAAGAATGCTTAAATTCTTCCTTGACCTTGTGAGCAATCATGGCGGTTACGGCAACTTCTCAGGTATATTCATTCATGGCATCTCAAACTGAAGTCGGATCCGATAGGTGAAGACTTTCCAGGCGAGGATACGTAGAACGTCGCTTGGTTGTTGTAAGTCAACGGTAAGTTCGGTGGTCCGTATTAAATTCCTCATACCTTCGTTCTTTGAAATATTCAGCCTGCTCGTCCGGAATAAGAAAATAATCTTGGTTTCTCATCGGCGGTATTTCTTGTGGTTAATGTTGCGCGTGATGTTGAGCTTTCGGTGGAAATGATCATCGCGTAATCGTTTCAACTGGTCGGCTTTCTTCCTGGGGAGCGTGATGAGCTGGGACCGAGAATATTTGGTTGACTTCCATTGTTCTTCTATTGGGGCACCAGGGAGACGTCGCGGCGACGCTGGGGAACCTCTCAGATCTCGTCGTCTTTCTCTTTTCTTCCTGGTCGGCTGGCGTTAGGGAAGAGACGAGAAGTAAGGCAGGGTGAATAATGCGATATTGTCGCGATCGCGGGGTGACTTGGCGGGAATATAATTCGCGATGAAGTTAGCGAGGTCTTGATGTTGTACTAGCAAACAGCTAGAAGGTAACTTACGGTACTCTTACGGTCTTTGACTGATTTATTTCATTTGTTGGTGGAATTGGTTTCGTTCGGAGTCGTCGCGTGTCTCTTCTGCAGGTCAACGGGGTCTTTGGCAATCAGTCCGAATGCTGTAACCCTTTCCTCATCCCTTGGGAGGGCAGCCACTGTGTTATCTGCACTTTGACGATATTCCCGTGGACTAGGTGTGCGTGAGGAGAGTTCGGGAACAGGTCTTTCGGGGTGAGGGCTGTCCCCGTGGTAGTCTTCTCTCGTTCTTGTTGTATTGGCGATCCGGCTACTTCAGGAATATCCCGATTTCCTATTGTATTCTCGGGAGAATCTTTGACGGTTGTATTGGTGCAGGATAGGTTGCATATTCGGTGGAAAGAATTCTGTGTCAATCTTGATATGATTTAAGACCGTGGAGCTCTTCATGTTGTAGCTGTCTTCATAACACTTTGTTAACCATGATTGTCTTCTTTAACAGTAAACTTCTTCATAAGGGCTTGAACTCTATGATTTGGTGGATAAGGAGGAGGAGGAGGAGGAGGATAGGTTCACCTAGAACCCTTGTGTTCATGTATAAAATAATTCTCCATCATAGAGGCTTTTGGACAGGTTACTATCACCATCCCTTTAGTAGATGCTATCCGACATATTCCATCCTACTCTAAGTTCTTAAAAGGACTTTGCACCCCTACGAGGAAACCGAAGCGTATCCATATGAGTGAGACCATTAGTTTTGTGGAAGTTGTCTCCTGCAAATAATTGTTTGCTTCTTTTTTGCCTTCGGGTAGTTAGTTTTCACTTCTGCAAAATGATTTTGGCCTTTCGTCTCCACAAGTTGTGACGGTGATGCGGCTGCCACCACGGACACCGTGACAGGTGGCATTGGAGTTAGTTTGAGACACATTTTCTACATTCTCTCTCTTTCTCCTATTGGTCTCTCTATTTAAAGGGACAGATGTTTTGCTTGAAACATTGTAAATGAACTTCTTCATTATTTTTACTCTACGGGGTGAATCTCTCCTCTCTGAATTTTGGAATTAGCCTCTTTCTTCTTCCTTCAAGAGGAACTTCTTTTTGTGAGAACATCCTAGAGAGATGATAAGTCCAAATTATCTTAATTAATTGTGTCGTTATGCCTTTATTCGGACTTGATCAATAAATGTGTATCTAAAAGAAATTCTCCCTTCAACTCTTAGCTATCTACAGATTAGGCTTAGTAAGGGGTCGATCCAAGGGAGGCTATGGCAAAGTCTACCTTTCCTTTTTTACTTAATTCAGGACTTCTCCTCATTCAACTAAATTCAGTAGTGGTAGAGACTTATTATTATAGTCAACTTAGTATTGTCTCATAATGAATTTTTTTATTTCACCACATGCTCTTTTACATCACTTTCCAATTATACTAAAGAAAAATAGACTCTTTTGAGAAAGTTTAATTTTCTTTTTCAATTAAGATTTGAAAGAGAGATTAGGAACTTCTTACTTTAAGAGCTTCTTTTTATTCAAATCTAGAATTCAATTTCATTTTTTTATCTATTATAATCTATTTATTCTTATTTAAATTTCTCAATTTCTGTTTTTTTTTTCTGATTTAACAATCTATTTCTCTCTTACTATAGCTAATGAATAGAAAATCAGACTGATTTTAAACCATCTCAAATTGTAGCAGATCAGATTTGCCTATGATAGAGCACTCAACTAAATTTTCTAAATGAATTCACACACAAAATGGAAATAAGAGACTAAAGACTAACTTTCTTTAATATTCATTTCATTTTCTGCTTAAAAGAAAAGGATAACAATGAATGAAATAACAATCTAAGAGTCTGAAACCTAAAATCTCAGTTGAATTAAAATTCAAAGGATACTAAAAACTAATTATAAATTCTTAATGATTTTAAACCTTCTCAACCTGTATCAAATATGATTTGCCTAAAAGAGAGCACTCACCTTAATTTTCTAAATGAATTCACACACAAAATGAAACAACAGAATAGATATTATATTGCTTTAATATTTTCTTGTTTTCTGCCAAAAAAAGAAGACAAAACTAATTGAATTAAAGAAGTAACAATATAATTGAATTAAATCTGATTCAATAAGATCTATAAAAACAAAACAAATGATATCTGCTATAAGAAAGAACTTGATGGAGAATATTCTCAAAACATGAACACAAGGGTTGCAAGTGAACCAATATTCCTCCTTACTCATGAGTTTAAAAAACTCACCATCCATCAAGTGAATGAAGAAATCCTCTCTAAATAATTGATAGAGAGTGTAGATCTTAAGGGAATTATCTTCCCTCTTTTTCCTATTTTATACTAATCTAAAGATTGACTTGGTCAAAGCATGTAATCCTTATCCTTAGATACTTAGAATTCCTTGAATGGACCAAGTCAACCACCTTCTACCTTGATATAGGTTCCTTACTTTTCCAAACCTTATCCACTAGGTCATAGGTGACCTTGTATAGTTATAAGTAATGATCTCAAGAAAATCCATCGGAATCCCTTTGTTATCAAGATCCCTTTCTCTTTGAAACCACCCTTAGTTAGAATTTTAGGAGAGATCTAAATACTACTATTATCCCTGGGATGTACTTCAAGATAAAATCATGCATGAATACACCTAAAGTCAAGGCTGTCCAAGAGATTATGAAGATCATCCCAAAATTAAGACAATATTATGAAGAAAATCAGCATCAAAGGAGCTTCCAATCAAGAAGATTCTGCATGATATCTACCATGGACAGTCCTTACGTATCAACACCTTCTACAATTTTATGTCCAAGTCAACCATGAAGAAGTGAAGAAATAGTCCCGCAAGGAGAACTATCTCTCACTTACAAAGTGTCCACAGACAATGAAGAGAAGGGCCACTCCATCTGATATTACTAAATGACAATCCTATTAACTACTAAACCTCCAAGATCATCACCGATCAGTTAACTTCTCTTCCCATTCCCTTCATCAAAGAGCACGAAGGACCTCCACGTAAAGATAAATCTCCTCATAGAAGACATTGGATTGCTACTGAGATGACAATCAATAGAATAGATCCTCCCCTTCCTTCCATGAACAATCTCTTCACGGCTGAAGAGAAGACGAGACTTAATAAGAGCAAAGGAGAATATCGACGAAAAATGAAGCACGAAACTCCACGAAAGTTACCAAGGATTTCCTCGTGAAACCACTAACGACAGAGAAGATCGAAGACTGCTCTTGAAAAGACAATCGCGAGGATAAGTCCCTGACTGAGGAAGAATAGAAGCACCGATCATCTCTACCCTCTTCCTACCTACCTCAGTGATCCGCGAAGAGAATAGCGGCCGCGCCAACTTCCATCGGTTTCTCCTCACCAAAATGGAGATCTTCACCTTCGCTAGAACGTTGCCCCGGCAGAGTCTGCTTCCCTCCGAAATGAAGGTCGATCGATGAGGACTCTCTAGTCGTCCCCGACAAGCGATGAATCTCCAATTTCCTGCAGCCAATCGTTTTCCTCGACGGCTCTGTGAGAAACATTATCAAAAGATGACGGATAAATGATATTACCTGGTCATAGGCGTTGACTTACCGAGAAGACACACGAAGACGTCAGAAATAAAGAGATAACGCCTCTATGGGAATAGCTTCAGGATTTACCAACAACAACGGTTCCATGTAAAAAACATCATTATCTTCTCTCGACTACTGTTAAGTGGACGTCCGTCTCAAGTCCAGACTCAAACCCTAAGGCTTCCCTACAATCTCCCCAGACGTAAGGATATGCCACGCAATCCAAAGCCGTCTGACGTGGAATAGAGAAATGACATGAAGGCGATCGCGAAAGGACACTAACATCGTCCATAACAGCCTCATCTTCTGTTGTGATGAAACGACCCCTCCTATTCTTTTATTTCTCCAATTCTTCGACTCTATAAAAGAAAGGATATAAGGAAAAGACGGTAGTTATTTTTGAAATGAAAATTTCTTCGTCTGGAAGTTTGTGTTCGTGTGTTCTAGTGCTTCTCCCGTAAACCTCCTCTCCGAGTTTCTACCTCCCTCTCTTTTCTCCCTCCCTTTATGTCGCCTTTCATCCATTTCATGTCTGTTGCATTCGAGGATATTCCGGATCAAGTGCGTCGTCCGAGAGCATCTTGTTTCATCCTCTTTCAGGTAACATCCTCCCGTACTTATCGTGAATAATAGTTCTCCATAAATCCGTAAGTCCAACATCTACGCATCTACCAATCTATTCCCTCTTTCTTACCATTATCAGTACCGTCATATCATCCCTAATTCTTCTCTACTTCCACGCTCTTATCGTCCTTGTTGGTATTACTCACCCTCTTCTTTCCTTCGTCCGCATTCATATTATCAACTTTATTATCATCTTCTTCTCTCCTATCATTTTATGAATTACTCTCTACCATATTTCTCTGAATTATAAACCTACCTCTCACTGATATCACTTCATAGATCCTCCCTAATTTGTAGGAATATTTCATGAATAATGAGTAGATATTCACATTCACATTCTCATTTTCATACATATCCTTATTGTGAAATATCCTACATCAGAACTTCTGTTACAAAATTCAGCACATAAATACTTAGGTTTGAAGAGAAAAGAAAGAACCGACAGTATTGACAAACTAAACATATAATTCCTAAAATTGGATTTAAATCGAAATCCAAAAGAAACAAAGAAAGAAAGATTTATAAATGCTTATGTAAGAATCTATTTCAGTCAACAAATCTAGAAGAAGAATTAATTCGATTCAAGTAGAAAGAAAAGAAAACAAAACGATTTCCTAAACCTAAACCGATTCTAACGAACCTCGAAGCTTCGAATTGATGTCATCAACTCGATGAACTTCTTGAAATCGTCAGCAATCTTTGATCCGATCTTATCTCGCTTGTGTCCTCCAGGCCAACGATTCGTCGGGAGCAAAAAAAAAATCAAGACAGAGTTTCCAAAAACCCTTCCTCTTCCTCTTAATCCTTCAAAACCACGACGCTTCCCCCTTTTGCGAGTTTGTTGAGTCACTTGGTGCACATCTCTCTGCACACGTGTCTGGACCACATGCTGTGATTTGTCGGCGTCATGTCCTCTTCCATCTGATTGGTGGAAGACGACTTGTGTGTCTTCACCAAGTACCCCTCCAGGTGAGCTAACTTTTAACTGTGTACACGTCGCGATGTACACATCCTTCTTCTCGTAGTGCGATTGGCTCACAGGATTCTAATACATTTCTTGTCCATAATACCTCAAAAAAACACATTAGTACAAATCGGCCCATTAAGGGCATTATTGATATAAACCGAAAATTAAAGAAACTTCTGAAAAGTGATTATTTCTGAAAAAGAAAGGATTATTTCATTTAAAGTAAATGGTAAAAAAAATTGTGGATTATCCTGTCCAACAATTGCTAATAAAATATTTATTTCTAAGAGTAATTATTACTTTAAAATTTCTCATAACAGGCGTAATTATTTGTAATTAACTACTCCATTTTAAAGTGCAATGAAAGTGATAATTTCAGGCAAAACATCATGATAACATGCAAAATAATTGTTGATTTAAAACATTCAATGACCAAAATGCAAATAGAATGGATGGTTTAGAGTATACTTTTGCTTGTTATCATGACCCCCCACTTTACCTATTGGTAGTCCCTTAGAAATGATTGAGGATTCAGCAATAGATACATCATTTTGCCTGCACTTTGCATCATTATGACAGGTATTTTAAGTTTCCCCTATCAGTGCCATATTTTCATTCCTTTGCAGAAATGAGGAAAAGAAGATATTAATTAGAAGCTCATTCAGGGTCATCATTTATCCAAACTTGATCAAGAGGCTTTGATGCTAAAATGAAAGATAACATAAAAGAAAATAAAAGAAGAAAAATTTATCCTTCCACATGAGTTTACTTGTGTTTTCTTGAAGTTTGCCACTAGGGTTTAATAAGAACTTCCCACCCCACTCATGTGTAAGAATTTTTTTAAAAATAATATCGGAACATAGTCCCTTTTGTGGTATTCACACACTTATTTTGTAAATGACAAGTGTCTCTCACTGCTGTTTGCAACTTATTTGCAGCAGTAGCCACTTATTTAAAGTTTGATGTTGCTCTACAGCTTATTCCCCTCTTTTTTTGGTCTTGCACATGAGTGAAAAAGGGTTTAAAATAATTTCTCCCCTTATTTTCACCATTGTTCCACATTTGCTCATGGGTTGGAGAAACGATTTGGTAGGGATATGAAATTGGGATATTAAGAATAAGAATTTAGCAGCAAGGCACTCCTAATCATGTTGAACTTTTCCACTAAACTCTCCTACTGAGCTTTTCTTGTTTAGATTGCACTAGCACCGTAGGTTACCTGATTTCATTCAGCTTGTAAATTTTTAGTGCATTCTAACTTTCACCTCAATCATAGCTAAAGACCAAGTAAACCTGAATTTAAGGGTAACTGTTATATCCCTTCTTTTATTTTCTCAAAACCATTCTAATTGTTGGCTCTAATTTTGGGAGAATGTTCTTCATTATTGATGACTAACTCCTTTAGTAATAGATTATATCATCATGGTTATTCCTGCATATATCATCATGGTTTAAAACTATTTTTTTTCTTTTTGTTAATTCATTCATACGTATAAAAGGCAATAAAAAATAAAAATGATAGAATTGCAAACCGTATTTTTTTGTAGGATGGCAGAACCCTCTTGTGCACTTTTCATCAGTATTACACCTCAATTTCCTTTATTCTCAAAAGAAATTGAACTGATTTTTTTGTTTCGTTTTTGTGATAGAATTGTACTGCAAAGTAAAAAAATTCAGTTATAATTTGCTATTACTGTAGACTGTAATGTAAATTCTAACAGTTTTTTTTTGTAAAAAAACAGACAATAGAAAACAAAAAACTAGAAAAAAAATGCTACCCTACACTAGGATCTTGTAATTTGTGGACTTTAGAAGTAGAAATTGATGGGAAATTTTGGTTTTGAAGTTCTATGAATGGTTTGAGTCTCTGCCCATTCACCTTAAATTGAGATTTATTTTTTTCATTTTCAATGAGAACCACTCGATTTTCATAACTTTCAATAACTACCATTGGTCCATCCCATTTGGACTTCAACTTACCTGGAAATAATTTCAAACGTGAGTTATACAACCATACCTTTTGTCCTGGAGAGAATGTCTTACGGTTGAGATGCTTATCATGAAACTTCTTCATCTTGTCCTTCTAAATCAGCGAATTGTTGTAAGCTTCATTTCTTAATTCTTCTAACTCATGTAATTGGAGAAGCCTTGCTTTTTTCTGCATTATCTAAAGACATATTAAGTTTCCTTATAGCCCAATAACTTCGATGTTGAATCTCCACAGGTAAATGACAAGCCTTACCATAAACTAACCTAAATGGTGACATTCCTAAGGGTGTTTTATAGGTTGTTCTATATGCCCACAATGCATCATTAAGTTTGGAAGACCAATCCTTACCATCTAATCTCACAATTTTCTTTAAAATTTTCTTTACCTCCATGTTGGTATTCTCTGCTTGACCGTTGGCCTGAGGATGATAAGGAGTTATGACTCGATGCTCCACTCCATATTTTTTAAGCATCAGTTGCAATTGATGGTTGTTAAAATTGTTTTCCTCCATCATTGATGATATGATGGAGAATTATTCCAAAACATGAACACAAGGGTTCTAAGTGAACCTATACTCCTCCTTACTCATGAGTTTGAGAAATTATCCATTCATTAAATGGATGAAGAAGACCTCTCTAAATAATTAAAAGAGAGTGTAGATTCTAAGGGAATTATCTTCCCTCCTCCTCCTATTTTACACTGATCTAAAGATTGACTTGGTCAAAAGAATTTAAACCTTATCCTTAGATACTTAGAATCCCTTGAATGGACCAAGTCAACCACCTTCTACCTTGATATAGGATCCTAATTTCCAAACCACATTCACTATATCATAGGTACCTTGTATATTTATAAAGTAATGATATCAAAATCAATAGGAATCCCTTTGTTATCAAATTTCCTTTTCTCTTTGAAACCTCCCTCAGTTAGAATTTGGGAGAGATCTAAACTATTACTAGTTATGGAAGCATGGCCATCGAATTCTATTTCAAGTCAAGCACAATTGAAGAGGAAAGGAAATGTGACCTTCTTACCATTATGAGATGAAAGAAGATACCTACAAACCACCCATGAAAAGCTTGAAGGAAGAATCAACAAGGAGAATTACCTCCCTTCTAAACAAAGTACTCATGGAGAATATCGGAATCATGACTCCTATTAACGCCGATGGATAGACTTGCGGAAGCTTTATTAACAAGATGGATAGATGGATTCACAAGATGGATACGGACGTGCGGAGGCTTTAAAACTACCTGTCAAGTAAGCGGCACGCCCCCGACACCTGACGAGCATGAAGATTTGGCCGAAGACTCTTGCCAAGTCCAATACAAGATCGCACGATTACTGAAGCCATCCGACAACAGACAAGAATAAATAAGTTCTCCTCGAAGAAAATCCAAGAACACCCAAGATCATCGCGTCGGATCTCGCTTATCGCATCGTTCTTCAGATGAGTAAATAGAAGCAGGAGATCGATGAATTTCTCCACCTCCACAATGATCAACCGAGGACCTCAAAGATAGGAGACAACGCACCAACGATGAAAAGCTTTGGGAAAACTTTTGACCCGATCTGACTCCGCAACTGAATAGAAGCTTGGATGAACTGAAGATAATTCAAGAAGCGCTTGCGACGCATCGAAGTACTGCATCGAAGAAACCTTCCACCGACCAAATTTCTACAATAAATTAGGTAGGTAGCTAGTATAGGACACCCTACACTTCCTACCCCTCCACGAGACTTCTCTTGGCTACTTTCATAAGACACATGAAGCGATGCAACTGGAATTACCTCCATCTTTTTCCCTGCTCCTCAAGGACCTCGATCAGAGCATCACCAAGTACCACCTGCATGAGATTCTCTCCAGTCGGCGAGGATGAATTTCCTACAACAGCTGGAGAGTGGAAACTCTGAAATAGAATCCTATGGATTCTTGGATGCGCAGATTCTCAGACCGTCTCGATGGAAATATGTTTTTACCTCGCCCGGTTGACCCTATAGCAAGCTAAAATACGGCATGGCCCACAACGAGAGAAAACTACAACCTCTACACGTCATCTTGACGCGTCGATACCTACGAAAGGAGATTTACCTTGCCAGCGCGGAGGACCGCTCCCCACTACAAGACGTTACCTGTGAATGAATTATCATAACCGCTCCCACCAAATGCGACGCATCCTTTCGTCCCCTTTTCCTCTTCTCCTACTCTATAGAAGAGAAGATGTAAGAAGTAAAAAGGATGTTGTTTTTTGATAAAAATTGGTTACCGGTTACGTTTACCTTTGTGTTCTTCGTTCCTCCCCGTATCTCCATCATTCCTCCCCCCCTCTTCTTCACTCCGATTCTATCTCCCTATCTTTCCTCCCACCCATTCTGTCCCTTTGAATCATTTATCATTTATCTGCATCAGTGGAGCGATTCGGGAGCATCACTTTTCCCTTCCGTTCAGATATTCATTCCCCTCTCCATCCCGTGTTGATAGTTTGTATCCGAAGATCTTAAGTCCAATACTATTGTCTCTTATCCTATTCTCTATTTTTCATCTCTCTCGCTCTCCTTTCTCTCTCTCTATCATCCATTATGTTATAATATATAATATAATGATGTAGGATATTTTAGAATGCTATGCTATGTATGATGATAATAAGATGATTAAGAGAATAATCCTACAAAGGGATGAAGGATCTATGAAATGATATCAATTGATAATATAAGAGGTAGAAGAATGAGAATAGATGGGAAGAAGAGAGAATAATGTTGGAGTAGATAGAAAGGATGATACGATGGTAGATTAAAACATATATTAGTGAGTGTATGGAGATGATGATGCGGTTAGAGGATTATGAGAAATAATGATATGAAGAGGTGGATGTGGATCAGTTATTGGGAAGGAAGATAATTAATATTAGGGAGAGGAGAATGGGTAAGGTGAGTCTTAGATTAATGGTGATAAGAGAGAGAATAAATAGGATGAGGCGACGATGTGGAAAGCGATGAAAAAAGAATATGGATTATGTGGAAGGTAGAAGTCACGTGGGGAAGAGAAATGGGACAGAAGAAATCGGTGAAGAGAGGAATATGGAAGAGACAGATGGAGTGGGTGGACAGAGAATGGCGGGAACAGATGTTGGACTTATAGATTATAAGGTAAGAACTATTATTACCAGAAGAGAGAGAGGAATGATGATGTAGGATATTTCAGGAGAGGTATCTAAATCCTACATATGAGGGAGGACCTATGAATGATATCACTAGGAGATGATTTTATAAATCAGTGAGAATAAATTGGAATTATAATAATAAGAGCAGTGATACTGGAGATGATTATGGAGATGAAATGAATGGTAGAGATGAGTGAATGATTTAGCTAATGAGTAAGAGTGTTGATAATTATAGATTTTTATAATGAAGAGGGAATTCAAGACTGATAATATGAAGAAGAGAAGGATGGAGGAATAATAGATAATTTAAATATTGATAAGAGAAGAGATATTATAAAAATAGAGATAATATAGAATATATGAAATAAGAATAGGGACGTGGTGAATATATTATATTATAGTATATAATATAAGAAAGTGGATGACGGGAAGAGAGAAAAAGAAAGAACGAGAGATATGAACCTAGAAATTAGGATAAGGGGATGAAGAGACTTAGGAGGATAGGATAGTGTGTAGAGGGAATGCAGGAGAAAGCAGAGAAGAAAAGGACTCGGATAGTTCCAGAAGTAGAGCGGGTAGAGATAATGACGGATTTAGAGGGGACTAGAGAGGAAGGTGCTGAGACGCGACAGAAAACTCGTGAAGGTTCAACGGTCACCGCTTGGACTTATAGAAGATCTTCGGGAGAACTATTAAACACGAAGTGATAATAGAGGATAATACCTGAGATGGAGGGAAGTGATACCGCGGAATTCCCGAAGCGATCCAGGATCTCCTCAGAATGCATCAGGCTTGAAATGGAGAAAGACGAAAGAACGGGAGGGGGAAAAGAAAGGGAGATAGAAATTCGGAGAGGAAGATCACGGGAGAAGCACGAAACACACGAACCAAGGTTTCAAAAGAAACGTTTTTTCATCAATAACAACTGTTGATTTCCCTTTACAGTTTCTCTTTTATAGAGCAGGAGAAGAGCGAAATAGAATGAAAGGGTGCGTCGCCGTGGGTAGAGGCAGTTACGACAGTTTTGATCTCTCTTCGTGACCAATTTTTGGCTTCGATTTGATGACTTTGTCTCGCGAGTGAAGACAGGTGTATTCGAGACGGTGGCTGAGGCGCCGAAGCGAGTCGTTTTATATGCTTTAGAATCTCCTAGCTGAGAGGTTGACGACGGGGAGACTCTCCTCGTGGACGAGTCTTCAAAGGTGCAATCTTCACTTGACGGAGAATACGGGGGAGTCTTCCCAGATGGCGTGCGATCAATGATAGCTCTCGGTGGTCTTTGGAAGCTCGTAATAATACTTGCGTAGAGTCGGATCGATTCCGTGGATGTTTTCGCGAACAAGCAGTTATTCCAGCGTCGCCGATCTCCAGCTTGTCTTATAATTATTCAGATGTTTGCGATGTTGAAGTTTTCCTTCAGTTTGGACGTAACCAAAATGTTTCTCATCGGTGAACCCGACGTTGTCAGAAGCCTTTATCTTTGTCAGGTGTCGGAGATACTCTTCTTCTTCGAACAGGACTTCGAACAAAGGTAGATATTCTTCAATTTCAAAGAAATTCACTGCTGATCGTGTTGTCCAGTCAAGCCTTTGAAACAAAGAATATATATATTTTTTTCTCAGCCGGGAAGTTGTCCTATTCGGTTTTGTCAGGATCAGTCTTCGTTCTTTTCCGCTGGCAGGTAAGTTCTAATAGGTGCGATTATTCCAGTCGCATGCTGAGAAATGTGACGGGGAGGTTGACGCAGAGTCTTTCAGGCTTCAAAGCAAACAGTCATTCCTACTGCTGCCTGGACTGTTCACAGACATACGATAGGAACAATCCAAGAATACAAGTGTCCCAGCTGCGATAGAAGGTATTCATCTTTGATGCAATGCAACTTGTGAGCATGGAGGACGAGTACTCTCATTGTGAGGGCCGTAAGGGTGAGCTTGTTACTGAAAGTGATAAACTAGCAGCTGAGGAAGTGGAAGATGGAGATGTTGTTCAAGAGAGGATGAGGGACTTATCCTCATGCTGTTCTTCCTTGATGGTGTCTTGAATAGGAAGTAGAAACAGTAGATAATGTACTGCCTTAAGAATAGATCTCTTCTAAAATTTCTATTTATGGGTGGTTTTCAAGGAGTAAGGGAGTTTAACACAATGCGCTTCCTAATAATGTTTATTGAGATCATTATTTATAACTATACAAGGTTACCTATGATATAGTGGATAGGTTTGGAAAATAAGGACCCTATATCAAGGTAAAATGGTGGTTGACTTGGTCCACTCAAGGACTTCTAGGTTTCTAAAGATAAGGATTAAATGCTTTGACCAAGTCAATCTTTAGATCAGTATAAAATAGGGGAAGGAGGGAAGGTAATTCCCTTAAGATCTACACTCTCTTTATTTATTTAGAGAGGTCTTCTTCATCCATTAATGAATGGATAATTTTTTAACTTGGTAGATAAGGAGGAGGAGGAGGAGGAGGATAGGTGCACTTAGAACCCTTGTGTTCATGTTTCAAAATAATTCTCCATCATTGCCCCAGGGTTGGAGGACTTCATCTCCGAGGAAGTGTCTTTCATATATAATAAAGTCAGAAGCAAATGAGGGGTATAGTGTAATGGATCATGAGAAGTAATCCAAGAAGCATCACTTATTGTATTGCCATTCCATTGTATTAAAATTAAGTAATCATCCTCTTTAAGATCAAAACTGTCGTAACTGCCTCTACCCACGGCGGCGCACCCTTTCATTCTATTTCGCTCTTCTCCTGCTCTATAAAAGAGAAACTGTAAAGGGAAATCAACAGTTGTTATTGATGAAAAAACGTTTCTTTTGAAACCTTGGTTCGTGTGTTTCGTTCTTCTCCCGTGATCTTCCTCTCCGAATTTCTATCTCCCTTTCTTTTCCCCCTCCCGTTCTTTCGTCTTTCTCCATTTCAAGCCTGATGCATTCTGAGGAGATCCTGGATCGCTTCGGGAATTCCGCGGTATCACTTCCCTCCATCTCAGGTATTATCCTCTATTATCACTTCGTGTTTAATAGTTCTCCCGAAGATCTTCTATAAGTCCAAGCGGTGACCGTTGAACCTTCACGAGTTTTCTGTCGCGTCTCAGCACCTTCCTCTCTAGTCCCCTCTAAATCCGTCATTATCTCTACCCGCTCTACTTCTGGAATTATCCGAGTCCTTTTCTTCTCTGCTTTCTCCTGCATTCCCTCTACACACTATCCTATCCCCTCCTAAGTCTCTTCATCCCCTTATCCTAATTTCTAGGTTCATATCTCTCGTTCTTTCTTTTCTCTCTTCCCGTCATCCACTTTCTTATATTATATACTATAATATAATATATTCACCACGTCCCTATTCTTATTTCATATATTCTATATTATCTCTATTTTATAATATCTCTTCTCTTATCAATATTTAAATTATCTATTATTCCTCCATCCTTCTCTTCTTCATATTATCAGTCTTGAATTCCCTCTTCATTATAAAATCTATAATTATCAACACTCTTACTCATTAGCTAAATCATTCACTCATCTCTACCATTCATTTCATCTCCATAATCATCTCCAGTATCACTGCTCTTATTATTATAATTCCAATTTATTCTCACTGATTTATAAAATCATCTCCTAGTGATATCATTCATAGGTCCTCCCTCATATGTAGGATTTAGATACCTCTCCTGAAATATCCTACATCATATTTGGTATCAGAGCCCAGCTTGAATTGATATCATTTTAAATGGAAATTAGTATTATCCATAAGATATATTGATCATCATGAATCCCACCCAAGAGGAACCCATGCCTTCTTGGGCCAAATTTTTTTTAGAGATTGTGCAAGCCAATACTATGATATTAGATAGGTTAAACAATAGTCTTGAGAACCCAGAATCTCTAGAGGAACCCATACCTACTTGGGCTAGAGCCCTTATGGAGGAAATAGATCAGATAGACATGAGGCTTCATAAGTTAGAATCTCTAGAAGAATCCAACTCTTGGGAAGATAACTCTCCTCAAATAGAGACTCCAAAAGAGCCTATTAATGATCATCTTAATTTCTCTAATTTTGTGCCTTCTAATGATCAATATCTAAGGGATATGACTGATTATGAGTGTAATGAAGTTAGAGTGGACATTCCTATGTTTGTGGAAGTAGATGATCCAAGAGAATACCTCAATGAGGATATGACTAGTAGCCTTCCAAAGACCACACAATTCATAAACCCTACCCCTAGATCCAATAGTATCATTAGGTGCTTTAAATGCAGGAAGATAGGGCATGTTAAAGCTAATTGCTCAAAATTGATCATAGCTATGGATGATTCCAACCCTTTACCTACCAATGATAGCAAGGAATTTGAATTAGAAGATGAAAATTATGGATTAGATAAGGCAATATCCATTAAGCATGTTCATATCATTCATGATATTGTTTTAAAAAATTTGCATCATCATATAAACGATATAAAACCTTTATTGCTTTTCCTAGAAGATATAAAATTCTTAAACCAAGTGATTTAGTAGATACTAAAATTCACTCTCCTAAACTTCTTAAATTCTCTTTTAAATTTCAACAAAAAAATTCTATTACTTTAAACTTCTCTTAAAACTAATACACAAATTTGATATTCTTAATTATTGGGGCATATCTACTTCATTTACTAATTCAGATTTAGAAGAATTTCATGAGAATAATGATATACTTATTGAAAATTTTTCATCTCCCCATCCTCTTGAAAGTGAAGTTTTTCAAAATTCTTTTCTTCCTCCTCCTCTTGTGTCTAATGTTGGACTTATAGATAAGATCATTGATCATAGAACTATTATCACTGATTCTAAAGAGGATGAGTACGAATTTCTAATACAATGGAAAGGCCAACCAATAAGTGATGCTTCTTGGATTAATGCCAATGATCTACTGAATTATGCACCTCATTTGCACTCTGACTTTTTCTTAAATATGAAAGCTACTTCCTCGGAGATGAAGTCCTCCAATCCCGGGGGAATTGATGGAGAATTCTCCCCTGAACTGAACACAAGAATTCCGATAGAACCAAGGTATGCATTGAGAAAGAGAACCCATCCTCAACTACATCAGCAGGCCATCCTTTTCCTCACCCAACAATTTGAAAAGCTCACTATCCATGAAGTGAGTAAAGAAGACCTCTCTAAACCTATAAAAGAGAGTGTAGATCCAATGGGGATTAATTTCCCTCCTCTTCCATTCATCAACTGATCTAAAGATTGACTTGGTCAAAAGGAATTAAATTTTATCCCTAGATACTTAGAACTCTTTGAAAGACCAAGTCAAC
Source organism: Lemna minuta (assembly GCA_024174645.1). Lineage (NCBI taxonomy): Eukaryota > Viridiplantae > Streptophyta > Magnoliopsida > Alismatales > Araceae > Lemna > Lemna minuta. The sequence goes on from CM044106.1 coordinate 4,576,410, forward strand.
CACCCTTTTACCTTTGATATAGGTTCCCAATTGTCTAAACCCAACCACCATATCATAGGTACCTTGTATAGCTATGAATAATGATCTCAAGAAACATCAATAGGAACACTATTGTGAAATATTCCTTCTTTCATTGAAAACCCACCTGTAGTTAGATTTAGGAGAGATCTAAAGGAGGAACTTATCTTCTTAGTATACTTCAAGACAAATCCTTTGCATGACTATCATCATGCAGTTAACCATCTGAAGCAACATCACCGAGACTTTTAGAGGATACTGAAGCTTTGCAAGCGAAGATCAACTCCCATCTACATAAGACACTCACGGTTACTGAAGAGGAAGAACTTATCGAGAAGACTCCTCACAGCCAAAGACAAAACGAGGATGCAACCGCCATTCAAGAGAGAAAAGGAATGCAGCAGAAGACTTACCGGGTGCCTCTTCAACTACCTCGGAGGCTCGTGAAAAGGATCAACACCTCCACTGATGACGAAGACTGTTCAGGGAAGCACTGCCAGGAGAATTTCTATACTTGCCATGGAGATCCGCAGGAAGACGATAAGCAAGGAAGTTGAAGGAACTTCACCGACGCGAAAGAGATACCCTGTATAGTTGACGTAGCTGACGGGAGAGCTGCAAAGAGAGAGTTCGAGCAGCCCCGTCGACTCTTACCGTGGATATCCTCTCGTGAAAATTACATCGTTGCAGACGACGATAAGGCAACAGAGGAAGAAGACAGTAGAAGCTTCCCCGACGACACCAGCACGACCTCCTCATCCTCAAGCTATCGGGAAACTGCCCAATCAACATGCTATCATCGCCAACCGGAAACCGGGCGTTGACCAAAGAAATGAAGTACGAGGAGCACAGATCTATTACGACCACAACGACACGCGACTTCCGGAAACTGCACCATGACATCATCAACATAAAGGAAAATATTTTCCGAATACCCAGCAACCGCGTATTCACTCCATGTCGCCCTGACAACACGACAAATATAACGACAAAATTGCAAGAAATAATTTGTTCGTTCGGGCCAAACCGTCAACCACCTGCGGAAATACACGACGCGACGCTTTGGCATAACTTCTCTTTTGTATTCTTATAAAACGTAAATCTATAAGAAACGCAAATAGTTTTTGATGAATGAAAGTTGTTCTTGGTTACTATTGGTTATCCGTGTGTTCACGCTCATCCCGCATCTCCATCAATTCCGTCCCGCCTCATCTTCATCACGAGTTCTATCCTTCCCACCTGTTCTCCCTCCGTTCTGTCGCTTTCCCAGCATTCTACCAGAGTCAACGAGGATACTGTTTATCATCAGAATTAACTCCCGGAGCATTGTCTTCCGTCCCGACAGGTATTCATTCCTCTATCTTCTTTGGTAATAATAGTTCTTAATATATATACTATAAGTCCAACACTCTCTCCGCCGTCTCTAGTTCTTCTCTATTTCCGAATCCCTCTTTTCCCCGTAATTTCTACCTAACGCATAACTTCAAAATTCTCTTCTCACGATTTCTATTTCTATCGCTTTTCACCTGTCACCAATAAATACAAAGCTCTTTTGACCCACTTGCTCTTCCCTATTATTTTCTATTAACTACCTTTCCTCCCAAAACCGCTCTACATCCGTTTCATCATATCTTTACTTCTTATATTTCTCTAACGCCTCATCTTTTCCAAACATTTCACTAAACATATTATAATCTACCATTATTTCATCCTATATTTTACTCCAAACATTAACATCTCTTCTTCCCATATATTTTCATCCTCCAACTCTCATAACCTCAATTGATATCAATTCATAGATCCTCCAATCACTTGTAGGATACCTTCTACTTTATATCATTATCTTCATTCATTTCATCTTATTTAGAAATATCCTACATCAAATGATTACCTGATCGAGATGGGAAAGCGATGCTCCAGATTACGTCCGATGGTAGAAAATATCCTCGATGAATCTCTGACGGAAAAGAGTGGAAAGTGACAGAACGGGGGGAAGACAAGAAGAGGGAGATAGAACTTGGCGATGAAGATGATGCGGGATGGAATTGATGGAGATACGGGGATGAACGCGAACACAAAGGAGTAACCAAAGGTAACCAAATTTCATCAATAACAACTGATTTTGTTTCTTACATTTCTCTCTTTTATAGGGTAAGAGGTTTGAGAAAAGAGAAGACAAAGATCAATGAGTCTCGTTGCTGGGGAAAGAAGAAGTTACGAGCGGTTATTGCGACCGTCGGGATGTCTTCAGGCTTGTTACTATTCCACGTCAAGAAGGGTCAACGCGCGTGGCCAATTCTAGAATAATTTCAGTGGCGGTTGCAAGCGTCGTGGCGAGAATTAATTCCGCGTATGTTGATGAGATATGTATAGCTGGACGTTGGACATTTCGTCACAATATCAATAGTCTGCGTAGTGAATGTGTGGGACTCGTCAATTCATCATTGGAATGGTGGTGAGGGTCGTCGCGGACAGGTGCGTGCAGCTTGGCCTCGTCGTTGCCTTCTACGCTACTCGAGGATAAGTGATAGGTCCCGGTGATGTTCTCCTCGGTAATATTTCCTTCGACCCAGCCGTAGTTCTCCTTCTGGAAAGATGTAGCCAAGGTCAATACCCATCCTCGGATTGCCGCCACAAGATAAACGTGATATAGGCCTCCATCCTCGGATTGCCATAGATTTCAATATTCTTCAAAAACAATGGTAAATTTGTTTCGTTGGTAGGCCTTCAGTTCATATGCATTGTATTCATCATGTAGATAGCTTAAGCTTAATTCTATTCTTCAGCTGAGGAAATATGTCTTGAGATGTTGTCCTTGATTGGGATATTCTTTGTAAGTCTCATAAATGCATGTAGGTGAGGGAACATTCTTCTCAGCTTCTGTAAAGGCTTGCCTCAGATTGCTTTCATAACGATTGGAGATCCTTCATGATTAGTATCACAAGTAGTTGCGTGATATATTCATGCACAAAGGTTTGTCTTGCTTACAATAAGAGATAGTTTCTCCTATTAGATCTCTCCTAAAATTCTAACTAGAGGTGGTTTCAAAAGAAAAGAGATTTTAATACCAAAGGGATTCCTACTAATTTTCTTGAGATCATTATTTTATAACTATACAAGGTTCCTATGATATAGTGGATGAGGTTTGGAAATTAGGAACCTATACCAAGGAAGAAGGTGGTTGACTTGGTCCGTTCAAGGAGTTCTAAATTTCTAAGGATAAAAGTGTAACTTCTTTTGACCAAGTCAATCTCTAGATCAGTTTATAAATGGGAGAGGAGGGAAAGTAATCCCCATTGGATCTTCACTCTCTTTTAAAGATTTAGAGAGGTCTTTTTCACTCACTTCATGGATAATGAGTTTCTCAAATTTTTGGATGAGGAAAAGAATGTCATGTTGTTGTAATTGAGGGTGGGTTCTCTTCCTTAATGTATACCTTGGTTCAATAGGAACCCTTGTGTTCATATCTTGGGAGAATTCTCCATCATATAATCTCCTCGCCGAGTCCACCTCCATATTCTCTCTTTTATTATCCCTTCTACCAGCCCTCCGCAATAATATATTATATATAATCGCTATTTTAATAATCATTACACATCCTCCATTCTCTATTACTCTATTTTATAATCTTTATCCCAAATTTCCTCATTATCTAATTATATTACCCAAATATTCTCTTCTCTCTTATCTAACTTCTCTTCATAATCTAATTACCTCATTATCATTTATCCAAACAAAGTTCTAAATTTTCTAAAATCTATTCCTCTGAATTATCTATCTCAATCCCTTGATATCATTCAAAGATCCTCATTCTATTGTAGGATTATTTCATTGATAATTTCAGTAGATATTCATACTATATATCGATCATTTATCTATCGTATATCCCTACTTATACTATTATATCTCTACATATCCTCACTTTAAAATATTCTACATAATGATAGCTCTTGGGAACCCAAACCTGCAAAAAATATGTTGGTGAATGAATTTGACTACCACTTGATGGTCATTAGTTCTTGATGGAATTGCTTCTGCCCATCTTTACATGTAATCCACTGCAATTAAAATATATTCAAAACCATTAGAAATGGGGAATGGACCCTGATAGCATGCTAATTAGACATGATAAAACATGATTATTGATGCATATTAAGGCATAAATGATTTCATTTCTATGCACGTTATCATATTTATGAGTATTTATCTATCATTCCATGAAAAAGTTATTATAATCTCAAAATACTTTAAATTAGGGTTAAATCTGATGATTTAAAGATAAATAATTTTATAACCCATCTTTACTTGAGATTATATATGTTTTTAAAGTTAAAATAATGAGAGAAATCAATTTATAAACATTTATTTATATTTTCTTAAGTTAAAATATTTAAAGAATAAATGTATTTTTGAAATGTAAATTAAAATTCTCATCATTTATTAATTTTGATTTTTTAGAATGATAGATAATTAAATTTCGGATCAAATGAAAGAAATTTAGATTAATTTGGAGTTATATTTTGAAATTTATGAATTTTCTAATTTTAGAGATTTTTCCGGATTTTTTCTGAATTTATTTTCGATTTTTAAGTATTAAAAAAAATTAAAAAAGGCAAAAGAGGGGGTATATTTTCACGTAGGGACCCACGTGGATGTGACATGGCACTCAGGGCCACGTGAACCCACGCGAGCGCCTACATGGCACGGATGTGACATGCATATTTATATTTACTCCTAAATTATAGGGTTATAGTTCATATAAGCACCCGATATTTCGGATTTAAGCTAACCCTCATAATCGTCACCCATTATATACCCGACCCTTTTCATTAATGTTTACCGTGTGGGACTAAGTTCCACATAGTTTTTAAAGTGCATGTGACATGGCGTTATGAGAGGCATCGGATCAAGAGACTCACCAAACGACGTGCGTGGATCGCGTGGACTCATGGTCCACCGGATCACGATCACGCACGTGCTCTAAAGGTGGGAGTTATAACGGTCAGGATTGAAACGCGCGCGACGCATCTTGACCATCGGATCGCGATTCAACAGGAGCAATCTGATGCATTTTATAACGCACATTGACGAGCTTCATCCAAGCGCTTCATCAAAGATCGGACGACCGCGATATTTGATTATAACGGTTCACGATGAACCATTTCATCTGAACTGTCAATTGAAATCCATCGGATGGTGATGGAACAGGACCGAGTGGTCGTCAATTTCACACGGTCAAGGGTCAAAAATAATTCCAAACTTACCAATTTGATGAAATTAACTCGAATTGAGGGGTATAATGGTAAATAAGGGTTGAATCCACAAGGAAATAAGGAAATTTATGATGATCTCTTCGAAATTGATCAAATCGGACAATGAATTGATGATAGAAATTGGGGAAAAATGGTAGATTATGAAAGAGAACTTCAAATCGTTTGCACGGAATCAAAAAAATCATCAAAATTGATCTTGATTTCGCGGAGAAATTAAAGATTGAAATGGGGAGAAATTTCCAAAATTTAGAGTTGCGATTTTGAGGAGAATCAAACTAAATTGAACTTGAATTCCTAATCTAAATCGAATTTAAACATAAATGGATGATAGATTTGCAAAAACCGACTCCACTAACCCAAGATTGCGATTAGATTTACACGATTAATGATCTCAATCGTCGAAAATACGAAGAACGCGATCGTGGAGTTCAAACTGCGATTTCTCCTTCATCTCTCAACCAAATGTCAATTTCAAACCCTTCGTGGATGCGGAAATTGAGAGACTCGAGAAGAGGATGGAATTGAGAGACTCGAGAAGGGAGGTGTCTAAACAGATCAATTGGATTGATTTCTGTCTCGAATGCCTTAGAAATCGGAAGAACATCTCTATTTATACAAGTTTTGGGCGTAACCGTCTGATTGAAATGATCGACGGTTATGATGAAACAGTCCATCATGGACCGTTTCGATTATATCGCAGTCGTCGGATTGTGATGGAGGGTTCGGATGAAGCCGATGAGATGCGTTATAAAATGCATTCGATCGTGCCCCTTGAATCGCGGTCTGACGGTCCGGATGCATCCCGTGCGATTAGATCACAACAGTTATAACTCTCGATTAAAGGCACGTGCGTTTGATGTGATCCAGTGGACCGCGAGTACATCCAATCGACGCGCTTTCGATTGTTTCTTCATTTGATCCAACGCCTCGCTTTTAGCCACATCACTTGCATCTTAAAAACCGTGTGGAACTTAGGTTCACACGGGAAAAATAAGAGAGGAAAGTTGGGTATATAAGATGTGATGATTATGAGGGTTAGCGTAAATTCTGACTACGGAATGCTTATATGTACTATAACCCATATAATTATGATAACTATAAATATGCACGTCACATCGCGCCACATGGGTGCTCACGTGGGCCCGTGAGGCTCTGCCACGTGGCCTTGCATGCCACGTCGCACCTACGTGGGTCTCGCGCGAAAATATGCCCCCTTTTTCCTCCTTTTTTTTAATGCTTTAATCATTTCAAAACCAAAAATAAATTCAGAAAAATCCAGAAAAATCCCTAAAAATTAGAAAATTCATAACTTTCAAAATATAACTCCAAATTAATCCAAATTTCTTTCATTTTTGTCCAAAATTATCTATCATTCTAAAGAGTCAAAATTAAAAAATAATGACAGTTTTAATTTCCATTTCAAAAATACATTTATTCTTTAAAGTTTTTAACTTAAGAAGATATAAATAAATGTCTATAAAATGATTTCTGTCATTATTTTAACTTTAAAACCTCTATAATCTCAAGTAAAAGATGGGTTATGAATTATTCATCTTTAGATCATCATATTTACCCATATTTTAAAGTATTTTTGAGATTATAATGACTTTTTCATGGAATGATAGAAAAATACACATAAATATGATAACATGCATGAAAATAAAATCGTTTATGCCTTAATATGCATCAATAATCATGTTTTATCATGTTAATTTAGCATGTTATCAGACGGTTACGCCCAAAAATAGTATAAATAGAGATGTTCTTCCGATTTGTAAAGCATTCGAGAAAGAATCAATCCAATTGATCTATTTAGACACGAACCTTCTTGAATCTCTCAATCCTATCCTCTTCTACACACAATTTCGCATCCACACAGGGTTTAAGATTGAGATTTGGCTGAATAGAGAGGGAGAAATCGACGCTTGAATCTCAACATCGCGGTTCTTTCAGATTTTTAATTAATAACGATTAATCAAGCTAATTCAATCGCAATTTGGGTTAGTGGAGGCGGTTTTTACTGATATTTCATCTACTTATGTTTAATTTTAATTTAGATGAGGAGTTTAAGTTCAATTTTTGTTTAATTTTCATCAAAATCACGATTTTCAGTTTCAGAAATCTCTCCCCATTTCGATCTTCAATTTCTGTGCGAAATCAGAGTCAAATTCGATGATTTTTGATTTCGTGGAAACGTTTTGAGTTCTCTTTCATAATATTTTTCCTCAATTTGTATCATCAATTCATCATCCGATTTGATCAAATTCGAAGAGATCATCATAAATTTCCTTATTTCCATGTGGATTCAACCCTTATTTACCATTATACCCCTCAATTCAAATTAATTTCATGAAACTAGTAAGTTTGGATTTTGTTTTGACACAAGACTGTGTGAAATCGATGACCTCGCGGTCTCCTCTCGTCAAATGGCGCTGTTGCCGGGGATTTGAGGCAAATTTTTGATCAATTTAGTCAATTTAGACTTGGTCAACTTGGATTTTTCTCTTAATTTCTTGAAATTCACGCAATTCAATCGTATTTTGAGTGATCTGAAGTAGAAATCAATCTTCGAGATCCTTAATTCCATATGAATAAGTGATTTTGCCCCTTTTCTAAGGATCACGGGCGATCACTTATTCAAAATCGTGTTGAGAACACGTAACTCTCATGGATACCGACATTGAGGTACGATTGACTTCACTTTTTAATAATTTTATAAGTATTTATAGGTTATTATCTATCTAAATATCCGATCCACTCTTCATGAGACGACGAACAGCCTTGAGAGTACGAAATAACCCCTTAGAAATAGACCTTTTTCGAGCGATCCTTGAAATCCCCCGACACTACCAAGACCGACACTACTGAGACTCGACTCAAACGTAGATCCAACCGAACTAGTAGAAATGGCCCGGAACGATGAGAGAAATGCCAGGAAACGCCTTAGTGACTATGCTAGACCCGTCCTCCAGCGACTCGTCACAAGAATTCGCGCACCCCTAACTTGAGGGGCGAATTTTAGAATTGATTCCCATGTAATGAGTATGCTTCCTATATTATATGGCAAACCTTCCGAAGATCCTTATAGACACGTAGATGAGCTTTCCCAAGTTTGTGAAATTAACCATCTTCAGAGTGTCCCCGCCGACACGATGAAGATGAAATTCTTTCCCGCTACGCTTAGAGACCGAGAAAAATATTAGTTTATGAAATTAGGGAAAGAATTCACTAGTTGGACCGAGATGGAGGAAGAATTCCTTAGAAAATACTATTCCGTAGGGAAAACCACATCTGTCCGAAAAACCATCTGCGAGTTTACCCAAGGCTTGAGTGAAACCTTTGATAAAGCCTGGGAGCGATTAAGAGACCTTATGAGGGAGTGTCCACACCATGGAGTGTCTAACCATGAACTAGCGCAAATATTTTATGACGGGTTAGGCCCGCAAGAGAGATATCTTTTGGATGCAGGAAGTGGCGGCACCTTCATGAGCAAGTAAGAAGACGAAGCGATGGAACTCATCGAGACGGTGGCGGAGAATAGCCACCATAATGCGGTGAAACCTTTTGGAAAAGGTGCAATGCCAAAGTCTATCGATCCCAAATCAGCGCAGACAGGGGATGCTCCTTGAAAGAATTGACAAAATGGCGGAAGTCCATAATTTACTACTGGACCGACTTAACATCAGCAACGGTTCCAAAGGACTCGCCCTCGTCTCACTTCAAGAAGCGTCACCATGTGAAACTTGCTCAAGATTCGACCATGTCAAATTAGATTGCCCCGTGATGGCAATTCAAGGGCAAAACACATTTAGACAAGGTCCATCGGGAGGACCAACTCAACAGGGACAACCAAATTTTCCAGGAACATACCCTAACTACTATAATACCCCTGTTTTTAACAACTCTTTGCAGAATAACGGATTTAGGAGAAACAAAGATCAATCCTATCCTCCACCATACAACGGTCAGCAACAACAAAATTACCCTAATCAAAGACAGTCATCGTTCGTCCCGCCGACTCAACCGCAAGCCTTCACTCAAGCTCCACGTCAGACCGCGCCGACATCCGACCCGATCCTCGGCGATATCTCGCAATTAATGGAACAAATGACAAGGATGAACTCACGTGTGGATGAAATTCAGGATTTCATCAAGATGAACGTCCAAACGACGACTGACAAAAAGGGTAAGCAAGTAACATTTACTGACCAATTACCCTCGCAGGCCACAACAAACGCGAGGAATCAAGGGACCTCGTCGAGCCAAACGCATAACATTAACCATGTACACATTGATGAGGAAGCTGTGGAAACAACATTAGCCATATCAAGCCTTCGAAGTAGAAAAGCCCTACCTGATCCATACAAGGATCACCCTATGCACCAAGGCTAGAATGAAGAAAAACAAACGCCAATTATCGTCGAGCAAGACCATGATTCCGAGGATGAAGAAGAACAGGTTACGGCTGAACCTAACCCCGACAAATATAAGCCCCCTGGGCCTTATCCTCAATCCCTTAATAGACCCAAAGCCAAGAATAGTGAAACCAATGAAAATCTATTAGACGCCTTTAGAAAGGTGACCATAACCATTCCCTTGATAGATGCCATCAAGCATATCCCTTCCTTTGCCAAATTTCTCAAAGGTATATGCACTCCCCATAGAAACCCTAAAAGGATCCAACTTAGTGAGACGGTAAGTTCCATCATGATGAATGCCTTACCAATTAAAAAGAGAGATCCGGGAGCACCCATGATCACAAGTGAAATAAGAGGAATGTCCTTCACTACATCCCTACTAGATACATGAGCTAGTATTAATATCCTCCCTAAAGTCGTATTTCGACCGTCATCATGTAGGGGAGCTACAACCTTTCTTAGTAGAGCTATGCTTAGCCGATGGATCAGTTAGAAAACCTCATGGATTAGTTGAAGATGTCATCGTGAGAATGGAGGACTGTTATTTCCTGGTAGACTTCCTAGGAGTTGAGCCAAGCCCTGATCATCTTAGGATGACCCTTCCTAGCTACCGCAAAAGCCGTTACTGATTGGGGGAAAGGAGAAGTAATTCTCAAGGTTGGAGAGCACACCGTGAAGGTCGACATCAACAAGCTTATGAAATATCCTTCATGAGCTTCCAAAGACTTGGGCGCCATCGACTTTGCCGACGACCAGGATATTGATGCCTGCGTTGAAGAAGTAATGATGATCGACAAGAAATCAAAATTTGAGGAGCTACCAATGGACGAGCCTTTCTTGGACCTCAAACTCTTCCATCAACACTCAAGTGCGCCTTCCTTGATGAAGAAAAAGCAAAGCCGGTGATCATATTGTCCACGCTGGATATTAAGCAGGAGGAAAAATTGCTGGAAGTATTAAAGAAAAATGAAGAAGCAATTGGATGGACCTTGACGGACCTAAAAGGGTTGGACCCTTCACTATGCACTCATCGTATCTTCCTAGAGGATGAGTCAAGACCCGTCAGGGAAGCCCAAAGATGACTCAACCCAAAGTTATGATGATATGATGATGATGAAAATATTTAAGAAATAATCCTACAAATAATTGAAGGATATATGAATGATATCAGAAGGAATAGTTATGTATAGTAGTGAGGAGTTATGGAATGGATATTTTGAAAATGAGAGGTTAATATTTTGGGAGTGCATTAAAATGAGATGACTGAGAAAGATGTTTATGGGTCTTATTTTATTTATATAATATAGAGAGGAAATAATTTATATAATATAAAGACTAGGATTATAGATATCAGTAAGTGGATGGAAGAGTAAAGTCAGATGGAGTATAATAAGAAGAGTGAAAATTAGTGAGAAGGATGATATAAAATTAATACGAAAAAGAGGATAGAGTGGGGTATCGGATACGATATATTTCTGATGAGAGAGAGTAGTGATAGAATAGAAAGGGAAGGTAGGGATGGATTATTTTGAGGGAGGGGTAATGATGAGGACCGGAATAGTGAAAGAAGGAAACGACGAAAAGTTTATAAATATATTATAATATAGAAGTTAGAGATGTAGAAGGCGACGAAATATATCGGAAAGAGGGAAGGTAGATGGATGATTAAGAAGGGAGGCCTCTTGTTGGACTTAAGATCTCAGATTGAATGATTAACACGGGATGGAGAGAGATGTTACCTGAAGGAAGACGAGAAATGATACCGTTGAATTACTCCCGCTGACACAAGATAGCTTCCAGATGACTTCAGATGTTCGAAATGGTGAAAGCGGACAGAACGAGGGGAGAAAGGGAAGGGAGGTAGAACTCGGAAGATGAAGGTTGCGGGAGAGAGTGATGGAGACACGGGGAGATGATGAACACATAGGTAACAGTAATCGGTAACCAAAGGAACCAAAGGAACCAAAGGAACCAAAGGAACCAAATTTTTTCAATAAAAAACTGTCTTCCTTTCTTACAAGATTGTCTTTTATAGAAGTAGAGAAAACGGAGTTAAATCGGGAAGTTGCGTCATTTCAGTTGATTCGGTTTTTGGTGTCGTTGGCGTTCATACGGTGAGGGAGTGAGAAGACGACGGTTGACACTGAAATGGTTTGCGTTCTCAGGCGGACTTTTGTCAGTTAGGGGGTTGGCGTCCGGTCGTGGAATGTCGTTGCTGAGAATATCGCTGATAGTTGTTGTCGGGAATTCCGGAATTATCATCTCCATCACTTTCTTTCTTTCTTCGAAAGTCAACGGGTCTTTGAATCGCTCTGAATTAGTAACCGGTTGTCGTCCTTTTCTCACGGATATGAGATGTACTGACGTCTCGAATGGTATTCCGGGACGGGGTGTCGAGGTGGTGGAAGCGATCGTCGAGATGTTTCCTATTTTCCGTTTCCACGTGTTACCGTCAGTTGATGGTGCTTTATTTTCGCGACCGCGTGATGAATTTGCGGCTTCGCAGGCAGCGTTTGAGGATGGTTTTCTTCACGCTGAAAGTTCTCGGTGACGCGTGTAGCTGTCTTGGAACTCGTAAATAGATTCTTATTTCCTTATTGATTACAGACTCATCGTTGTAATCTTCGGGAGCTGAATCCTCATTGGAACTTTGTCTTCTTCTTTGTTGGAATCAGAATTTCTAGAAGTTTCCTTCTGACCATATTCTCTAACTTCGTTGGGAGAAGAGTTATCCTCTGTGTTGATTCGCAACCCTCCAATGGATAAAATTCCATCATCTCAACTTTCTTCTTTTCCGAGTTAGAATTATAGTTCTCCATTTCCATTTCTGTAACCCGTGGAGATGTCATGGTCTTTGAAACCGAAGCCATTCCTATTGTAGTTGGAGTTGTTCGCGGACCGAAGCTTCCCGTCCGGACGAAACTCGAATTCCAGAAACTCGTGGCCGAATTTTCCTTTGTGTCCGACGTAATATCGGAGATAGAATTCATCCGCACCAGCTTGCGATCCCCTCTCATCTCTTACATTGGGTCAAACCCTCCTGTTTTCGGCTGCACATCGACTGGAGCATGGAGCAAATTGGGTTGAATCTCTTTGAACCCTTGAGCAAGTCGTTTCTTTAGGCCGTTCGTCCTGTGGGTCGGCCTGTGGTTGACAACTGGGCCTATCTCAAGTCAATGGTTAGGACTTTTGAGAAGCACTGTGGGTCTTTATCCCAGTATGGTATGAAGCACATGAGGGCCATGGCCAACATATACAATGGGAATAGTGAGGACTTCTCCTTGTAATTGTTGATCATCAATGATAGTTTTCCTCAGATTTGAACATCAAAACATAAATGCTCCTCAGAATCTTTGAACTCTTGGATAATTAGGAGGAAGGCTGTTGATGACTGTCTTCTGCAATGGTAGATTCTTCATGTTGATTATCAACAAGTAGATGCATATTTTACTCATGCATAAGCTTTATCTTGAGGTAGAACATTAAGATAATGTCTTCCATATCTAACTATCATGTAAATCTCTCCTAAAATTCTAACTAAGTGTGGTTGATCAAGGAAGTAAGGGAATATAACACAAAGGTGTTCCAACTGATGTTTCTTGAGATCTTTATTCATAACTATACAAGGTACCTATGATATAGTGGATATGGTTTGGAAAATAGGAACCTATAACAAGGTAGAAGGTGATTGACTTGGTCTAGTCATGGAATTCTAGGTTTCTAAAGATAAGGAATAAATGTTTTGATCAAGTCAATCTTTAGATCAGTATAAAATAGGGAAAAGGAGGGAAGATAATTCCCTTAAGATCTACACTCTCTTTAAATTATTTAGAGAGGTCTTCTTCATCCATTTAATGAATGGATAATTTCTCAAACTCATGAATAAGAAAGAATATTAGTTCACTTGGAACACTTGTGTTCATTTTTGGAAATAATTCTCCATCAGTATGGGAGGCCGTGAAGGAAGAAATTCTGAAATGGCTTAACGCAGAAATCATCTACCCCATATCCGATAGCCAATGGGTAAGTCCGGTACACGTTGTACCGAAGAAAGCAGGAGTAACGGTCACGACAAACGAGAAAAGCGAGATAAATCTAGACACGCCTTCCGACGAAGTGGAGAGTCTACATCGACTACCGAAAGCTGAACTCCGCAACCAAGAAGGACCACTTCCCTCTCACGTTCATTGACAAAATCCTGGACCGACTGGCAGGATCTAGTTACTTCTACTTCCTTGACAGATATTCGGGATACAATCAGATTGCCATTCATCTCAACGATCAAGAGAAGATGACATTCACATGTCCTTTTGGCACCGTCGCCTTCAGACGCATGCCATTCGGACTGTACAACGCCCTCGCGACCTTTCAACGATGTATAACGGAAATCTTCTTCGACTTCCTTGGCGACAACTTAGAAGTCTTCATGGACGATTTCTCCGTCTTTGAAAACAAATTCGAAAGTTGTCCTGCTTAACGCAGAAATCATCTACCCCATATCCGATAGCCAATGGGTGAGTTCGGTACACGTTGTTCCGAAGAAAGCAGGAGTAATGGTCACGACAAACGAGAAAAGCGAGAAAATCTAGACACGCCTTCTGACGAAGTGGAGAGTCTACATCGACTACCGAAAGCTGAACTCCGCAACCAAGAACGACCACTTCCCTCTCCCATTCATTGACCAAATCCTGGACCGACTGGCAGGATCTAGTTACTTCTACTTCCTTGATGGATATTCGGGCTACAATCAGATTGCCATTCATCTCGAACGCATGAGATGAAGACGACGTTCACAAGTCCTTTTGGCACCTTCTCCTTCAAACGCATGCCATTCGGACTGTGCAATGCCCCCTGCGACCTTTCAACGATGTACAATGGAAATCTTCTTCGACTTCCTTGGCGACAGCTTAGAAGTCTTCATGGACAATTTCTCCGTCTTTGAAAACGAATTTCGAAAGTTGTCTTGCTCACCTAACGAAGATACTGGAGGTATGCGTCAGGAAATGACTGGTGCTTAATGACGAGACTATTTCATATGATCATTGAATACACACGATATAGTGTCAAAACAAAGTCCTAGACTTACCAATTTATGATTAATTAATTTAATTAAAGGGTATAATGGTAAATAAGGGTTGAATCCACGGAGAATTAGGGAATTTTGAGAGATATCTTTGAAATTCGATCAAATCGGACGACGAATTGAGATTAGAAATTGTGAATTTATGATATTAAGAAAGATAGCTCAATTGCAAATCCACGGAATAAAAAATCAAGTGATTTGGATGAGAATTTGCTGAGTAATCGAAGTTTGAAAATGGGAGAAAATTCGTATCGCGAAATTGATTTAAAACCGAAATTCAAACAAAATTAAACTTAATCTATGATTCAAAATGTAAAATTAATACTAAATGATAAAAGATTAAGATGAAAACACGCAATCTAACCCAAAGTAGCCTTTGAAATGATCTAATTAATCGCTGGATGCATGGCTTTTGATTCCGCATTTTCGAAGATGAAATTGAAGTTGAAGATGTGATTTCTCCTCTATCTCTCGATCAAATATTGATTTCAAGCATTCCTTGGATGCGGAAACGAGTCAAGAACATGAAGAAATCAATTTGCCACTTGAATTGGTGTCTAGATAGTTCGAATTTCTTGAAGATTCAAGGGCGAGTTCTTCCGTCGCGAAGAACAAGTCTTTAAAGGGGAAAATTTGGGCGTGACCATCCGATGAAGAGGCACCTCTTGATCAACAGTCGCGATGAGGCATCCATCGATCGAATTGTCGCGATAAAGTCTGGATCGTCCGATCAACAATGAAAGGCTAAGGTGAGTCCACGTGTTTTAATTTGAAACGTCCCATCGCTTGATCATCCGTTGGATTTTAATCCAACGATCGCGATATGTCGAAAGGTCGATCGATCTCGAGTGATCTCCGCCGTTATAACTCGCGAGATCGACGACTCAGATGAATGCACTTAAGTGAATTTTTAAGCATGTGCACGATCTTCGATCGGGTGGACCTCGCATCCACCACATCGACGCGCGATGTTCATTGCAATTTCCATCCGGTGCTCCTCATTATGCCACGTGTCCTGCAATCAAAGAAAACAAAGACTAATAGTCCCACACGGAGGAAATTATTAGAATTCACGCATTTAAAATGTAGAACGGACGTAACGGTTAACTTAAATCCGAAATATTGGATGCTTATATGTACTATAACCTTAATAATACAAGTAAATATAAATAGCACATGTCACATCCGTGCCACGCAAGCACTCGTGCGGGTCCGCGTGGCTCTGCCCTATGGCCCTAAGTGCCACGTCGCATCCACGTGGGCTCGCGCAAAAAATAGCCCCTTTTTCCCCATTTTAAATTAATTAAACCCTTTTAAAATTCGAAATAAATTCACATAAATTCAGAAAAATTCCATAGAATTCATTATAATTGTAAAAATCATAACTTTCGAAATACAACTCCAAATTAAGTCAAATTTGTTTTGTTAGATCAAAAATTGAATAATCTATCATTATAAAAAGTCAAATTAATAATAAGAAAATAAATATTAATTTAAATTAATATATTTATATATCTTATAAAATAAATTTATAAAAATACATAAATATAAATAAAGATCTTTTCTCTTATATTTTCATCATTAAAACATAATTATGATCTTAAATATAATTAGGATTAAACATCATAATGTTTTAATTATATATAATAATCCATAAATTAATGTATTTTTAGATCATAACATGAAATGATACAAAATTATAGAAATACACTTAAAATATGATAACATGCATACATTTGGAATGATTAATGCCTTTATTTGCATTAATAATCATGTAAATTCATCTATAAATAACATGTTATCACTTAGCTGGGAGAAATCCCATTTCATGGTACGAGAGGGAGTAGTGCTCGGGCATGTCGTCTCGGGCAAAGGTTTAGAAGTGGACAAGGCCAAGATAGAGGTCATCCAAAACCTCCATCTACCAGGTACCGTTAGAGACTTGAGGAGCTTTCTCGGGCACGTCGGCTTCTACCGAAAGATTCATTCAAGACTTTGCCAAGGTCTCCAAGTCACTCACCACCCTTCTTTGTAAAGACAAAGACTTCATCATTGACGAAGAAGGGAAGCACGCATTCACGATGCTGAAGCAAGCATTGATCGAGGCACCGATACTTCAAAGTCCTAATTGGGACTTACCCTTCGAGATCATGTGCGATGCTTCAGACTATGTGGTGGGAGCAGTCTTGGGGCAACGACTTGACAAGAAGCCGACGACCATTTTCTATGCAAGTAAGACCCTCATCGAAGCTCAGATAAACTATACGACTACGGAGAAAGAGCTTCTAGCGGTGGTCTACGATCTCGAGAAGTTCCGGCCTTACATCTTGGGGAGCAAGATCATCATCTACACTGATTATGCGGCATTAAAATACTTGCTCTTCAAGAAAGAGGCCAAACCACGACTGATACGATGGGTGTTTGCTCCTTCAAGAATTCGACATGGAACTAAAAGACAAGAAGGGACAGCGAAAACTTGGTGGCAGACCACTTATCGCGTCTCCACATCTCGGAAGGAGGAGACATCGGTGACACATTTCCAGACAAGCATCTCCTTGCCATCTCGAGTCACGCCCCCTGGTACGCACACATCGTCAACTTCATCGTCATTGATCAATCCCGGAGCACTGGAATCGGCATAAAAAAGATAAGTTCTTCCATAAGCTCAAGTACTACTTTTGGGAAGAACCACTTCTATTCCACCTAGGTTATGACCAGATTATCCGACGATGCATACCAGAGGAGGAGCAAGGAGATATCCTAGCAATGTGTTACTCATCAACATGTGGAAGACATTTCGCAACACGCAAGACATCAGACAAGATCCTGTAGAGCGGCTTCTACTGGCCCTCCATCTTCAAGTACGCCCACCGTTTCTACATGGAGTGCCTATGATGTCAAGCGGCGATAAACATCTCCAAGCGGGATGAATTGCCGATGCGGCCAATCCTTGAAGTGGAGTTCTTCGACCTTTGGGGGATAGACTTCATGAGACCTTTCCCAACTTCTGACGGGAAAGAGTACATACTAGTGGCGGTGGACTATGTGTCCAAGTGGGTCGAGGCAATCCCCACTAGGACACACGATCATCAAAGGTTTTGAGATTCGTCACACGATATATCTTCGCCCGGTACGGTTGTCCAAGGGCCATCATCAGTGACGGTGGCTCACACTTCAATCATGCACACTTTCGGGCATTCTTGAAGAAGTACGGAGTACACTACCACATCATCACGCCATACCACCCCGAGGAGAATGGGCAAGTAGAGGTAAGTAATCGAGAAGTCAAGACCATACTGAAGAAGATAATTTGTCCAGATGGGAAGGATTGGGCACACAAGCTTCCCGACGCACTATTGGCATACCAGACAGCATACAAGACACCCATTGGGATGTCTCCCTTCTGGCTTATCTTCGGGAAAGCCTGTCACCTTCTGGTTGAGCTAGAGCATCGAGCCTACTGGGCTATCAAAAAGCTCAACTTATCACTGGACGAAGCAGGGAAAGAATGACTTCTCCAGCTTCAAGAGTTATAGGAGCTGAGGCACGACGCGTACTAGAACACGAAAATCTACAAAGAGAAGACCAAGGCCTTCCACGACTGACACATCCGACGACGATCTTTCCAGGTCAACGACAAGGTCTGGCTCTACAATTCGCGCCTCAAGCTCTTCCCTGGGAAGCTGCGCTCCAGATGGGATGGTCCGTACGTGGTTCTGGAGTTATTCGACGGCGGATCGGTACTCATCTCTGACGTCAAATCCGGTCGACAATTCAAGGTAAACGACCATCGTCTCAAGCCGTACCTGACATCAGAGCCACCTGCACTAGTAGACAAGGTATCACCCTCGACCCATCATTAGTCATAGTTTTTATTTTTTTTTAGTTTGGCTGAAGACGTTAAAACTAGTAAGATTATCTTACCTTTTTAGTTTTATATTTTTTTTCAGTTGTTATAGATATCAGAGAACTACATTAGGAAAGGGCACACCTGCACGGAAAGTCCCACGAACGAGCACCACGAAATAATGAGCTTTTTCAAAACCTCACTCACCACATTTTCGTATTGTTTTTCATGCCATGATTCGATGACTTTTCACATGAGCATGTAGTTTTCATTGAGGGCAATGAAAGATTCTAGTTGGGGGGTGAAGATTTAGAAAAAAAGCTCTACTATTTTTCAAAATTTTTAAAATTCTACCTTCTAAAAACTCCTATTTTTGAAAAACATTGATCTAATCTACCCTCACCTTAGAAGTCTTTACATATAGAGATCTGACCTACTAGATATGTAGAAGTGAGGGCCTCATAGCCCATATGATTACATTTTGAGTAATAAAGCTAAATGATCTAGAGAAACCATGGATTACACTTAGTGGTTGACTTCTTTGGGGTTGGGATACCTAACAGGCACCAAGGAAAAAAAGTAATCAGAGGTTGAAATGCTATGGGATTGAAAAGGAGAGTATTTGAGAGAAGATTAAATTCCATCCCCTTCCCTATCCATCACCATCCACCTCATTTGGGAGTATAATTATCATAAGTGGTACCTTCTTTGTTTTTATTATCCACTTTGTTTTATCAGCATATTTGCTTTTAGCCAAGTCATACCTTTAGAAATAGTATCTTTTATTTCCTTTAGCCACCTCACACGATGCATCCAAAGATAAGAATCCTTTTGAAATTGCACTCTTTTGAGGAAAGCGAGTTGAGGAGAATTCTAAAACACTAAGTAGCCTCCATTTTGAGGGAAGGAGTGATGTAGTTTATGGAGAGGGTAAGGAAATTACATCCACTCATGAGAGAGTGAGTATCTTTTCATCACCATAGCATCGCACCTTAGATATGCTCACCTTGATTACAATTAAGAATTAGACTTTGAGCATTATCCGATGAGCACTACCCTAACATGCACTAAAGAAGTCAACCTAGAGAAATATGTTGGTGAATGAATTTGACTACCACTTGATGATCATTAGTTCTTGTTGGAATTGCTTCTGCCCATCTTGACATGTAATCCACTGCAATTAAAAAATATTCAAAACCATTAGAATTGGGGAATGGACCCTAATAACATGCTAATTAGACATGATAAAACATGATTATTGATGCATATTAAGGCATAAATGATTTCATGATGGAGAATTATTTCTATACATGAACACAAGGGTTTTAAGTGAACCTATCCTCCTCCTCCTCCTCCTACTTATCCACCACCTTGAGAAATTATCCATTCATTAAATGGATGAAGAAGACCTCTCTAAATAATTCAAAGAGGGTATAGATCTTAAGGGAATTATCTTCCCTACTTCCCCTATTTTATACTGATCTAAAGATTGACTTGGTCAAACATTTAATCCATATCTTTAGAAACCTAGAATTCCTTGAGTGGACCAAGTCAACCACCTTCTACCTTTATATAGGTTCCTAATTTTCAAAACCATATCCACCATATCATAGGTACCTTATATAATTTTAATTAATGATCTCCAAAAAAAAAATCCAATAGGAATCCTTTTGTTATTAAATTCCTTTTCCCTTTGAATACCACCTATAGTGAGAATTTATAAGAGATCTATATATTATTACTGTTAGAAGAAGTTAAATTTAGTGGCAGCTCAAGTCCAAGCCCAAGAAGACAGTGATGATTAACAACAAAGAAGCCTCACAATTGAAGAAGAAAATGACACTTATCCTCTTACCAACACAAGATCAACGAATATGTATGACCTAACTATGAGCATCACAAGTGAGATTTCACATTGAGGACTTTCTCGCACGTGATCCACCCCCTAAAGAAGATATAGAAAGCTTGGATCGACCACTACTAATCAATCAAAGAAGATGACTAAAAGTCAACCCCGAAGAGCTTACAAAGCCCTCACGGCTAAGACAAAGAAGAAAGTCAGCGCAATGTTGTTTCTGAAGGTATCCCCCCCAACGAATTGAGGAATTTCTTGGAGGTTACTTTTCGAGAACCAAGGAAAGGAATTCGAGATGCAGTCATGGTTTGGAGTCTCAAGCCATATAACTTGGAGCGAACACCTCTCTATCATCCTATCCATATTTATGAAAGCGTCTTCATACATTGGAAATCCTATCCGAGAGCAGATGACGTGTCATTTTCGTGCGTCGTTAAAACACAAAGACGATGGTCAAACAAAATTTATAAAACCGAACTCACTAAGAAAAGATATAACAATCAAGTATTGGGTAAGTATCGGGTCGATCCACAAAGAGCAGGGTTGACTTTAATAGCAAAGTTGACTTGGTCAAACTTAGGTTTAAAAGAAGTTTTAAATAAGAGAAAATAAGATGTAAGATATGGAAATGATATAAATAAGGTAAATAAGGAGTTTTAAGAATTGAAATCTCGGATTTGACAGAGAAAAGTCAAAAGTCAAAGTCAAAGCATTGACTTTGACCAGCAGTAAGTGTTCTGCAAAATCAGAGAATCAAACAGAGTCAGAATATTACGAAAATTAGATATTTGGAAACTAGAGGGAAAATGGAATTTATTGATATATATTTCGTAATTTTTGGATAAGAAATGGATTTATTATGAATTATTGAAAATCAATGATCAGAAAATCCCCGAAATTAACACCTCAGAGGAAATCTTCAAATTGAATGCACAAATCAAATCCAACTCTTGCAATTTATATGTCAATGGAAAGCTAAGAACCAGAGGAATCCAACAAGACCAAAATTATCAAATTCTGATTTGTCAATAAAAAGTAATTGACCCCGAAAGTCAATGTTTGACTTCTGATGAAAGATGAACAGTCCTTGGTCAAACGTTAAATTGGAGGGTCAAATGAAGTCAGAATTTGATGAATTTGCTATCCACGGAAAGCTGATGAAAAGAGGAATCCAATGAAACCAAAATCAAGTGATTTGGAATTATAATCAAAGAGATATCCTATTTTCAAAATCAACGACTTTTCAGACCTAAAATTGGGGAAAATGAAGAACACTATGAACTAATTTGCAAAATTAAAGATCTAAACCTAATAAAAATACAAATTACCTCTTGATAATCGATTGAACCTCACTACTAACCCAATTGCCGCAAGAATGGGGCCTCAATTCTCGTGGATTGAAGCGAATTTGCTCGGATTCTTCCTCGTGGACGTTCAGAATTCAAGGGGAAAATTCGATGAAATCAAGAGGTGAAATCGTGATTATCATGCTTCAATGGCTGCGTCTCTACACCTTGGAAGCAGAGGATCACGAGAACTTAAGACCTTCCTCGAAACTCGCTTAATTTCTTCACGAGTCGATCAAAAGTTGAAGAACAAAGAAGGGGAATACATGCTTTTTAAAGAGGGAAATTGGCCTGAGTTCGTGGGTCATTAGAGCGGTCGTGGCGGCAATTTGCAAGGGTCGTGGGAGCGGTTCCTTGGGGCGACGTCGTAGCTCCAGGATTGGCCACGAACTGGCCACGATTTTGCTTCATTGTAGCCACGATTATAGCCGCAGTCGATCACGATCGACCACGATAGGACCATGATCGGGCGTCGATCGTGCTCCAGATCCTCAATAAGATGCAGATCGATAGTCGTGGAATCGATTCCACAATGAATGGAGTGTGATCGCGGCTCGATCGCGCCGCGATCGCGGCTCGATCGGGCCGCGATCGTGGAGTTCTTCCACGACTCGTCGTAGCCGTCCGATGCTCTTCAGGTGAGGGAACGGTCACGATCGCGTGATCTTAGTTAAGCTTTGATCGTGAGGCGCGTCCACCGTTAGCCGTCCGATCGGGGACTATCGCGATGAGGATCCGGCGCTCTCGAGCCTCCACGTGGCGTCAGGTAAGACAAGACACCTGTCCAAAAAATAACTTAATATATTAAATACAGGTATCGATGACGTGGCTACGTCATCAAATTCGCTTTCAGCGAATCCGGAGCAGCCACGTCGAAAGGCACAGTTGAAACCGTGTGCATTTAATGCACGCGGTTTCATTTAATGTAGTGAGTGCGGCCGTCAGAGATTCCTATTGGTTCAAATTGCGGCGCATTTAATGCGTCGCAAGGAGCCTCTGCCACCGATTTTGTCTTGTTAGGCGGGGAAAATCACTCCTTTTTTTTCATTGGCCGCCGCCTCCTCGACTGGCGGGCATCGAGTTAAACGGAAGAAAGACCTTTTTGTCTTATTAGGCGGGAGAAATATTTCCATTTTCATTGGCCGCCGCCCTAACTGACACGTGTCTTGATTTCCGCCGTGATGATTGAATCCAACGCCCGTCGTGCGTCCACGTCACCTGCAACGGTAAGTATCATGTGGGACATAGTCCCACACGGAAGAAAAAAATAGAACATGCTCCTATAAATTAGGGAGCGGTTATACGCTTATGCGTAACCGCCCTTAAATACTAACCAGGGCCCACTATTCGCGTGGGCCCTCCACTCACCAGCCTGCCACGTGGCGCCCCACACGGGCGCCCACGTGGACCGCGTGATCGCGTGGCCTCCTGCCACGTGGCCGCGCCAATAAGCGCCTCCTGCGCCCCGTGCGGGCCACCTGGGCTCTGCCACGTGGCCTCAGTGCCGCGTCGCACCCCGAGGCGGTCCCGCGCGCCACGTCAGCCGTCGCCTGGGCCCGCTTGCGACGTCATCACCTAGAGGTAAGTACTTCCCTTTTTGCGCTTATTTTTAAGTAAAAATTCGATTTAAAACTCAAATAAAAATCAGAAAAAGATACATAACTTCAGAAATTCATATTTCTCAAAATACAACTCCTTTTAATCTCAAATTTTCTCCATTGGATCACAAATTTCTTCCTTTTTAATATTATGCCATTTAAAATATATTTAGAAAGAAGACATCAAGATGAATTAAAATTTACTTAAATCATTTCTCATTAAACACTTTAAATCATAAATTCATCTTGAAATTATCTTTCCAAACATTTACTAAAGTCAAAAAATGATTTAATAATAGACATTAACTTCTATTAATTTAAACAAAAGATTAATCATCTATTAAGCATGAAATTATCTCTAATTTATGCATAAATATCAACTTTAGCGAAATGAAATGCCAATGGAGAAAATTCCTAAAAAGTATGATAACATGCATCATATTCACATAAAATAAGCATGAATATGACTTAATTAGGGTAAGAATTCAAGTTATAAATGCATGTTATCAGCAGACACTCCTCTTATCAAGACAAACCGGCACGCGAATGACGGAACCGGACGGCAGCTATACCTGCAAAACCTTAAGAAATTGAAATGTGAGAAAGATAAGTATTGGAGCAATCGCCGCGAATATGGACAAAGCTTCTTCGTAACACCATACCGCCACTCTCAAAAAAATCGACGAGTATCAGAATCCAAGGGAGATCCCTAATGTCAGTTAGAGACAACGCCAGATCGGCATACAACATTTCGACGGCCACCTCTACCTCCTCATCATCCCGTCCAAGAGAAATTTTGACGTCAAGATAATTTCCTTGAGCACATTGTTTACATGAACGCAAACTCATCTTTGCACCTACCTTCCCCATCGTCCTCTCTTAGTCGAAGCGTTTTCCACCCCTCTGGATTGCAGCATCAGCAGCTACCGAAAGGATCGCAGAGGTTCTACTGTGTCTGAAGTCGTTGGAGCCTCAGCCGACACCTATTACTGAGAATTAAATGCCCGATCAAGAATATGACGCGTCGACGACTATCGGAAAAGAGAAAATTTCCTTCAAAGATCTCCACGCACCTTACCTCACGTGACGACTACAGCAAAGAAAAATCGCAACGGACGCCTCTTAGCTGGGAGATCCGTAAAACCTCCACGTGTGAATCCACTACGATTCTGTCTCCGACAAGGTCAGCACCGAACGGATAGCGTCTGCCTCGTAATCGATCACCAACACGAAAGGCCAAAGGAAATCAAGAAAGTCTCCACGACTTGCATAACCGCTCGTACGCGGAAGTTACGATGACACGTCCCATCGCTACCAATCCTTGTCTCCGTATTCTATAAATAAGAAATGTAACTGATTAAAAGGCAGTTATTTTATGATAAAAATTTGTTTCCTTGGAAACTTATGGTTCGTGTGTCTTCGTGCTTCTCCCGTAAATCTCCTCTCCGAGTTTCTATCCTCCTTTCCCTTTTTCCCTCCCGTTCTGTCTACTTTCATATTTATCAAATCCGAAGCCTATCGAGGATTTTATGGGTTGTTTGGTGGTTCCGGGAGCATCATCTTCATCCCGCCAAATCAGGTAATCATCCTTTGTCCCTATTCGTGATATTAGTTCAGAAACATATTATCTTAAGTCCACGTTAGATGCATTTTCTTATCTATTCTTTCTATTTCTTACATACCCCTTCCGTTATTCCCGTCTTATCCATTCCCTACTTCTCCTCTTATTTATCCTCCCTATTGTCATAATTATTCCCTTATCACCTCCTAATATTCCTATATTACCTCTTCTACAATCCTAATCTTAACATCTACTCCATAATCTCTCGTCTACCATATATTCACTGCTATATAATTTAATCACTCATATTATTAATATTATTTCTACTTCTTCTCTTCCTACACATCATTATATCTATTTTAAATTATCTATCCAATATTATCCTCATTGATTTATAACCATAATTCCTACTGATATCATTCATAGATCCTCCCTCATATGTAGGATTATTATTTAAAATCAGATCATCATCATACATATCAATGTATTTTGAAATATCCTACATCATTTCATTTCTATGCATGTTATCATATTTATGAGTATTTATCTATCATTCCATGAAAAAGTTATTATAATATCAAAATACTTTAAATTAGGGTTAAATATGATGATTTAAAGATAAATAATTTTATAACCCATCTTTACTTGAGATTATAGATGTTTTTAAAGTTAAAATAATGAGAGAAATCATTTTATAAACATTTATTTACATTTTCTTAAGTTAAAATCTTTAAAGAATAAATGTATTTTTGAAATGTAAATTAAAACTCTCATTATTTATTAATTTTGATTTTTTAGAATGATAGATAATTAAATTTTGGATGAAATGAAAGAAATTTGGATTAATTTGGAGTTATATTTTGAAATTTATGAATTTTCTAATTTTAGAGATTTTTCTAGATTTTTTCTGAATTTATATTTCGATTTTTAAGTATTAAAAACAATTAAAAAAGGCAAAAAAGGGGGTTTATTTTTGTGCGGGACCCACGTGGATGCGACATGGCACTCAGAGCCACGTGGACCCACGCGAGCGCCTACATGGCGCGGATGTGACATGCATATTTCTATTTACTCCTAAATTATAGGGTTATAGTACATATAAGCACCCGATATTTCGGATTTAAGCTAACCCTCATAATCGTCGCCCATTATATACCCGACCCTTTTCATAAATTTTTACCGTGTGGGACTAAGTTCCACATAGTTTTTAAAATGCAGGTGACATGGCTTAATGAGAGGCATCGGATCAAGAGACTCACCAAACGACGTGCGTGGATCGCGTGGACTCATGGTCCACCGGATCATGATCGCGCACGTGCTCTAAAGGTGGGAGTTATAACGGCCAGGATTGAAATGCGCGCGACGCATCCTGACTGTCGGATCGCGATTCAATGGGAGCAATCCCCGATGCGTTTTATAACGCACACTGACAGGCTTGATCAGAGCTCTTTATCAAAGATCGGATGGCCGCGATTTGATTGAAATGGTTCATGATGAACCGTTTCATCTGAACCGTCGATTGAAATCCATCGGACAATTACGCCCAAAAAGATAGTTTAAATAGAGATGTTCTTCCGATTTGTAAAGCATTCGAGAAAGAATCAATCCAATGGATTTGTTTAGACACTAATCTTTTTGAATCTCTCGATCCTATCCTCTTCTACATGCAATTCTGCATCCACGGAGGGTTTAAGATCGATATTTGGAAAAATAGAGAGGGAGAAATCGATGCTTGAATCTCAACATCGTGGTTATTTTGGATTTTCGATTAACAACGATTAATCGAGCTAATCCAATCGCAATTTGGGGGTTAGTGGAGGTGGTTTTTACTAATCTTTCGTTTAATTATGTTTAATTTCGATTTAGATGAGGAATTTATTTCAATTTTGTTTAATTTTTGTCAAAATCGTGATTTTAAGTTTTAGAAATATCTCCCCATTTCGAACATCAATTTCTCCGCGAAATCAAAGTCAAATTCGATGATTTTTGATTCCGTGGAAACGTTTTAAAGTTCTCTTTCATAATCTACCATTTTCCCCAATTTCTATCATCAATTCATGATCCAATTGTATCAAATTCGAAGAGACCATCATAAATTTCCTGATTTCCCTGTGTATTCGACGCTTATTTGCCATTATACCCCTCAATTCGAATTAATTTCATGAAATTGGTAAGCTTAGACTTTGTTTGACACGAGACCATGTGAAATCGATGACCTCGTGGTCTCCTCTCATCATACCCATAAAGTGAATTCCCCATAAGTCAAAGATTTCAACTTCTATCACAGGACGAAGAGGCATCACACCGCTTTTCTGCAGATCGATAGAGGCTTGACATTATAAACAAGCTGCACAATAGGTATGTGCATCAGAGAATAATGTAGGTTAATAAAATCCAGCATGAAGTACCTTAAATGCTGTAATTTTTACTGCAAAATTCCCCCCACAGAGAGAAGAATGACAAGAATATAAAATACTTACCTATTCTTCCTCAGGCACACACCTTCGGAAAATGTCGTCAGCCCCCAATTTGAAGAGTTCAGGTTCATCATAAAATTAATGTTTTACCTCCTTGAAGAATTTTTTTCAACTTGCATAATCCCAATCCTCTGGTATTAAACCTGCAACCAAATAATTTATTATATCGGGCATACCAAGGTAATGGTTGGCAATTCACTGCAAGGATGCTTTCATTGAGGAAATTCTCGTTGATGATTTGTGAATCTTCAGCTTGAATTCGTGAGAGATGATCTGTTGCAACAATTTCTTTTCGTGGCTGATCCTTAATTTCTAAATCAAATTCTTGTAATAAGAGAATCCATCTAATTAGCAGAGATTTGGATTCTTTTCTAGTCAGTAGATATTTCAATGCTGCATGGTAAGAAAAAACTAATAATCTTGCTCCCTAACACATATTGCCAAAATTTTTCCAATGCAAAGATAATTGCAAGTAATTCCTTTTTCGTTGTTGAGTAATTTACCTGTGCCCCTCTAAATGTTTTACTTGCATGATAGATTGCTACCGGATTGCCATCAATACGTTGGCCAAGAATTGGTCCCACTGCGGTGTTAGAAGCATCACACATAATTTCAAAGGGAAATTCCCATCTTGGAGCTTGCAAGATAGGTGCTTTTATAAGTGCTTCTTTGATGAGTAAAAATGAAGATCTAGCTTCTTCTCATAAAGAAAAATCCACAATATTACAAAGCAAATGCGTTAGAGGTTTACCTATTTTTACAAAGTCTTTAATGAAGCGACAGTAAAATCCAGCATGTCCTAAAAATCCTCTAAGTTGTTTTTGGTTATGTGGCAATGGTAGATTCTTGATGACTTCCACTTTGGCTTGGTCCACTTTGATTCCCTCTTTTCTGATAATGTGGCCCAAGACAATCCCTTCTTGCACCATAAAATGAGATTTCTCCCAACTTAGGACTAGATTGTTCTGCACACAAATTTTCAAGACTTGTTCAAGATTATTTAAACATTCATCAAACAACATACCAAAAACAGAGAAGTCATCCATAAAGATTTCTAAATATACACCAATATATTTAGAAAATAATGCATTCATACATCGTTGAAAGGTTGCCGGTGCATTGCATAATCCAAAAGGCATTATTTTGAAAGCAAAATTACCTATAGGGCATGTAAAAGTAGTTTTTTCTTGATCATATTCATGAACTGCAATTTGGTTATACCCTGAAATTAGAGATTTAGGGAAGTTAAAGTATTTTCTTAGAATTAAAGTAAGCCATTGAGCTTCTGGTATTGCTTTGACTCATCAAAAATTTATAATTAATCTACATGAAGATACATGTGTTTATCAATTGAAAACCTATATCTACTCCAATTGATCAAAACCATAAACTTACAAAAAATGAACCTAGAAGTGTTGATACAGAGACATATCACAGATTAATTTTTTAGATTAATATATCTTTCACATACTTGACCATATATATCATATTATGTTAGTGTATTAAGTCAATTCCTCCATTCTCCAAATATTTATCATTTAGAAGCTGTTTTTAGAGTTTTAAGATATCTTAAAGGAACTATAGGTTTAGGTCTTAATTTTAAAATAAATCAGAGTTTAAATTTATAAAAAATATTGATTCAGATTTTGCAGGATCCTTAGTTGATCAAAGATCTACTACATGGATTTGCACTTTTCTTGGTGGAAACCTAGTTACATGGGTAAAGTAAAAAAAGCAAACAATAGTTTCAGTATCAACTACTAAAGCAGAGTTGAGAGCATTACCTCAAGGGGATGTGGGTAAAACGAATCTTAAATGACTTAAAGGTACCTTTTTCATCACCTATTAAAGTTGTATGTGATAATAAATCAGAGACATTTAGTGCTTGAGATTTAATACAACATGGTAGAAGGAAGCATGTACACATTGATAGACACTTTGTAATGGAAAAAATTGACCTTAGTATAATTTGTAATTTGTACATTCAAGCAGAAGAACAAAGAATAGATATTCTTAATAAAGGACTAGGAATGTCTCACTTTAAGAATTTATGCAGTAAACTTGGGATGGAAAATCCTCATTTCCTGGATTAAGAGAGAAAGTAACTATAGTTTTCTTGTATTTTCAGATTTGCAGGATATTTTTGTTTTCCTTCATTTTTTTAACAATAAGTACAAGCTTGTTGTGGAGGAACAAAGGAAATCTCCATCTACAAGCTTGAGGGGGAGTGTTGAAGAATGATTTTAGCAAGAGCATTTAATGTGTTTTTTTCTTTCCTTTTATTTTATTTTTCTGAAAATGGGCATAAAGCCGTATGTAGTGAGTAGCCGGCCCCTATTTTTGGGTGTTACGGCTCTAGATAATGAAGAGGGCAATAATATCCCATTGTAATGACTCGGTGAAATAGTGAGATTAAACAAACTTCTTTCTTCTTTCTCAATCAACATAATGAGGGACGGGTAGGCAACGGGCGACGGGGCAGAGATGTGCTAGACATGGCAAAGTGGAGGGATTTTCTTGTGGGGTTGGGGCAGTTTCTTAGTGTTCCTACAGACGGCTAGTTGGGTGGACCATTCAAGGAAAGGAAATCCATCCAAAAATTCAGATAGATAAAAATAGTTGGGTCATAGCACGCAACCCTTAAGGCAGCTCAGCACGGCCTCCGCACTGCTCAACAGCTCTAGAGAGAACCACAGACCTTCCAAGTTTTACTTTCCTTCAACAACTAACCGAAGCTGCCCGCTATCATTCCTTTGTCCCCTCTTCCCTAGTAAGATTCGAACTCTTGACTCCCTTACGATAAGTTAGAGTATGCAGTTACGGCCTCACTTCCGTCCCCCACTGTCTACCGCGGGACTGATCCCGTGGCTCTCCGATTTCACCGTTGAGGATCCTACTATCTCGCTCGGCCATTCCTGTGCAACAAACAGAAGAGACCGAAAGCGATGGGATAGACAAGTAAAGAGAGATCAGTGTAGGATCTTCGGATCACTCTCCTGCTTCTCTCGCATAGCACAAGAAAGAGACAAGCGCAAGAGAATTTGGGAGGAAAGAAAACTCAGGAGTGGTGTTTCATTCATGAAATCAAAGTATATTTATAGACTAATTGGTAACGCCTAAACCCGAGAGACACGCTTCACCGTCCACCTGTCCCGCGACTTGAGGGAGTTGATCTAAGTCGTTAGATCATGATCCTACGACTACGATCTATGACCGAAAGGAATCTAATCGTGAGCGTCCACGTGGATGAGTTATAATGGCGAGGATTAGCTGATTGAGGAGCAGCGAGACCCACAATCGTTCTTACAATTTGTTCTTGTGTTCTTGTTTTTTTTTTTTTAAAAATCGACGATCGTTCGGCGGAATGTAATGCAAAGTGAACCTTTGTTTCTTGAGTTGTTAATCAGTCTTTCTCAACCCGTGACTGGGTGAGTGAGTGAATTGTGTTCGCAAGTGAGTGAGTTGTTCTTACAAGTGGTATCAGAGTGACAGATCAAGGGGCGAGACCTGTCAAGAAGATGCGGAGAAGAGAGGAGACTTCGATTCAAAGTGAGAGAGTGTCGACCGATGAATCGACCAAGAAGGTAGAGGTGATCATTCTCACACCTTTGACGCAAATTTTGGCAACGAATTACTGTCACTGGGCGATGAGGATGGAGGTATATCTTGATGCTCAAGGACTGTGGGAAACCGTAACCTGAACCGAGACAAACAGGCAAAAGGATCGTCTTGCCCTGTTCGCCATGTTAGCGGCGATTCTGGAATCATCAGGCGTTCAACTTGACATCAAGAAATCGACAAAGGTTAATTGGGAGATAATTCGATCATTCCATGTGGGAATAGATCGTCTTGCTCAATCGAGAGCTTAGGGCCTCAGAAGGGAGTTCGAAAACCTGTCCATGATAAAAACCGATAAGGTTAGTGATTTCACTGATAGGTTCTCAAGAATCGTATTCGAGTTATGACAACTCGGTGAAAGACTTGATGATAAGGATGCTGTAAAGAAGCTTCTACGATCAATGCCTCCAAGGTATGACTCTGTGACGCTTTCCCTTGAGCAATTCGGAGATTTAGACTCAATGTCTTTAGTAGAAGAAATCGGGTCATTAAAAGTCCATGAGATGAGATTGTCCGAAAGAGATTTAAGAGAAGAAGAACAAGCTCTCTTGTCTCGTGCTATGAGTAAATTCAAGAAAACAAAGCAAGATGATGGACAGACATCACGACGAAGAGGCAGAGGAAGAGGCAGAGGAAGAGGAAGAGGAAGAGTGGTGGCGTACGACCCCCTTCGCCACCAAGACACGATTCAACGATGCTGGAGGAGCCCTTTTGCGCTCGCGGATCTATCCGCTTATCTTTATTTCTTTATTATGAAGTTTTGACCCACATGTGTTTAAGCGGGTCCTCGCTTATTTCCCTCTCCCTTTTAGGCTTCCGGGTGGGTTCTTCCTTTTTCGTGATCCCATTCGTGAAGCCCTCTCTCTTTGTAAACCTTTATTTTCTATGAGTAGTTTGGGTTTTGGGTTGCTGGGCCTCAAGTGGGCCCTTTCCCCTCTTGGCCTATTATAGGGCTCTATAAGAGGGGAAGGGACCCCCCCACAAACCCTAGCCGTCATTTGAAGAAAGAAAGGAGTGCTCTTCCTCTCAAGTGGCTGCTCAAGGAAGGCTAGGGGAAGGAGTCCAACCGCCGTCGCCGCCACGACGACTGCCGCCACTCCTTGCCCCGACCATGAGTTCTTCTCTCGCTGTCATCGCGACGCCGCCGTCCTCAAGCCGCCGCTACCGCCACCTCCGGACCGCCGCACCGCCATCCCCTCCACCTCCACCTTCTCCACAACCTCCATCTTCGGCTAAACCCCCTCCTCCCCGCGTTCCCCTTTCCCGACATCCCACTCCTCCACGAACTCCCTAGGTATACCATCCTGATTTCCTCTCTGTGCATCTCCCTTGCCAACCTGATCTTCCCCCTCCAGCCTTTTTTTTGCCATTCCGAAATTTCTCTCCCCTACCCCACTCCAGGAAGCACTCTCACCTCTCCCCACCGCCGTCCTTCTTCCTCTCCCACGAGTCCCTTCTATTGCCAAGTTCACTGTCTCTTCACGCACTCTCGATTTTTTTTCGTTTTTGCACTCATCGGCAAAGTGTCCAAATTCTTGGCAATTATAACACCTCACCTTTGATTTGTCAAATGGCTTTCTCGTCCCTTATTGTTTTTGCTCTTCATTTGGTTGAGATTTGCCTCTTCCTTGATCTCTTCCCCTACCTCTTCCTCTTTCTCTGCCTCTTCCTCTTCCGCGCGACGACTGTCCTTCTTCCGGTTTTGTTTTCTTGAACTTGCTCATTGCACGGGATAATAGAGCTTGTTCTTCCTCTCTTGCATCTCTCTCAGACAGTCTCATCTCGTGAACTTTCAACGATCCGATGGCTTCCACTAGAGACATTGTATCTAAATCACCAAATTGCTCTAAAGAAAGCATTAGAGAATCATACCTCTGCGGCATTGACCGAAGGAGCTTCTTGACCGCTTCTTTATCATCCACCCTCTCTCCAAGTTGGCGTAATTCAAATACAAGTCGAGAGAATTTATCCGTGAATTCACTCACCTTATTAGTCTTTTTCATCGAGAGATTCTCGAATTCTCTTCGGAGTCCTTGAGCTCTAGATTCGGCGAGACGATCTATTCCAACGTGGAATGATCGTATTATCTCCCAATTCACCTTAGCTGTTTTCTTGATATCTAACTGAATGCCTGAAGATTCTGGTATAGCCGCTAGCATTGCTGATAGAGCCAACCTATCCTTCTTTCTGTTTGTGTCAGTACCAAGAACAGCTTACCACAGTCCTTGAGCATCGAGATGCACTTCGATTCTCATTGCCCAATGACAGTAATTCGTCGCGGAGAGTTGAGTTAGAGGCGTCGGAGCGACTACCTCGAACTTCTTGACCGTTTCACTGGTCGTTGACTTCTCACCTTGAGTCGATGTCTCACCTCTTCTCGGCATTTTTTGCAGGTCTCACGACGATCGGGAGCTCTGATACCACTTGTTAGAACACGCCCTCGCTACGTGAATAGAACCCTCCTCTCTGTCTGTTACGATCGGGCGCTCTCTCGGAAGATCAAGAACCAGGAGATGGAAAACAACAAGAAATTTATTCACTTCACACATTGTCTGTACATACACTTGGTCCTTTTTTAAAGAAACAAAAGGAACACAGAAGAACGTAACTAACATAATCACATGTGGGACCCACAAGCATCTTCTACTTCGATCCTCACCGTTATAACCCGAGAGTACGGACGCTCACGATCTTATCTTTGCGATATAGGATTAGTTTCCGTCAAATTTAGATCTGATGGCTCAGACTATTCCAACAGCCATCACTATCTCCATCGAACAATCCCAAGTTCATCAACTTCCCGCTCCCCGTCGACTGTGATTTTCTTCCCTCCAAATTCCGTTGCCAACCCTCCCCACTCGTGACCACGCCAGCCTCTCCCGACACCCCGTACCCGGAATCCCGTCGCCTGGCAGTACCCTCTGTACACCCGAAACCTCGTAGCCGGACGCTCTCGGATCAAACAAGACAGAAGACTTACTATTTCATTGAATCAAAGTACATTTTATAGAGGAAGAAAGCAACTGCTATAACTATTAGTGGCTCCACGTTGCCACTATTAATCGTGTGTTCGCATCACGATTATGCTGGACGTGCAGACATCGTGGGTTCACTCCACGATTTGTCCAACAATCTCCCCCCTAATCCTGGAGTGGACCGAGATAACGCATACCGAGTAGATGTCGCATAATTCCTAGCTTCGCCGCCGATAATGCCTTTGTCAAAAGATTTGCTCTTTGCTCTTCTGTTTGGGCGAATTCCACGATAATCTGACCTCCCTCGACACATTCGCGAATGAAATGAAATCGAGTATCAATGTGCTTGCTGCGTCCATGAAATACTGGATTCTTCATCAGGGCGATGGCCGATTTGTTGTCGACAAACATCTTTACTGCCTTAGGTTCTGCTCCAAGTAGCTCTGCTAGCAGACTCCGGAGCCAAAGTGCGTGGCATGCCGCGGAAGTTGCTGCCATGAACTCAGCTTCGCACGATGAGAGTGCGACAGTCTTCTGCTTTTGTGAATTCCATGGAACAAGACATTCGTTCACATAGAACGCCATGCCACTTGTACTCTTGCGATCATCAATGTCTCCAGCCATATCACTGTCCGTGAATCCTGTGATTTCCTCTGTTCCTCCTCCTTTGCCATACACTAGACCAAGATGAATTGTCCCTTTCACATATCTGAGGATTTGCTTCACTGCCTTGTGATGCATCGCAGTCGGTCGCTCCATGAACCTACTTGCCACGCCAACCGCGAAAGAGAGGTCTGGTCGAGTGTTTAGTAAATACCTGAGACACCCGATGACTCGCCGATACTCAGTGACATCCACCGGGTGACCTGCTCCATCCTGATGAAGGTGAGCTTTGGGTTCCATGGGGTACTTAGTAGAATTGCATTCCATCATCCCGAATTGTTCTAGTACCTTTTTGGCATATGTGCTTTGTTTAATCGAAATTTTACCATTACCTTGCGTCACCTCGATGCCGAGATAATAATGAAGCAACCCGAGGTCGCTCATATCAAACTCGTCCAGCATTTGTTGCTTAAATTCCGCGATAGCAGCTGGATCCTTGCCGGTCACGATTAAATCGTCGACGTATACTCCAATGATGACGCCGGAGCAATTCTTGCCCCGAATATACACCGCTTGCTCTTGAGTACACCGTGTAAAACCCAGCTCCTTCAAACTTTTGTCGAGGCGCATATTCCAAGCTCGCGGTGCCTGTCGCAACCCATACAACGCCTTGTATAGTTTGTAGACCAAGGATTCTTTGCCTTTCACCTCATACCCTTCCGGTTGAGTTACATATACTTCCTCTTGGAGCTCTCCATTCAAGAATGCTGATTTCACGTCCAAGTGGTGCACCTGCCATCCTCGATTTGCCGCTATTGCGAGCATGACACGGACTGTGTCAAGACGAGTAACCGGAGCAAAGACTTCATCGAAGTCAATGCCTTGCTGTTGGACGTAACCCTTCGCCACTAGTCTCGCTTTATGCTTGATGATTTCACCCTCAGAGTTCTTCTTGAGCTTAAACACCCACTTCAATCCAATCGCTTTGTGTCCAGCGGGAAGTTTCACCAGCGACCAGGTTGAATTCTTCTTGATAGCTTCAATTTCTTTATCCATGGCATTCTCCCACTCTGGCAGGCCCGCAGCCTCACGGTAGCAAGATGGCTCCTCTGTTACAATCAACATAGCCTCTTCCTCAGCAAATTCTTTCTCTAGCTCCACTCGGCGTGTATCTTTCATAATATCATCCATATGTCTATAGCGTATAGGTCCATCGTGTGACTCGTCCCCATCGACCGGGAGTGGTGAGGCATCAGCTGAGGAAGTCCCGAACGTATCACTCGCCGCCGTTCTTCTTACTGATGTGGCACGTAAGGTAGCCGGTGTCGTCGAGGTAACCGATGCTGCGTGTACCGAAGATGGTGATCTAGTTATCGATCCCGAAATAATTTGATCAGTTGCGCCGGTGTCATTGTCTGATGCGGAATCCTTAAGTAGTATCGATTGTGAGGGTGAGGTCTCCTCAATGATAACTTCCGATGATTCACTAATTACTGCACCTGCATTCCAATTCCACTCTCTATTTTCTTCAAATTTAACATCGCGACTTACTTGGATTTTGTTCTGTCGGGGATCATACAGCCGATGTGCTTTGCTCCCGTCCTCGACACCGAGGTAGATCATCATATGACTCCGATCGTCCAGTTTCTTCAGGTGGGGAGTAGTTACTTTAGCATGTGCAATGCACCCGAAAACTCGTAGGTGTCCCACATGTGGTTTCTTCCCGTACCAAGCTTCGAATGGAGTACGGTCACCCATCGCCTTCGTTGGCAGTCGATTGAGAAGGTACACGGCATGCCTCACCGCCTCCCCCCAAAATCTTCCAGGTAGATTCATACTTTTGAGCAAAGAACGGGTCATGTCCATAATAGATCTGTTTCTTCGCTCCACCACCCCATTTTGCTGCGGAGAGTATGGTGCGGTGTAGTGCCTCTCGATCCCAGTTTCTTCGCACAGCTTGGTGAAGTTGGCTGAGAGGAATTCTCCTCCACGATCGGTTCGAAGCGTCTTGATCCTGCATCCACGCATGTTTTCTACCAGAGTCTTGAACTTGGTAAAAACTGGCAGCGTTTGGTCTTTAGTCCTGAGGATATTTACCCACATCCAGCGAGAATAGTCATCCACGATCAACATAAAATAGTGGTTTTCCCCAATTGTCGCTGGAGTGATCGGACCACAGAGATCAGCATGTAGTAATTCGAGCGGCGCATCTGCTCGATAACTTGTTTTTGCTGGAAAAGACTCTCTAGATTGTTTAGCCACGAGACAACTGTGGCACAATTGATGTGGATGCTTGAACGATGGTACTCCCACGACCATCTCCTTGTCTGCAATTTTCTTCAGAGATTGGAAATTTACATGTCCAAATCTCGCATGCCACAGCCATGCCGGTTCCTCCAATTTTGCTAAGAAGCACGTGGGAATCGCGAGGTGGAGATTGACTTTGTAAAGGCGGTTTTGAGAGCGCCTAACTTTCATGATCAGCTGAAGTGGACTTTTGGCAAAAACCTCAAGTTCATCAATATCCATGATCACTTTGTGTCCTGTCTCGGTGAGCTGGCCAAGGCTGATCATATTGCTGCAAAGGCTTGGAATGTAATACACTCCCTCAAGCGTCCATTGTTCACCATTCTTGCAGCTAAAAAGAATTGATCCCTTTCCCTTGATCTCCACTGATCTGCCATCACCGAACCTCACTTTGCCTGTGATAGTCTCATCAAGGTCTTGGAATTTTTCTTTATCACCGGTCATATGATTACTGGCGCCGTTGTCGAGATACCAGGTAACTGCTGTCGATGAACCTTGATCAGTTTGGTGCAGTTCCGGCCGTACCTTGTCTTCATTTAGCAAGACGAGTTCCTGCCGAGGGTTCTCCTCAGATTCTGTGAAGAGTAGTGCCGGCTCACTATCATCAATCTGCGCCAGGTGAGCTTCCTCTTTTTTCTTGGGAGCTTTGCATTGTGTAGAGTAGTGCCCCATTTCGCTGCAATTGTAGCAGCGTATATGGCTTTTATCACGGCTGCCACTTCCGGAGCTACCTGCCCCGTTGGTGTGTAGATTTTCACCACGACCTCCTTTTCCACGACCGCGGCCACCCTTGCCACGATTATTACATTCTGTGGATGATTTTACCTTTTGGTTCGATGAATCACCGTTTTTCTTCCGTCTGGCCTCCCAGTCAGCTTGAGTGAGGAGAAGCTGCCCCTTAACAGTAACACCACCACCGGGCGCGCGCGAGCGTGTTCGTTCCTCATATGCTTTTAACCGGGATAGGGCTTCCTCAAACGGCATCGTATCGATATTGCAGAATTGTTCGATGCCAGCAATGACGTTGAGGAAGCGATCCGGGACAGTGTCGAACAATTTCTTCACCATCGCGTCATTCTCTAAAGTTCCTCCTACATCCGAGTACTTTACGGACATACTTACCATCCTCACAGCATACTGGTCAAGGGACTCTCCATCAACCATTCGCAATGCATCGAAGTCACTCTTCAATGCCTGAAGACGTGCGTTCTTGACGCGATCAGCTCCGACGAACCTCGTTCTCAAGGATTCCCATATTTCCTTGGACGATACCTTCTTTGCAACCTGCATAAGAAGGTCTTCCGGAATAATCTGAAGGAGATGAGCTTTGGCTTTCCTATCTAGTTTCAGGTCGACGGCTGCCTCAGCGGCCGGCTGGACTGCTGCCCAGACGCCTTGATCTTCCATAATAGCTTGGACACGGATCGCCCAGCTAATATAATTCGATGTAGTCAGCTGCGGATACTGATACATACTTGTACCTCCGCCACTGCCGCTTCCCCGCGTATCCTCACCTTGGACTATCGACATTATCTCTAGCTTTGCTATTGAAGAAGATAAATGGCTCTGATACCAAATGTACACCCGAAACCTCGTAGCCGGACGCTCTCGGATCAAACAAGACAGAAGACTTACTATTTCATTGAATCAAAGTACATTTTATAGAGGAAGAAAGCAACTGCTATAACTATTAGTGGCTCCACGTTGCCACTATTAATCGTGTGTTCGCATCACGATTATGCTGGACGTGCAGACATCGTGGGTTCACTCGACGATTTGTCCAACACCCTCCCTTGGGGGATCCCTCTCATTGAAGATCGCCCATTCTTCCCCATCCCTGCATAATCCTAGCCGCCGCGAACGCGTGCAGAATTCAAGTTCGCCCGCATGACAGGCGAACTTCTTTCCCTATCCCTACAGAATTCCCATCGCCGTGTCCGCGGAAAGTCGACACGCCATTCGGTAGAATTTAAGCCGACGCCACATCCCTTCCTTCAAGCCCTCAGCCCTGCCAAATTCGCCCCCATTAACCCTTCCCATCGCGGAATTCACTTCTCGCACAGTCTCCCCTCGCAAATTCACCAATCGCAAATCCATCCATCGCGAATTTTCTTGCTCAGCTTATCTCCTCCCCCAAATGACTGGAATCGAGCTGACGCCTCTCCCTACCTTCACACTCGTCTCTCTCCCCGATTCCCGTCCACCCTTCGGAATTCTCCCCCCTACCGCCCGAAACCATCAAACCTACAATCCGGCGTACTGCCGAATTTGGTCCAGCCGCCATTCTGCGATACCCCTCCGTCGCCAGTTGATCCCGTCCCACTTCCCTGTCCATCACTCTCACCATAGCCCAAGCGGACTCGTCCTGCCTCCCCTCACCCTCTTTTTCGTCCTATTTTCCCTCCCCTCGTGCCTGTGGCTGCAGTCACGTCCGCTTTCACACGCGTCCCCGCCCTTGCGCTCGCGCCAGAGCCCTAGCGCGCATTCGTGTACGCGATCAGATTTCGGTCGGTCCCCGCCTGGTTGCTTCGCCCGAGGAGTTGCCCCTCGTGTTGACTACGGCAGTCAATTGCCCGAGTTGACTCCCTTCTTCCTCTTGCTGCAAGTTGAATTGCCTACGGAACCTGCACGCTCGTGAACCTAGCCCTAGCGCGCATTCGCGTACGTGATCGGATTCCGGTCGGCCCCCGCCTGCCTGCTTCGCCCGTGGAGTCACCCCTCGTATTGACTGCGGCAGTCAATCGCCCGCGTTGTCTCCCTTCTTCCTCTTCCTGCAAGTTGAATCACCTACGGAACCTGCACGCTCGTGAACCCATCGGATCGGAGCTGTGCTCGAACTTAAGCCCACCTGCTGGAGGTGTGTCCGCGCCCTCTTCGGGCCTCACGTGCCATGTCTGACTGTGCCCGCTGGGCTCGCACCCTGCCGATGACCGCGCGTGCGCGCCACTGGCTACCCCTGCTGTCGCTATCCTGCCCTCGGCAGCGACCTACCGCTGCCTGGGTGCGCCCGATCTCCCCCTTGCTTCTTCGTCCTCCCTCCGGAACCATCAAGCGCGACCATCTTTCCCAACCCCGAGACCACCACTCATTCACCCGGAAATTGCTGACCCGGCCCACTTCTGCCGTCCGTTTGTGCTCGTACGAACAATCTCCCTCGCCTCGACTAATCGGGCTCGCGCCCCGCAGGTTAGCTTTGAACCCTCAATTTAAAGTTCAATTACTTTTCGAAGCGTTTCCTTTACTCATCTCCACCGCCGTCGGATGACATAGGTAGGGTAGAGCGGATATAGGTTCGAGAACTCTCATGCGTACGTCTGGTCTTACACTGAGCGTGAGCTGCAGCTTCGACTACTCCACGACGAGCCACTCCACGCCTCTGGACGTGGATCAAGAGGACCTCACCCTACCCATCATCGCGAGTTTCCCCGGGTTACCCGGAGTCAATTTCGCTGACCGGCATGCCTGCCTGCACTTAGGTTTAGGCTAGATATTGTACTTATGGTCTAGGACTCGCTTACCCGTAGATTAGGTTTGACCTGCCTATCTTCAGTCATCCTTAGTCCTATTGATCAGGCACGAGGTTTTCACAACCGCATCCTGCATCAAAGAGACCAAGGCAAAGGAAAAACCCAAACAAGTGATGACCAAAAACAAGAAAATTCAAGAAAACCGTTTGATAAATCAAAGGTTCAATGCTATAATTATCAAGATTTCAGCCATTTTGCAGATGAATGCAAAAATGAGAAGAAGCCAAGAGTAAGAGATGAATCGGCAAACCTTACGATTGAAGAATCTAGTCTGTTTATGGCATATACAGAAGAGATTTTGCTGCAAGGATCTCAAGAGGTAAATCTCACGAAGAACGTATGGTATCTCGACACAGGAGCAAGTTCACATATGACAAGTAAGAAATCCTATTTTCATTTTCTTGATGAAAATAAGCAGGGAGTAATCAAATTCGGTGATGAATCCTCAGTAAGATATGAGGGAAAAGGATCTATATTCTTAAATTACTTGGATGGGGGAAGAGATTAAACTTGAAGGTGTTTTGTATGTTCCATCTCTGAGGGTAAACATCTTATGTCTTGGGAAATTAGATGAGGACAGATTTACATCTACTTTGGGAGGAGGGGTCCTATCTATATTCGATAAAGAGGGAAAACAATTTGCAAGAATTTGAAAGACAAATGCCAGTATGTACCTTCTTAAGTTGGGAGTGTCTGAATTTTGCCAACTTTCAAGAGAAGAAGATCAGGAAGTGTGGCTGTGGCATCATCGCCTCTGTCATCAGAACTTTCGTGCAATTGATGATATGAGGAAGGGTGAAATGGTAAGAGGTTTACCTAATATTCCTTTTTCTGATCGTATATGTAGAAACTGTGTTGCTGGCAAGCACAATCGGAGTAAATTTCCATCTTCATCATCATTCCGAGCAACAAGAAGGTTGAAACTTATATATGGTGACATATGTGGACCGATTCAACCATCAACTATCAGAGGAAGAAGGTATTATTTCCTTCTAGTTGATGATTTTACTCGGTTATTGTGGGTATTTTTTCTCAAAGCGAAGTCAGAAGCGTATCATCACTTCAAGGTATTTAAAAATTTAGCTGAATCTAAATGTGGTGATAAATTGAAGTGTTTTAGAACAGATAGAGGTGGAGAATTCAACTCTAAGGAGTTTGGAAATTTCTGTGATATGAATGGAATTAAGAGACAGTTGACTGCTCCTTATTCTCCTCAACAAAATGGAGTAGTGGAAAGAAAAAATAGAACTATTATATCCTGTGTTAGAAGTATGTTAAAAGAGAAGAAGTTTGATGCCGGACCGAGGGATGAGCTCGGCCTGACGCTAAGATTACTAATGGGGGAACTAGTGAAGGGATGGCCTACGGTGGCTAATGGATATGATGATGGTTAGACGTCCTACTCAAGCAAGCAACCTTCCCGGCACGTCGTCACTGAGTTCCTGGGATGCTCCGAGTAGGATGGGTCGGGGGT
This sequence comes from Lemna minuta, assembly GCA_024174645.1. Classification (NCBI taxonomy): domain Eukaryota; kingdom Viridiplantae; phylum Streptophyta; class Magnoliopsida; order Alismatales; family Araceae; genus Lemna; species Lemna minuta. The sequence goes on from CM044106.1 coordinate 4,618,390, forward strand.
CCTCCCGGGCTCGTCGATGCAGGGGAGAGAGCGACCTCGAGTCGTCGGTGGGAGCTCGATCGTCAACCCGGCGGCCGGATCCACGATCCCAATCCCGTAACCAAAACTCACTCAACCTAACTAGGCCCGATGACGGTAGAAACAAGTGCGCGAAGTACTGAAAGAGATAATGCTTCAAATTAAAGAGGGGGGGGGAGATGTGTGCCTAACCTGCGGGGCGCGAGCCCGGTCGGTCGTGGCGAGGGAGGTGGTTCGGACGCGGCAACGGCGGTTGTTGGAGGGGCGAGTCAGCGTGGATGGAGCGGGAGAGCAGACGGTCACGACCAAGGGGCAGAGGTCGCGGCGAGCGTTGCTCGCCGTGGCGTAGGCGGGGTGGATGGGCGTCCACCCAGGGGCGGACGGCGGCCGGAAGGCGATCCGCGGCGGCGGCTTGAGGCGACCGTGGAGAGTAGCGGATCGAAGAAGGCGTTGAGCGGCGATGTCGGCGGAGCAGGGCGAAGGGAGATCTGGGCAGAGCGGGAGCAGAGGCGATTTGGGCGCCGATCTGGACGGCGTCCCGGGGGTGACGGCGTGTACAGGCGAGACGACGAGTGGAGGCGATGGAGGCGGCGGCGGCGGCGGCGGCGGATCGAGGCGTCGGTTGCTGCGGATTGATCGGCGGCTACTGGCGGCTATGAGGCGGCGGCAGCGGCGGATCGAGACGGTGGCGGGACGATCAGATCGGCAACGATGGCGGTGGCGACCTGGATCGGCGAGGGGCGCGTGGCGGCGACCGGGCGCGATGGTGGCGGCGGGCGATGGGCGGCGGCGGCGCTGCGCGGCGGCAGCAGATCGCGGCGGCGGAGCGCGCGGCGGCGGCTGCTGGGCACTCGCGACGGCGGCGGCTGGGCGCAACGGCGGCAGCGGCGATGGGGCGGCGTGGCGGCGCTGGGCGCGGCGGCGACGGATCGCGGCGGCGTCCGTAGCAGCTAGGGCGCGGCGGTGACATGGTGCAGCAGGGCGGCGGCGGATCGATACGGGTTCGTGGCAAGGGGTGGCGGCGGAAGTGGCGGCGGCTGCGGCGGCACGAGCAGGTGCGGCGGCGGCGGCGGCGACGCTCGGGCGGTTGGACCCCTTCCCTCACCTTCCTTGAGCAGCCACTCGAGAGGGAAATCCTTCTTTTCTCAAATGACGGCTAGGGTTTGTGGGGGGGGTCCCTTCCCCTCTTATAGAGCCCATGGTGGGCCAAGAGAGGAAAGGGCCCACTTGAGGCCCACAACCCACACCCATGCTCATAGAAAAGAAATAAGGTTCACAAAGGGAAAGGGCCTTAGGCTAGGGTCCCGAAACGAAGGGAACCCACCCCCAAGGCCTAAAAGAGAGAGAAGAAGATATGCAAAGGCCCGCTTAAACACGTGCGGGCTACAAAAGTGCGAAATAAAGGGAAGGGTAGAACGATAAATCCCCGCACGCGCGAGCCTGATGAAGTCTGTGGTGGCGAGATGAAGTCCTCACTTAGTGTAGTGAAAGTCGGCATCCTTCGTCTTCGCCTGTCGAGGGGGCTGGACGCGCGTGGGTGTCGGCTCCTCCGGCGCCGTAGTGTCATGCCTTGGTGGCGACGGGGGTCGTACGCCACCAAAGTTATCTCTAGAATTGTGGGCAGAGGCAGTGAACACCTGTGTATATGTATTGAATCGTACTTACGCCAAGAGTTTAAAGGATGTAACTCCATATGAGAAATGGAGTGGGAGAAAACCTGCTATTGATCATTTACGGGTATTTGGATTAGTGGTTCATATGAAAACCACAAGAATGTTAAATAAGCTTGAAGATAGAAGTACTGTATTGATCCTTGTTGGGTATGAACGTGGTACTAAAGCTTATAGATGCCTTGATCCAATGAATTTTAAGGTAACTATTAGCAGGGATGTTATTTTTGAGGAATCTCAGAGTTGGGACTTTAGTCAACAGAGAGGTCAACGCTTTGATCTCACTCT
>CM044106.1:4620865-4721636 GCA_024174645.1 Lemna minuta
AGATGAAAAGAGAGTAGAATTGGAAGGGTAGAGATTGACTGAAGGTGAGAAAAGAGAAGTGAAGGGGAGATGAAAGAGGTGAAATCGTATGGAGATAGATGATATGGTTTGCTTTGATTTGTGAAGCAAATGCAATAACCTACAATTAAAATAAAAGAAAAGGTCCTACATTATCCATGGAAAAGGCTTACAAGAGAATCCCTCCTCAGAATCTTCCCACAAACCCCGTGTTGATGCCAATCCTAGGCCGGGTGGTGCTTGATTCGCTACGATGACGATCTCCTCTTGTTCTCCTTCTCCAGAACAAACTCAAGCATCCGATGATGCCTAGCTTGGGCCTAAGCTTCTCCCCCTTTCCTGCTGGTGACCTGGTGTCAAGAGAGAGCCAAAAGACAAGAGAACTCGGAGTGGAGGGGGAGAACTTTTAAGAGTTAGGGCTTCCACCCAAACCGACGGACGAGATTGAGTTTCAGGGTTTTCAGGTGTCCGATGGACAATCCAACTGTACCGATGAGAAGAGCATAGTGTGATGAGCACGTCGTCAAAATTTCAGCCCAATCGGACGGTCGGATTAGAAGATATCAACGTTTCTTCCCCGATCGTTTCTGGCCGCTGATTTGGTGATCTCTTGCGTCAGCAGCCCGAAATCGGTGGGCTTCTGTGATCCCGCCACGTCACCGCAGACTAACCGCTGGATTTTCGCCACGTCACCTGCAAGGGTAAGTGGCAAAACGACAACTTTAGGTGAATCACGGACTCACCTTAGCTTGAATGAGAGAGCGCCACGTCGCTTTCTCATTCCTTCCACGGTCAAACATGATGGCGAGAACAAAGGTTCCGTATTTCCTGCGCAGGTAAGTAATAAAAATATTATTCTAATCCCCAAAACTATCAGCTAAGAGGAACCTGCGGGGATTAATTTCACCGCAGGTTTCTTCCTTTGGCGCAAATAAGAGAGTGCCACGTGGCTCTCTTATTTGCTTTAGGTACAAAACGACAAGATCGAAAAGCAACGAAACGAAAAAAGACAAAACAACCAAAATCGGAAGAAGACAAAACGACAAAACAATGACTTTCGCATCGATGGAATAAAATATAATTTAATATAGGCTTCGATTCGAGAAAACGACAAAAAAAAACTAATTAGATAAAACGACAAAACCAACGCTCTTCGATTAAATTGGACGCGCAAGTAGGGACTTGCCACATCACCCGCAGGGTAAGAATTAAAAACGGCAGAGCGGTGATTCAACAAAACGACGAAACAGGTGTACAAAACGACAAACGAGAAGCGCTAAACGACGAAAAAAAGAAAAACAAGGGGAGAGGACTGCGGCGAATGAGAGAGCGCCACGTCGCTCTCTCGTTCTTCCTTGAAGTCAACCATTACGGCTGATGCCCACGTCACCTGCACGGACACTTAAATAATAATAAAAAAGGAAATAAAGGTTAGTGAAAATCGAAGCTCCCAGATCGTGACATGTGTCGCGATCTGGTGAGCTCTATCGACTTTACCTTTTAATGATTTATAATGGCCTCTATGCCCAACGATAGTTAAATATCGCATTTCAACCCTCGACGAGAATTATTTGTGTATAAACCCCGGAAAACTAAAGGAATAACTCACAAATCTATCCAGAAATGTCACATAATTACCTTAATGCCCCTGACGCTGATAAATAAGCAAGAAATGGTTAGATTAATTAAGCATATGCCCTCAAGATGCCCTAAACTTCATTTTAAACCCCATATAAAATCCAAATAAATATCTTTTGCCTTAAGAAACTCATTCCTGTGAGACTTAATAATCTAAAAGATTTGTACTCTTATTGCAAAAGAATTAGGAATTATCACCGAATTGTATTGAAGGCAATTTTAAGCAATTTACTCTTGATAACACACAAATATGTTCTTTTTAAAGCTAGGTATTCGATGATATGCAGAGTTTAAAATCATAATATTCTGTGTTATCATCGTGCCCATTTCCTCTATAAGTTGAGATGTTCTTCGACGGAAAAACTTGTTCTTGGATATTTCGTGAAAATCAAACTATTTAGACAACTTAGTGTTGGAATCTCTTGCTTCCTATTTCTTCTAGAGTGTTTGAAATCAAAATTTGGTGGAGAGAATAAGAAGAAATCATCTCTTGAACGGTGAAATTCATTTTCAAAATCGCTGAATGAAAAGCCTTGATTCTCGTAATTAGTTGGATCATTTCGAGTGCGACTTCAGGTTAGATTACGAGTTTTCCTCCTAATATTTCGTCCTGTAGGATTAAATTTTAATTTTGAATCTTAGATTAACTTAACTTTAGATTTAATTTCAGTTTTTATCACGAATCGCGATCGATTTTCTTTATTGATTTCAAGCCTTGATTTCTTGGCGAATTCTGATGCGTGAGCGATCCTCCACCAATTGTGTAAATCATAAACATAAGTTGAGCAACAAAGGCATGGGGCATAGTGGCACGTGTGGAGCGATGTGTATCAAAGAACATACCAAATTTTCAAATGCATGCTTCGCAAATTCGGTAAGCATAAAGACGAAGAGGGGGACTAATTTTAGGGCATTCTTGATTTCCCCCCCGACTGAAGTTTGGCCTAGAGGACATAACGGGGAGAAGATCCATTCTGCCGATCTTTAACAATCCCTGGTGCATCTTCAAGTTGATGAATGAGATTCAAAGGTGTGAAGAGGCTTGTGAGGATTGGTTTACGGTTTCGAACCATTATTTTTTATACTCAAATGTTTTCTGCAAGTATATTTGTTGTTTTTTATCATTCCTTCTGGAATTTCCAACTCCTTATTAGTTTCTATTGGTTTTAATTCCCCTTAAATTCAAAATTTTAGATTTTTAATTTGTAATTTTTTGAGAGTAAAATTGAACATTAAAGGTGATATTGCTTCTAGATAGATTTTCTTTATTTTTCTTCTTTCTTCTCTTATTTTCGGAGCATCACTTTTTCTAGAAGTGAGTTTCCGAGGGAAATAAAATAATGGAATAATTCAGTGAAAATTCATGAAAAAAAGGAAATGTTCTAAAGTGAGTTTGCATGATTCAAGAAGCTAAGGCGTCAATTTTGTTCTTTTTTTTAGTTCATCTAGAAATCTCTAATCACTGCTTGTTTTTGTTAAACTCCAGTCTTTCTTAATTCGAAGGTATTAAAAATCAATTTTTTTTTCATTTTCCAAAATAGAAAAATTGATTCTAAAATCAAATAAAAAAACAATAAAAACTTAAAAGGATAAAAATCAATACAAAACACTTGTGATAGTATAGATGAATTTAAATATAAGATTTAGTTGAAGAGTTATTCTGACAAACGAATTAGGAATTTTCTTTAGAGCATGATAAGGAAATTCATGTTTCTTGACCAAGTTTGTAGGCTTTTCTACGAAAATTTAATAAACCAAAATTGTAGTATGAGAGAAGAGGCTTAATTCAAATATATAAGTGATGAGATCATTTTGATTCAACTATAATCATTATTTTCTATCGGTTTTAAAATACATCTGGATTTTGTGATTTGTTACAAATCTTTCTATCTTTTTTTAATATATTTGATTTCGTAAAAGTCAAGTCTTAAATTGGAAAAAGAGGAAATCATTGCCACAGCCTCCCTTGGATGCGACCCCTTTATTGAGCCACATCTTTTGATAATTAGGAGATTGAAGGGAAACTTTTATACATTTTATTGCATAAGTTCAAATACCAGCACAATGATGCTTTCAATTCAAGTAATTTGGACTTATCATTAAGCAACATGGTTCATGTTTCCATATTCTCATGTTGCTACTAAAACTCATTATGTGTGGAGGCTAGCATGCAACATGGTGAAATCATTCTTTCTCTTCATGATATCTCCTATTTTTTCCCATCTCTCTCTATGACATAAGACATTTTGATGTAGGATATTTTAGAAATACTAATATTCCTACAAATTGGGGAGGATCTATGAATGATATCAAAGATGGATGTTAAATATGAGTAGAGAAGAGAAAATTGAGAAGAGATAGTATGAGTTATTTATTAAGTATGGAGGGGTGTAATATAGTTTATATTATGGAGAGGAAATAATAAGGATATTATGAGTGGATATTACTAATATAAGGAATTAGTTTAAGATGAGTTATGATAATAATGAGATGAAATAGAGAATAGATAATGATGGAAATGAGTGACGGGAATAATGAAACATGAGGGTGTGGTTTATGGGAAGGGAATAGTGAGTGAAAATTAGGAGAAATCAGATACGGGGATTGGTAATGTTTAATATGATAAGATTTAGATGGTAGATATATGGTTTAAAAAGTAGATAGGGAGAAGGGATAGAAAAGAGACAGAAAAGAGATAGAAAAGAGATAAAACTTAGAGAGAGACTACAGATAGATAGAAAGTAGATAGGAGAGGCGATGGAGACGAGAGAACTGGCGGTGACGCAAAGAATCTGAGAGAAAATGATCCAGCCGTTCATCTGCTCATCCACGGTGGAAGCGTTTTCTTCAGTTACATCTCTAGAGACTTAATCTCAGCCGTTTACATTGGGAAGTTATAACGGTGATACACGCGCCACGTCGACAAAACCGTTATGACGGTTTTGTATCTTCTTCCTATAAATAGGTGTTTGATGTAATGCCAAAATAAGAGTGAGTGTGAGCGGTATCTCGAATACCATCGCGTGTGTTTGTTCTTGAATAAAATCTGAGTTGATTGTTTGTTTCAATTAAGTGTCCAAATCCTCCTCTTCGTTACGCTCTCAAATCTCGCCAACAAGTGGTATCAGAGCCTCGTTCTAAACCGTTGAGATGCCGAAGAAAGGAGGTTCATCCGCAAGTGACTCAAACACAACCATTCAAGAACTTGTGCCAAGAATCGAAGCAGTGACGTCTTCGATCTTCTCCCTTACATCCACGAACTATCGTCTGTGGGCGATGAGGATGGAAGTGTACTTGGAAGCTCACGGATTATGGGAAGCAATTACCGGAACCGAGACAAACCGAAAGAAAGATTGACAAGCTCTCTCGGCCATCCTAAACTCTGTCTCAGAATCGGTAAGCTTTCAATTGGATGTCAAGAAAACAGCTAAAGAGAATTGGGAGACTATTCGGATACTCCATGTGGGGGTAGATCACGCTGTTCAATCCAAAATTCAATCGTTGCGGCGTGAATTTGAGAATCTTGCGATGAAGAAAGATGAGAAGGTGAGTGACTTCTCGTCTCGCTTCACCAAGATTATATCCGAATTAAGAGACTTGGGAGAGCGATTAGAGGAGAAGGAAGCAGTGGTGAAGCTCCTCAGATCAATGCCAGTGAAGTATGACTCTCTTACCTTCTCTCTTGAACAATTCGGAAACATGAGAGGTTTGAGTGTGGATGAAGTGATCGGGTTTTTGAGAGTTCACGAACAGAGACTCCAAGAAAAAGATTCGAGGGAAGAAGAGCAAGTTCTACTTGCCAGAGCCTACAATCAGTCCAAGAAGACCGATCGTGGATCCTCTTCAAGAGGAAGAGGAACGAGCAGAGGAAGAGGAAGAGGTCGCGGACGAGGCAGATTTTCAAAGAATGACAAAGAGGAAGAAGAGAGAAAGCCGTTTGATAAGTCAAAAGTAAAGTGTTACAATTGCCAAAAAATGGGACACTTCGCGGATGAGTGCTATTCAGACACTAAAAAGAAAGGTAAAGAAGAGAAGGTGAATATCTCAGAAGAAACCGAAGAAGAATCGGCCCTTATGATGATTATGCCTGATGAATGTGGGGAACTACTACTACAACGAACAAGTAACCCACATGATGAGTGTATGTGGTATCTTGACACGGGAGCAAGTAGTCAAATGACACGGAAGAAAGTGTTCTTTGATAACATTGATGAAAACAAGAAAGGTAAAGTAAAATTCGGTGATGGATCGTCAATTCACTATGAAGGTAAGGGTGATATCTCTGTCACCCTCAAAACCGGTGAAGTTTTAACTATTCCAAATGTTCTTTACCTACCTGATTTAAAAACTAACATTCTTAGCCTGGGAAAGTTAGATGAACAAGGTTGTAAAACCTTCTTGAGCAGTGGCTTCCTCACGGTTCATGACAAATCAGGTAGACTCCTCACCAAGACAAAGAAAATGTCGGGAAACATGTACAAAATGATGATTAACATAAATGAGAGGTGTAATTTGATTGAGGAAGAAGCAAGTGAAGCATGGTTATGGCATAAAAGGTTCTGCCATCAGAGTTTTTACACTCTACAGGATATGATAAGAGGAGATCTAGTGAAAGGTCTTCCAAAATTCCGAAATCCGAATGTGGTATGTGCTCACTGCATCTCAGGTAAACACTCAAGAACTTCTTTTTCATCTTCATCATATAGAGCTTTGAGTGTTCTTGAATTACTTCATATGGACATCTGTGGTCCTATTAACCCACAAACATTAGGAGGAAAGAGATATTTCTTCTTAATTGTGGATGATTACTCAAGGTGTATGTGGGTGGCTCTGCTCAAAGAGAAGTCAGAGGCCTTTGAACAATTCAAGAAATTTAAAACGATGGCTGAAGCTGAGAAAGGAGTGAAAATAAAGTGTATAAGAAGTGATCGAGGGGGAGAATTCACCTCAGATGAATTCAAAAAATTGTGTGATGAGAGTGGGATTAAAAAACAACTTACTGCCCCCTATACTCCTCAACAAAATGGCGTGGTTGAGAGAAGAAATAGAACAATCATGGGCTTAGTAAGGAGTATGTTGAAAGAGAAAGAATTACCCCTGGAATTATGGGGAGAAGCAGTTAGTACATGTGTTTATGTTCTTAACAGGTCTTCTACAAAAGGGCTGGAAGGAAAGACACCGTATGAGAAGTGGAATGGAAGAAAACCAAATGTGAGTCATTTAAGGATTTTCGGTTCAATTGTCTTTGTGAAAACCACTGGAAGGCTATCAAAACTTGAAGACAGAAGTAAATGCATGGTGCTAATGGGATATGAAGCTGGATCGAAAGCCTACAGATGTCTAGATCCTGCCAATTTCAGAATTCACATCAGTAGAGATGTGATATTCGATGAGAAAAAAACCTTTAAATTCAGTGAAGAAGGTAATTTGGGAAAGTTTACTTTATGTTCTTCAAATTTTCTTAAAATCTCAGGATTAGAAGAAGGTGAAGGAGACTCACTGGAAGAACAAAGTGAACAATTGGAGATAAATGAGTCAAGAGAGAGAGATCTCAGTCAACCGGAAGACTCAGAAGAGGAAGAGGCAGTGAGGTATAGATCCATTCAGTCTATTTATGATGAAACCAACCTCTTGTGCAGTGAAACATGTTTCTTATTCAACGAAGAACCATCCTCCTACTCCTCGGCTGCAAAACAAATGGAGTGGAAAGAAGCAATGAAGGAAGAAATGTCATCAATTTTAAAAAATGAGATGTGGACTATGGTTAAACCACAGAGTGATATCAAGCCAATTGGAGTGAAATGGGTGTTTCGGGTGAAAAAGGACAGCAAGGGAAGGATTTTGAGGCATAAAGCAAGGTTAGTGGTAAAGGGATATGCTCAAAAAGAGGGAATAGACTATAGTGAGGTCTTCTCCCCTGTTGCAAGGATGGAATCCATCCGAATCTTGATAGCTATTGCTGCACAAGAAGAGTGGGAATTACATCATTTGGATGTCAAGACAGCTTTCTTGAATGGGGAAATCAAGGAAGATATCTACATATCTCAACCTGAAGGTTTTGAAGTCAAGGGGAAAGAAGATCATATACTGAAATTAAAAAAGGCTCTATATGGTTTGAAACAAGCACCGAGGGCTTGGAATTCAAAATTGAATGAAGTACTGATGAAAAAAGGGTTTGTGAGGAGCAAAAATGATTATGCAGTGTACTATGAGAAGGAGATGCATGAAAGAGTCATAATTGGGGTGTATGTCGATGATATGATCATCACAGGTCCTAATTCTTGCAAAATCAAGAAATTTAAGGAAAACATGAAAGAGTGTTTCGAAATGACAGATTTGGGGATACTAAGTACTTACTTAGGCATTGAAATTAAGCATGAATCATCTCACATTTGGCTTTTTCAGAAGTCATACATCGAGACCATACTTCATTCTTTCGACATGAGCGAGTGCAATTCAGCAAGAACTCCGATGGAAGCGCGGCTGAAACTTGAGAAGGAAGGAAGAGAAGAAGAGGATAATCCATCAAAATTCAGAAGCCTAATCGGGTGCCTCAGGTATTTGGTACATACTCGACCAGATATAACCTATAGTGTGAACTATTTGAGCCGATTCATGAGCAAACCAAATTCGGAACACATGAGTGCAGCAAAGAGAATTTTGAGGTATATTCGAGGAACATCTTTGTTCGGATTGAGATATGAGAGAGGAAAGAAGAATTTTGTTGTTCAAGGCTTCAGTGACAGTGACTTTGCTGGAGATAGAAATGATCGGAAGAGTACAACCGGTCAAGTATTTTTTCTTGGGAATTCTGCTATCACATGGAACACAGTGAAGCAAAGCGTGGTTGCGTTATCGTCATGTGAAGCTGAATATGTTGCAGCCTCGGCGGCTTCTTGTCAAGGCATGTGGATCGTCCGATTCGTTGAAGAATTACTAAACATAAAGGTGAGACCTTTTAAATTATTAATTGACAACAAATCGGCTATTGCTTTGAGCAAGAACCCAAGTCAGCACGGACGGAGCAAACACATCGAGACGAAGTTCCATTTCATCCGGGATTGTGTGGAAAAAGGGTATGTGGACATTGAGTACTTGAGGACGGAATCGCAGCTGGCTGATCCTTGACAAAATCATTGGGATGCATCAAATTCGAAGAGATTCGGGAGAAGTTAGGCGTCGCGATGATGAACTAAGCGTGGATCAAGGAAGAGTTTCAGAGAAAATGATCCAGCCGTTCATCTGCTCATCCACGGTGGAAGCGTTGTCTTCAGTTACATCTCTGGAGACTTAATCTCAGCCGTTTACATTAGGAAGTTATAACGGTGATACACGCGCCACGTCGACAAAACCGTTATGACGGTTTTGTATCTTCTTCCTATAAATAGGTGTTTGATGTAATGCCAAAATAAGAGTGAGTGTGAGCGGTATCTCGAATACCATCGCGTGTGTTTGTTCTTGAATAAAATCTGAGTTGTTTGTTTGTTTCAATTACGTGTCCAAATCCTCCTCTTCGTTACGCTCTCAAATCTCGCCAACAGAATCAAGTTGGACTTACGATATTCGGGGTTTTCGAACCGTTATCACGAAGATGGAAATAAAAGGACGATTACCTGAGTTGGCAGGAAGACGATGCTTTCGAGGATACTCTATTGATCCAGATCTACCTCGGAATGCTTTAGACGTGATGTTGATGAAAGTGGACAGAAGAGGAGGGAGAATAGAAGAGAGGTAGAACGCGGAAGATGAAGAGGATGCGGAAGAGATTGATGGAGACACAGGAACACGATGATGAACACAAAAGGGTAAACGAACCACGGGTAATCAATTTCTTTATCAAAATATAACATCCTGTTCTTCTCTTACAAATCTCTTTTTATAGACTACGGAGATGAGGAGTGAAATTGGAAAGACGCGTCGTTTTAATTCCGCGCATGACAGTTCAGAAGTCGCGGAAGTTTCATCGTTGTTTCTTACGTGAATTCCGTCTCTTTTGTCTTGTAGTGTATCCGCGATTGTTGTAACTTCCGCGTACGAGCGGTTACGCTCGTCGTGGACATTTTCTGAAGTCCTTAGCTTCCGTGGTGGCGACCGATGAAAAACCGAAATCTGCTCGATCTGTGCTGGTTTTGACGGTGATGGAATCGTAGTGGAAGCTCATATGAAGTTTGACGGGAGGCGTAGAGACTTTGACGTCGGTTGAGGCGGTTGCACGGGTAGTTAGGCTTTCTCTCGTGATGGTTTCACGTTCATTCGTGATTACGCTGTTCCGTCAGGTTGGGAATGTTGGAGTTGACCGGTTGACCTGGCATGACAACCGTTGGCGTTGAGTCGGGAAGCTGATGATGAGACAATAGTTCATCGGAATTAGTCTCGTCCGAGGCTATACTGTCGGTGGGAGTGTTGTCTCTGGAAAAATTTCCTAGGTTACGGAATCTGCAGTCGTTGATTCTTTTGGATAATCGGATCGCCGGCAGACTCGAGTTTTTAGTCGGAGCAGGTTTGGATTCCATGCGCGATCTCGACCTTTCTAATAATAGGTTCCAGCATATTGAAGATCTGGCTCCGCTGTCGAGACTCCGGCTTGTTTCTCTTGATTTGTACCAGTGTCTGATGCGAATGAACGGCCGGAGATGGATAAGGTGGAGGAGAAAGATGAGGATGAAGATGAGGAGGACGAGGATGATCCGGGCAGTGGGAAGTATGACTTCCATTTATGCCGAACAGTTCTCTTTATTCAGCGGAGATGTGGAGCAGGTAGGAGGTAGCCCGCTAATAGTGAATGTGTGAGACGTCTTTCCTAACAACATTTGAAGATGCATGTCAACGCTTTGATGACCTCATCGCTCTGAGCAGTTGGAGGAAGAAATCCAAATGTGACAAAATCTTCTGCCAGCTCCTTTCATGTTTGTAGAGGTCATGAGGACCCTTTGAGGCAGATGTCCTCGTAATTGTCTTGAATAATTCATAATCTTGAAGCTCTATAATTATGAAGCTTCTCTGCTCTCATATCGGCAGCAGGATAAAATATGTAGACTTGTTGGCCTTGAACTTTTCTTGGAAGTATTGGATAATTTAGAGAATGATTCTTGGGCAGCTTTTCTTCAAACTCATTATCAACCTTTAGAATTCTTCATTCTGATTGAGCTCCATAGATGCATGGGTTTATTCATGCAAGGACTTTGTCTTTGAGTAGAATAGGAGATAGTGTCTTCCATAGATAATTAATAACTAGATCTCTCTTAAAATTCTAACTAAGGGTGGTTTCAAAGAAATAAAGGGATGTAATTCAAAGAGGTTTCCTACTGATTTTATTTTGAGAACATTATTCACACAAGGTACCTATGATATGGTGGTATGGTTTGGATAATTAGGAACCTATATCAAAGGTAAAAGGGTGGTTGACTTGGTCCACTCAAGGAATTCTAATTATCTAAGGATAAGGCTAATTTCTTTTGACCAAGTCAATCATTAGATCAGTATAAAATAAGATGAGGGAAGATAATTCCCTTAAGATGTACACTCTCTTTAATTATTTAGAGAGGTCTTCTTCATCCATTTAATGAATGGATAATTTTTTAAATTGGATGATAAGGAGGAGGAGGAGGAAGAGGAAAGGTTCACTTAGAACCCTTGTGTTCATGTTTCAAAATAATTCTCCATCACATTTGCTCAAAATTAAGATGAATCTTTAAATTTCTAACCCAGATTGTGAAGTTTAGGCTAGTCAAACAATTGGCATCTAATATACTGCAGATTGGGTTATTCAACAACATGTTCGCCAATACAAGATTAATGATAATTAATCATTAATTCTAGAAGAGATTTTTGTTCATTGAAAATAATAGTCCCACTAAAATGCCACTAATAAACGTTTTTACAAGTCCCATGGTTGGTGCTCAATGATGTAATATGATTGGTAGATTAAACTTCAAGTTAAAATATAGATTCTAATTCCCACCAAGATATTTTTGATTATCCCTTTTCATACATCTAATGCAAGCTCATGATGGCCATTTGTCTCTAAGATATCAACAATGAGCTAAGAACTATTGGTGGTTACATTATTTTAATTAACAAAAGAATCATCAAGAAGTAGTGATTAACCATCATTGATTGGCTCAAAGACTTAAAGATTCCCCTTAGTTCTTAGCTCATTGTTGATATCTTAGAGACAAATGGCCATCATGAGCTTGCATTAGATGTAAATGAGGAAGCGATGTTGGAGTACTAGAAATGTTACATGCTAACATCCGTATGCAATGATGTCTAGAGACAACATGAAGATATAAAATTAAGAGCCATTTTGTTTTGTATGATGGAGCTATTTTTTATATATTGTACTGTTATATATCAAAGAGCTTATTTAGGGCTCGGATGGCCACGTTGTCTTCTATAAAGCTTGTGCACTAAAAATGATAGAGTTGATCAAAAGGTTTGTAGTGCTAGAAATTGTGGTCTTGGCCAAATGTGACAACACAATGCTTGTACATTGCTAATGTTCATATTCCCTTAGCACTCCACTACATCTAGCCTTAGCCATCTAAAGCTACACATTGGTTAAAAAATTACATAAATCAATCAAGAGATAGAGAATTAAAATAAATTTAAATCCAACTCCCAGCCTTTTTCATTTTTCTTGTGTATTGTTCCTATCTTTTTAGAATAACCTATGAGTCTTTGTTTTTGTGACTTCACCCATTTTCCTTTCAGACTTCTTGTTCCTATTTTCCCTATTTTATCCCTCAATCTCTTATCCATCTTTTCCTTTTTAAAATTCTTTCAATTTTTTATCATGTCTCAAATTTTTATGTTGTTTTACTTTATGGACATACTTTCAATTTCAGCCTAATGAACTCGATCGTGTATGTTTTCCGTCGTTGTTGTGCATCGATTTCATGCAATAAAATATAGTTCCTCACTTAGTATTGTGTCAGCAAGGGTTGAATCCACAGGGAGCTAAAGTAATGAGTTTATGTGTTCAAAAGAAAGATGAGGGCGACGGAAGATGTGTGAGTTGGGATGGAGCACGTGGAGGTAAATATGAGAGATAATTTTGAGTTTGTCATAGAATTAAGATAAAAATTAGAAAAGAGATGAGATAATTAGATTAATCGAGATGAAAATGGAGATAATATAACGGAAAGATGAGAAAATAGATGGCGGTAGCAATAGATAAATGCATGACGAGGGTGAGAGTGAGAGATGCACGCAGAGATAATGTCAAAGCTACTTCAATAAAAGAAAAAGACAAAATAAAAATAAAAATAAAATGTATGTCTACTATATATGGAGATGTTCCCAAGACAAAATCTAATCTAGATCTTTGCACAAACCCTGTTGGTGTGCCCGTCCTATGCCGGGTGATGCTCGATCCGCTCTGATCGTGATCTTTGTTTGCTCTCTTCTCCACTACAAGATTGAGCATCACCAATGCTCTTCCTTGGGCCTTGACCTCCTCTCCCATTCCTTCAGGTAGCCTGATGCTAAGAGAGAACCAAAAAATGTAAGGAGAGAAAAATGAACACTTTTATAGGTGGGTTCCTAGGGTTTGAGTGTAAAGAGCGGTAAAAGAGTCGAGTTATTAAAATCATTTTTTTCCAGCTTGATTCTTTAATCCAAGCATATACATGGATATATGGCTAAAAGATGAATCTAAAAATAAACTTTCAGCTCAAAACTCTATCTAGATCATGAGATATCATGATTTAATTTAGAGAAATCCTATACGTTAATTGAGATCGTGGGGAGAGGCATTTTTGTAAATTTCTAACTTAAAAAATTGGAGGGATATTTTTTATAAATTTTCACTTCAAAATTCGGCGGGGCATTTTTATACATTTTCACTTCAAAGATTCGAGGGGTATTTCTGTAAATTTCTACTTGAAAAAATCAGAGTGGCATTTTTGTAAATATGCTTAAAATCAGAAAACTCCCTAAAAAATTCTTGAAAAATTCTTGAAAAATTGTTAAACTTATAAATTGAATATCTCACAAAATACAACTCCTTTTTCTACAAATTTTTCTCCATTAGAACAAGAATTTAATACTCTATCTTTTTATCTAAAAATATCTAAAATCATGAGAAAATATTAAGGTCTCATTTAATAAAAATTTAGTTTTGTCTAACCTCTTTAAAAATAAGGAGGTTGACTTAACCTAGTATTCACTCTAAATTAATTTTGGATCATCCTAAAAACCTCATGATAATTCCTCTCCTAAATACAAACCTTATTCACCACTTATTTCATAAAATTAGGGTTGGCTTGGTGTTGAAGCTTAGTGTAGAGTTGTTTCCTCTTCCCACTTATCGTCATTCATATCCTTGCTTTATTAGTTGCATACCTTTGTCCCTACATCCAAATAACTCATGTAAAATGTCCGAATTCAACAACTTGACTTTGAAAGAGCCAAATGGGGTTAGTCTTGAAAACATGCTATTTACGCATGTAATTATGTGATTATTAATACAATTTAAAGCATTAATTAGTCCAATTATACGCATGTTATCATATTTTAAGAGTATTTCTATCATTTTGTATAAATTCATGATATGATCTAAAAATACATTAAAGTATGGATTATTATGCATAATTAAACATTATAATCTTTAATACAAATTATAATTATGATCATAATCATGTTTTAAGGATGAAAATATAAGAGAAAAGATCTTTATTTACATTTATGTATTTTTATAAAGTTATTTCATAAAGTACATAAATGTATTAAATTAATTAAAACTTATTCTCTTATTATTTTAATAATTTGACTTTTTATAATGATAGATTATGTAATTTTGAATCCAACAAAGCAAATTTGACTTAATTTGGAGTTGTATTTTTAAAGTTATGAGTTTTCCAATTTTATGGAATTTTTCTGAATTTATTTGATATATATTTCGATTTTGAAATATTTAAATTGATAAAAAAAGGGGCAAAAATAGGGGTTTTATCGCGCGTGTACACGTGGCGCTGATGTGACGTGGATCGCATATTTATATTTACACTATATATTTATTTACATAAGACATAAGTCCTCCGATTATCGGAAGACAAGCTTATTAAACCCTCTAATAGCGCGTGGCTTATATACTTGCGTATCCCTTTTGTTTCTCCCCGTGTGGGACTAAAGTCCCTTTGTTTTCTTTGATTTCAGGACACGTGGCGAGCTTAGGAGCGTTGGATGGGGAGCGCGATCAATCGCGCGCGTGGATGCGGTGGACACGAGGTCCACGCGATTAGAGATCAAAGCACGTGGCTTAAAACTCACTTAATTGAGTTGATTAGAACCATCCGATCGCGAGTTATAACGGTCCAAATTATTCACATCCGATGGACTTCGATCAAATCTGAACCACACGATGAAGATCCGACGATCATCACAAGACGACGATTCATCCAAAACGGCGCACGATCGCGACCGTTGATCGTGATGGTCTCTTCATCGGACGGCTGATATCAAAAATCGTTTCTTATAAAAATTGTTCTTTGCGACGGAAGAACTGTTCGCGATTCTTCATGAAATTCTCTCTGCGTAGAGCATCAATTCGCGTGCCGTTTGTTTCATAGTGTTCTTGACTTATTTCCGCTTCAATTGAATGCTTGAAATCAAACTTTGATTGAAGGAGAAGGAAGAAATCACATCTTGAAGTCCACTTTCGTCTCCGAAAACTCGGAATGAAAAGCCTTGCATCCGGCGATTAATTGGATCATTTCGAAGGCTACTTTGGGTTAGGTTGCGTTATTTCATCTTAATCTTTCATCATTTAGTGTTAATTTTTGTTTTAGCATCGTAGATTAGTTTAGTTTTAGTTTAAATTTCAGTTTTTAATCGTTTTTCGAAACGAAAATTTCTCTTTCCTTCAAACTTTGATTACTCTTCGATTTCTTATCCAAGTCATCTGTTTTTTGATTCCGTGGATTCGAAATTGAGTTATCTTTCTTAATATACTAAAACGCCCAATTTCAAATCTCAATTTGTCATCCGATTTGACTGAATTTCAAAGATATCTCTCAAATTTCCCAAATTCTCCGTGGATTCGACCCTTAATTACCATTATACTAATTAATTACTTTGATTAATCATAAATTGGCAAGTTTAGGACTTTGTTTTGACACTAAGTCGTGTGCATTCAATGACCATACGATTTAGTCTCGTCAAATGGCGCGGTTGCCGGGGAATTAAGGCGTATTTTTGAGAAAAATCATCGATTTTGACTCGGTCAACTCTGATTTTTCTGTTTCTTTTTTTTGATATTAATCCAAATTTATCCTACACTCAGCTATTTGTAGCAGAAATACATCGTTTAGATACTCAATTTTGACGAGATTAGGTGAAGTGTCCCTCTCTACGGACGACGGACGATCATCGCCTCATAATCGAATTGGGAGAGCATAAGTCTCACGAATAGCGACAATCAGGTACGATTAAATTTTTCATTGTTAAATAATTTTATAATATCTCTTCTTATTATTATATATAAGAGTATATTAGTGCATATTTTATGAGACGAGAGTCTGATTGGAGAACGAGAGATAATCCTTTATACTTAGATCTTTTTTAACGTTCCTCGCAATCACTTTCATCTTCCGCATCATCATCGACCTTAGATATGGCCTTGAATGATGAGGGAAATGTTAGGAGACGTCTTAGTGATTATGCTAGGTCTGTTCTTCAAAGACCCGTTACTCGTATTCATGCACCTTTAGCTAGAAATGCGAATTTTAGGATAGATTCACATGTGATGAGTATGTTACCTATCTTCCATGGTAAACCTTCTAAGGATCCTTATAGACAGGTCGACGAGCTTAGTCAAGTATGTGAGATTAATGATATTCGTAATGTGTTAGCAGATGTAATGAAGATGAAACTCTTTCCCGCCACCCTTAGAGATAGAGCTAAGGATTGGTTTCTTAAGCTAGGAAAGGAGTTCACTTCTTGGACTGAGATGGAGGAGGAATTTCTTAGGAAATATTATTCCGTACGAAAGACCACCTTTGTTAGGAAGGCGATGTGTGAGTTTACCCAAGGACCGAGTGAGACATTCCACGAAGCTTGGGAGAGACTTAGAGACCTCACTAGAGAGTGCCCTCACCATGGAGTGTCTAACCATGAGCTTACACAGAAATTTTATGATGGGTTAGGCCCGCAAGATAGATATCTTTTGGATGCAGCTAGCGGCGGCACCTTCATGAGCAAGTTTGAAGATGAAGCAATGGATTTGATTGAGACTGTGCCGGAGAATAGCCACCACAACGCGGCAAAACCATTCGGAAGAGGTGCAACGCCGAAGGGAGGATTGATCGACGCAAAGTCGGTAGAGACGGGCATGCTCCTAGAGAAGATCGACAAAGTGGTGGAGGTTCAGAATCTTTTATTAGATTGGTTCTACATCCGCAACGGATCTGAAGGACTTGCACCCAGAGCTCTACAAGAAGCGTCGCCATATGCCCATTGCTCACGCCTTGACCACGTCGAGATGGATTGTCCGATCATGGCAATTCAAGAGCAGGGCATCTATCGACAAGGCCCATCAGGAGGGCAATTTCAACATGGACGACCGAACATACCGAATTATCAAGGTACATATCCAACTTATTTAAATAACCATGTTTATAATAATCCCATGCAGCAGCAGCAAGGATTTAGGAGGAACACGGATCAGATGTATCCTCCATATAGTACCGGTCAGCAACAAAACTTGCAATAGCAACCCTACGCGAATGCAAATCCGATTCTGGGTGCGCTCTCTCAATTGATGGAGCAAATGAACATGATGAACTCACGCGTAGATGAGATACAGGATTTTGTCAAGACGAACATCCCGACCTCGACTGATAATAAGAAGGGTAAGCAAGTTTCATTTTCTGACCAATTACCATCTCAGGCCACTATTAACCCGAGGAATCAAGGTTCGTCGTCGTAGTTTCATTAAAGTTTCGTCTGACTGAAGACGTTAAACTTAGCGCTCTTGGGAGGCACCCCAAGATTATCTTATTGTTTTATTTAGTTTTTGTTTTGTAGTTTATATCAAATGTATATACATAGGTGGAGGAATTCCACCTACAACAACAAGCAATTTGGACAGATTCCAGACACATGCGTCAAACACGCACAATGAGTTTTTCTAAACCCTTTTACTACTCATTTCAATTTATAATCTTTTTCTTGTGATGCATGATATTGTTTCCATATTTTATATACATATTTATTTCATTGAGGGCAATGAGAGATTTAATTAGTCTTGAAAACATGCTATTTACACATGTAATTATGTGATTATTAATACAATTTAAAGCATTAATTAGTCCAATTATACGCATGTTATCATATTTTAAGAGTATTTCTATCATTTTGTATAAATTCATGATATGATCTAAAAATACATTAAAGTATGGATTATTATGCATAATAAAACATTATAATCTTTAATACAAATTATAATTATGATCATAATCATGTTTTAAGGATGAAAATATAAGAGAAAAGATCTTTATTTACATTTATATATTTTTATAAAGTTATTTCATAAAGTACATAAATGTATTAAATTAATTAAAATTTATTCTCTTATTATTTTAATAATTTGACTTTTTATAATGATAGATTATACAATTTTGAATCTAACAAAACAAATTTGACTTAATTTAGAGTTGTATTTTTAAAGTTATGATTTTTCCAATTTTCTGGAATTTTTCTGAATTTATTTGATATTTATTTCGATTTTTAAATATTTAAATTAATAAAAAAAGGGACAAAAATAGGGGTTTTATCGCGCGTGTACAAGTGGCGCTGATGTGACGTGGATCACATATTTAGATTTACACTATATATTTATTTACATAAGATATAACTCCTCCGATTATCGGAAGACAAGCTTATTAAACCCTCTAATACCGCGTAGCTTATATACTTGCGTATCCCTTTTGTTTTTCCCCGTGTGGGACTAAAGTCCCTTTGTTTTCTTTGATTTCAGGACACGTGGCGAGCTTAGGAGCCTTGGATGGGGAGCGCAATCAATCGCGCGCGTGGATGCGGTGGACACTAGGTCCACGCGATTAGAGATCAAAGCACGTGGCTTAAAACTCACTTAATTGAGTTGATTAGAACCATCCGATTGCGAGTTATAACGGTCCAGATTATTCACATCCGATGGACTTCGATCAAATCTGAACCACACGATGAAGATCCAACGATCATCACAAGAAGATGATTCATCCAAAACGGCGCACGATCGGGACCGTTGATCATGATGGTCTCTTCATCGGACGGCTGATATCAAAAATCGTTTCTTATAAAAATTGTTCTTCGCGGCGGAAGAACTGTTCGCGATTCTTCATGAAATTCTCTTTGTGTAGAGCTGCAACTCGCGTGCTGTTTGTTTCATAGTGTTCTTGACTCATTTCCGCTTCAATTGAATGCTTGAAATCAAACTTTGATCGAAGGAGAAGGAATAAATCACATCTTGAAGTCCACTTTCGTCTTCGAAAACTCGGAATGAAAAGCCTTGCATCCGTCGATTAATTGGATCATTTCGAAGGCTACTTTGGGTTAGGTTGCGTGATTTCATCTTAATCATTCATCATTTAGTGTTAATTTTTGTTTTAGCATCGTAGATTAGTTTAATTTTAGTTTTAAATTTCAGTTTTTAATCGTTTTTCGAAACAAAAATTTCTCTTTCCTTCAAACTTTGATTACTCTTCGAATTCTTATCCAACTCATCTGATTTTTGATTCCGTGGATTCAAAATTGAGTTATCTTTCTTAATATACTAAAATGCCCAATTTCTAATCTCAATTCGTCGTCCGATTTGACTGAATTTCAAAGATATCTCTCAAATTTCCCAAATTCTCCGTGGACTCGACCCTTAATTACCACTATACTCATTAATTACTTTGATTAATCATAAATTGGTAAGTTTAGGACTTTGCTTTCACACTAAGTCGTGTGCATTCAACGACCATACGATTTAGTCTCGTCAAGTCTCATGGTAAGTAATTAAAAATAATGATTCATTGTAGGACATATTTATTATTTTTACCAAATTAATACAAAATAAATGAAAGTTGAGTATATGAATGGAATGAAATGATGAATGAAAAAATATCATAAAAAAATGATAACATGTACTATATTAACAAGAATTATGTGTTAAAACCCATTTATAATGAGGAAAATGAATGCATCATTGAAATGTTATCATTCACTAAGTACCACTTATGGATAATCAAGTAGTGGGTTTTGATAAAATAAAAGAAATGTATGAAAAATTTTCGGATTTTTCTAAAATTTATAAGCAAGTACTCTCTTGCCCTTCCCCTTTAAATGAAGATTTCAATATCAGTGATGGATATCTACTTAAAAATCAAAGTTTTTGTCTTCCCAGTACATCGATAAGAGAATATGTGATTTGGAGGTTCATGAAGGTGGGTTAGCTGGACACTTTGGTAGAAACAAGACTATCCAAGATCTGGAAGAAAGATTTTATTGGCCCAAACTTAATAAAAAAGTGGCTAAAGTTTTAGTTCAATGCAAGACATGCATCATGGGAAAGCAAGTGTGACAAAATACAAGGCTATATACCCCTCTGCCTACTCCTAAGAAACCTTGGGATGATATTGTATTGGGCCTCCCTAAAATATTAAAGAAATATGATTCCATATTTGTAGTGGTTGATAGATTTTAAAAAATGGCCCATTTTCTACCATGTTTCAAAACTTCTGATGCATCTCATATCTCAAAAAATTATTTCAATGTAATTGTTAGACTTCATGGCATTCCTAAAACTATTGTGTCAGATAGAGATGTTAAGTTCATAAGTTATTTCTGGAAAAAACTTGGGTATTTGATGGGTGCAAAACTTAAATTCTCTACTGCATTTCATCCCCAAACTGATGGGCAAACTGAAGTAGTTAATAGGACGATGGGAAGTTTACTGAGATTTTTAATCCAAGAACATCATGTAAATTGGGACATGCTTTTACTGCAAATTGAATTTGCATATAATTGTTCTCCTAGTAGAACTAATTTTTGAGTCCATTTGCGAACGTAAATGGTTCTAATTCAAGAAAACCAATTGATTTAAATCCATGTTCTATGCATGATAAAACATCATTTTCTACTAAAAAATTCTCAATTCATGTTAATTCCTTGCATGATAAAATAGAGAAGCAAAATTCTTTATCCAATGCGGTGTACAAAAGGATGGCTGATTCACATTGGTGATTTAAGGAATTTAAGGTTGGTGATCTTGTCATGCTGAGGCTTAATCCTGCTTGTTTGTCCAAGCCACATTCTAAACTCCAACTACAAAGCTCTAGACCATTTAAAATATTGGAGAGGATTGGATTCAATGCTTATGTCATTGACTTACCACCTGAGTGGAACATTCAATACGTCAATACGATTATCGAATTATTGACTTATCTAGTACATTCAATACGTCAGACCTTATCGAATTCCAAGGATCCCCAAATATTCCTTGTAAGATTTTTGAATCTTCTCCCATTCTTGAGAGAGACACAACCCCAATTCTATTTAATATTCCATCTAAGATAAGAAAACAACAAGTTGATTATATTGTGGATGATCAAATTATCACCAATCCTGGAGGAAATGAAAAAAAATTCCTTGTTAAATAGAAAGATTTACCTTTGAGTGATTCTTGTTGGATATCTTCTAGTGATCTCTTTAGCTACGCACCCAAGCTTTTGGAGAAATTCTTATCAAGTCAAAAAAATTCTTCATCAAAGATGAATTCTTCAAAACCGGAGGGAAATGGTGAGGACACCTCAATAACAAGAGAAGCATTAAAGGAAGCACCAAAGCATTACAACTTGAGGAGGAATGCAAGGATTTAGTGTCATCCATATCAAGTAAACAACATATTGATCTTGACAAAGAAATTCCAAAATCTATCATGAGAAGACATGTGGATATCAAAACACTTTGAAGACATGAAGAAAAACAAGCCCATGAAGCTGGGGGTGAGACGTTACGATTTATGCGGTCGTTAAACACACACAAACGTCAGTCAAATAAAATTTATAATTCTAAACTCACAATAACAAGAATATGAAATCAAGTATAGTGTAAAGATTGAGTCGACCCACATAGAACATGGTTGACTTTGATCGAAGGGTTGGCATGGTCAAACTTAGGGTTAAATAGAGATTTTAAGAAATGAAAAAGATAAATAATTAATAGAAATCATATAAATATATGAGAGAAAATATTTTAAGAATTTAGAAAATGATTTGACGAAGAAAAGTCAAAAGTCAAGGTCAAAGCATTGACTTTGACCAGACCTTGACTTTCTATAAAATGAGAAAAGAAAAGAGGGTAAAATATTACGAAAATTATATACTCAGAAACTAGAGAGAAAATTAAAAATTTTGATATATAATTCATGATTTTTCGAGAAGAATTAAATTTATTAGGATATATTGAAAATCAAAGATCAGAAAAATCTTAAAATGAACACTTCTATTTAAATCATCAAATTGACTAACTGGTGGCATATGATAACATGCTAATTAGACATGATAATACATGATTATTGATGCATATTAAGGCATAAATGATTCCATTCCTATGCATGTTATCATATTTATGAGTATTTATCTTTCATTCTACGAAAAAGTCATTATAATCTAAAAATACTTTAAATTAGGGTTAATTATGATGAATTAAAGATAAATAATTTAATAACCTATCTTTATTTGAGATTATAAATAGTTTTTAAAGATGAATAATAAGAGTAATCATTTTTATAAACATTTACTTAATTTTCTAAAGTTATAATCTCAAAGAAGTAAATGTATTTTTGAAAAATAAATTAAAACTCTTGTTATTTATTAATTTTGAGTTTTTAGAATGATAGATGATTAAATTTTGGATCAAATGAAAGAAATTTGGATTAATTTGGAGTTATATTTTGAAAGTTATGAACTTTTTAGGGATTTTTCTGGATTTTTCTGAATTTATTTTCGATTTTAAATCTATTGAAATAATTATAAAATAAATAGAAAAGGGGTTTATTAATCGCGCGGGACCCGCGTAGATGCGACGTGGCACGTAAGGCCACGTAGCAGAGCCACACGGACCCACCGAGCGCTTGCGTGCCGCGGAGGTGACAGGTGTGCATATGTTTATTTACTCGTAATATAGGGTTATAGTACATATAAGCATCCTGGTTATCGGAATTCGCTAACCCTTATTTTCGTCGCATCTTATATACCCGATCGTTTGCGTTCTTCTTCTCCATGTGGGACTATGTTCCACTCTAATTTTTAATTGCAAGCGACGTGGCACAAGGTGATGCGTTGGATCAAAAGCGCGTAGATTATCGTGCGTGGATCGCATGGACGCAGAGTCCACCGGATCACCAATCACACACGTTCCTTTATGGGGAGTTAAGTGAAATGATCGTGACCGTCCATCACGGAATTATAACAGTCGAGATTAAATCGCGAAGAAACGCATGAGGAGCATCGGATCGCGATCCAACGGTGGCGGTTTCATGCGTTTTATAACGCATACCCACGTGGCATCATCTTGCGCATCCATCGGCGATCCAACGGCCGTGACTTAATCATAATGTTTTGCGATGAACCGTTTCATCAGAACCGTCGATTAATTCGATCAGACGATTACGCCCAAATGTCCTATAAATTGAGATGTTCTTCCAATTTGTAAAGCATTCGAGAGCAAAGCAATACAATTGATCTGTCTAGATACCAAATCTCTTGAATCTCTTGATCATATCCTCCTCTAGACTGAATTTCGCGTCCACGGAGTGCTTAAGATTAAGATTTGAGTCAAAGATGAGGAAGAAATCGACGCTTGAACTCCACGATTGCGGTTTTTCAGATTGTTGATTAAAAGTATTCATCCGGCGATTAATCAGGTTAATCCAATCGCAATCTTGGGTTAGTGGAAGCGGTTTTCACTAATCTTTCATCTATTCATGTTTAATTTCCGTTTAGATTAAAAATTTTAGTTTAATTTCTTTTAATTTTCATCAATTCGTGATTTGAAGTTTCAGAAAAATCACCTCACTTTGATCATCAATTTCTCCGCAAAATCAAAGTCAAATTCAATGATTTTTTATTTTGTGGAATCGTCTTGAAGTTCTTTTTCATAATCTACCATTTTCCCTAATTTCTATCATCAGTTCATCGTCCGATTTTATCAAATTCAAGGAGATCATCATAAATTTCCATAATTCCTTGTGGATTCGACCCTTATTTAACATTATACCCCTCAATTCGCGATATTTTCATCAATCTGGTAAGTTTGGATTTATTTTTGACACGAATTTGTGTGCAATTAAGGACTGCATCGATTCGTTCCGTTAGCATACGACCTCGGTCGCCACCAAGGCACAATATCATGGCGTCGGAGGAGCTCTTTTGCGCGCGTGGACTTATCTTCTTTCTTTATTGTGAAATTTTTGGCCCACACGTGTTTAAGCGGGTCCTCGCTTATTTCCTACTCTCTTTTAGGCTTCTCGGTGGGCTCTTCTATTTTCAGGTTCTACTCATGAAACCCTCTCTGTATGTGGACCTTTTTATTTTCTATGAGTATGTTTAGGCTTTGGGTCGTGGGCCTCAAGTGGGCCCCTTCCCCGCTCGGCCCATTTGGGCTCTATAAGACGGTAAGGGACCCTCCCACAAACCCTAGTCATCATTTGAGAAAAGAAAAGGAGTTTCCTCCCTCTCGAGTGGCTGCTCACAGAAGGTCAGGGAAGGAGTCCAACTGTTGTCGCCGCAGCTGCCGCCGCTGCCGCATGCATCCGTGCCACTGTTGTCGCCGCTAGTGCCGCCTCTCCTTGGCCCGACCATGAGGACGTCACCATTGTTGCCGCCACCACCGGTGCCACGCCACACCGCCTATCCCCATCGCGACGCCGCCGTCCCCAAGCCGCTGACGCCGCCGCCAGCTCAGAACTGCCGCGCAATCCTTCCTCCACCAATCCTCCAGCTCCATCTCCCGCCAGTCATCCTCAGCCCCTCTCTCTCCCTTCCTCCCCGTTTCCCGGTTTCCCCTGTCAAACCCCGCTCAAGCAAACTTTCCTGTCTCCATTTCCGACCTCCTCGCCCAGCTTCTCACGCGCTCCCCTTGCTCCCTACCCATCCCCGGATTTCTAACGGATGCCCCCCTGCTCTCTCCCTCCCCGGAACACCATCGACCCATCATGTTGCCTCTCGAATTCAACCCGTCGTCCCCACTTCTCCTCCCCGATTTCCTATTCCACTCCTCCTTGTGCGTTCCTCCCCAATCGGCCTCCCATGCACCCTTACCCAGCCGCCGAGAAAGTTCGTAAGGTATTTTCCTTTCTTCCCTTCCTTCCTCCAAATGAATTCCCCATCGCTTCCCTGATTCTCGGCCGGATTCATGTAAGCCCTTTCCCGTCATCTCCTCTTTGCTCAGACCATCTCCATGCATACCCTTCATCGAATTCATCCTGTCACTCTTTGATTCCCTGCCGGACTCACGCCAATGCCCCTCCATCCCCTCTTCATCGCCTCGGTCGATCTGAACCCCGCCCAATTGTATTCATCCTCCCAATTCCCTCTCGAATTCAAGTCATTGCCCCCATCCCTCTTCTTCTCCCCTCCTGGCCGACTTCACTCCCGGAGTACCTCCGGATACATGCCGTTATCCCCATCCTTCCTCCTCTTCCCCGTTATTCTCTCACCATCCCGAAATCGCGATACTCTTCGTCCGCCTCCCTGCCAATTCCATCCCAAGAGCTCTCTCTCTCTCCAATTCTGTCGCCTTAACTCCCTCGCCCTCCCTCCAACGCTTCTCCCTTCCCATTCCACGAATTCGACGCCTCCCTTCCTCTAGCTTGCAAATCCCGTTCAAAACCTTGCCCGCCCCCATCCAGTCACCCGAATTCCCTCAATCTCTCTCCATCACCTCTTCCCTGCCCTTCCCGCTAACACAATGCTTGCCTCCTCCCGTCGTCCCACCAAACCTCTCCAACATCAAGCCAACACCCTCCCCCGGTCAATCCTTCTTCCCGTGCCCACTGTCATCAACCAATCGATGCTCTAACGAAATTCCACTTAACACCCTAACTGATGGATATTATGTGGCCTATAAGCCAATCACACTTCCATGTATCTTGTTTATGTTCATTGAAATGAAATTTATTCATTGTCATTCTTGTGTGATGTTTGCAATGAAGTCCATGAGCATGTGCAATGACTAAGTGAATTATGATGAGATCATAATATAGTGATCACTAGTCTTTAAACATATGTTCTAAACATTCCTATTCGTGGGATATTCGAGAAGGACATCGAATTATCCGGAAAGAATAGCACTATCTAATCCATCTCAGATGATGAGTATGGACGATCCTATAGCCATCGGTGTGGAGACACTAAGGATAGATAGTGGGTGCTCTTTGGAGAAAAAGTTCACTGAATTGATCCGTATGAATCCCTGAATGGTATTATACCTAACTGTCAATCAGGTTGATTCATGTCATGATTGTGTATGTGGTCCTTCGACTTGAGACACTAAAGACATCTTGTGGATGGATGATCGTGTTTTGATTATGACTTACGAATCCCTAGTCACGGGATATCTAAAATGTCATATATTGGATACGACATGAAGTTCACGAAAATGATTGTGTGGTCAAGATGGGATCATCCACCCTCGGTATTTGAGTAGATTGACTCAAAGGAATGAGATGCAATGAAATCCTTGGCCAAGGTAGTAGAAATATAAGAGAAGGAGTTCTCGATGATTTCTACACGCATCAGTACTAACTTGAGTGACCGATTAGGGTTTGACAGTTGACAATACCCTAAGTCATTCATGAGTCTAATGTGGATGAAGGATTATACATACATGGTAATCAATGACGGGAAGGTTGCATAAGTAAGTTCTTACATACTCCATATCTCCTAGAGTACGTGGTGTAGCTTGGCACCCAATACGCTAGCAACTCAACCTATCGATTGGGTTAAAGCGATCCTTGATTAATTAATCTATATGTGGATATGGATAATTAATTATGGTTGACCAATAAGGTGTTATTTGGTCTATAGAGTTATTAACTAGTGAGATATATGGACCTAGAGGGTCACACACATAAGGTTTATGGATGTTGGTGGATATAGACATAATTATGAGGATTTTTATGAAAAAACCTCATTCCAAATGTCTATAAATAGGGGGAGAATGACCACAACTAAGGGTGCCCATGCAAGCCTTCTGTGAATTCTCTCATTTCTTCTCTTTCTCTCTTGGTGAAGAGCTTTGAAGAGGAGATCCAACCATCTGGAGACCGTGTAGATACCGCTAGAGGCTAGACACTTGAATAGCTTCAAGAACTCCTTCAAGGAAACCTGTAAGTATGTTTTCTCATACACAATAGATGATAGGATCATCTGTTCTTGGTGGCTTGGTATTTTGAATATCCAATTTAATGTTTTTCCGCTGAATTTGATGTTTTGATCAAAATTTTGGAAAGTTATAGACCTCAGATCCCAACACTAACCACATCCGCCAACGCACGATCGATTTTTGTCACCCCACCTGAATTTAATTCTAACGGAATCTAATTCATCGCTCCATCATCCTCTCCCCTTCATCCTCACGCCATTTCGCAATCGATCTCACTCTGTTGCTATGACCACCCCCTTTCCGACGTCCTGCCTCCTCGTCCACTCTTCCCTTTCTATTCCTCAGCCGCCGAACGTCCGGGCCCCTCCATTGGAGACCGCGATCGCGTCCACGAGTGCGATTGTCTCTGCGTTCGTGACCAAACCCCGCGCACGCCCACGATCGCATCCGGGGGCGAATTGATCCGCCCCTGCACTCCGTTCGCCCCGAGCCCGCACCTACATCCCCGTTCACGGTGACACTTGCTGACACGGCCGCGTAGCACCCCTACGCGGGCCTACAGTTGAGCCTAGGCGCCAATTCACTCGCGCTTGCATCCCATTTGCGTCAGTTGATCTGTCCTACACCCGCTGAAAGTCCCGATAGGGTGGTGGTTTAACCTAAAAGGGGGGGGTGAATTAGGTTAATGGTTAATTTTGATTTGTATTTCTGTTTTTTTTTTCTAAGATTCGTTAGTTAAGAACTTCCTTCTAGTCCTCTCGATGCACCAAATATTATTACATTGGTTGGGGGACCTAATGTCCCTGAATCCAGTCCCGAGTGTTGTAGACTCAGAGCCTCAATCCTCACCAAAATGAAACCTAATCCTCTCACCCTTCAAATGGGTGAAGGACAATTTTCAAATACAAAGATTTAGGTTTGCCCCCTACGGCACTACCCACTAGGCCTCGACCTCCTCGGCTTCCGGACGCCCTCACTTCCTCAGGCCGATCTCCTCATGATCGCTCCTCCCTTCACGCCTTGTCGTGCCTCTTCTGCTAGTACCGCCGACCACCGGTAAATTGAGACCTTGTCTTCCGACTTCACTTGGTCTTTCTGCTCCCAAAGTCTAGACTCCTTGTCTCAACGAATAAGATGCTCCCGTCCTCTGCGTGTGTGTGAATCTAAAAATAGTGTGTATCTAAGTGGTGCTACCTAAATAAGTAAATCTTTTAACTAGTGATGACTTTTCTATCAAATGTTGACTTTATGCTAAAATTGACTTTATCTGACAAATGTTGACTTTATGTTAAAATTGACTTTATTATGACAAATGTTAACTTTCGTGACTTTTGTTGGCTCGGGTTGACTTTTGACCTCGAGTTGACTTTCTTGACTTCTATTGACTCAAGTTGACTTTTGACCTAGAGTTGAATTTCTTGACTTCTGTTGACTCGAGTTGACTTTTGACCTAGAGTTGACTTTCTTGACTTTTGTTGACTCTAGGTTGACTTTGCACTAATATTGTTGACTATAATAAGTCAAGGTTAACTCAGATCTATATGATGAACTTGGGTTGACTCTGAGGAAGGTTGATTAGATTTAAATAATGTTGACTGTGTAAAAGGTGACTATATATCACTAAGATAGGCTGACCTAAACAGATAGATATCTCAAGAAGTAACCTGATAGATGTATCACATCAAATAGTAATTAATTATCAGGAAATAAACTTCAATGCCAAATAACTGTAAAATCAAAAACAAACTTTAATGTCTAATTAATTAATACTATATTCAACAGATAGAGCTTTATTCTCCCTGCAGATAAAATAGGTGTTAAAATCTAATCAACGGATAATAGATCTAGTGTATTCTATCTGATGAAATAATCAATGAAAGGTAGATTATATACAACTTTGTCTTGACTTTCAATTTTGATCACCACACTATCAAGGTATTCACAATTATACGAATTTGTGAAAGAAGAAAAACTACACCATAACTGATAAACTGTACCTTAATTCACCTCTATCGGAATTGGGTCACTGTAACAGTTTGTTAAAATGACGAACAGATTATAAACTACAGTAAAATTCAATTCAGCCTGAAATTCAATTCAGTCTGCCACTACAGAGCAGTTTGAATTCAGTCGTTAATAATGAAGATACAATCTCAGAGAAACGTATGAGGGCAGGTATGGTAAGATGGCTTAATTATATTCAAAAAACACCGAGGAAATAGTCTACTGGTTTGTTGATGAATTTAAGAACGCCGAGAATCAGTAAAGAAAGCGGAAAGATATTTTTTATTTTTATTTTAGAACAATAGATTCGAGGATGGAATAACAACAAGGAGAAGAACACTGAGACAAATCCGACAGTTGCAGCCTTAATCACAAGATAATAGTTGTAACCTAATTAGAAGAGCTTTAAATTGATGAATCGAATAGAAACCAAAATAAGCACGAAGACAATCGATTTATGATGTCAAATAAACTTGCTCGTAAATGAGTGAAATAAGAAAGATACAAACACAGTTTATGATGCTAAACTAATAACTATTTGTTGCATCAGAATCAAGAAAGAGAACTAGAATGACCCGCGATGAAATGGCAGTGGAAAGAACAAAGAAAAAGAAACTTCAAGGATTAAATACTAAAGACGATTTTGATTAGGAAAGAACTTGAGATTTGTAGAAGACGTGAAGGGAGAAACAGGAGAGAAAGACATATTTCGCACTCTTCTTGAGCACTAGTCACCGAGAATTGTTTTTCGCCCCCTTTTCTCTTTCGCGATTTCAACTTTGATCTTTCAGCAGCAAAAGGTATTAACCCTAGAAATGGGAATTCTAAGGCTTTTAAGTCATCCAAAAAAACATAGTTACGATAATACCCTAAATTTTTTTATATGTATTACAGTATTACCAAGCATATATGTATATTTATATCTATATCGATATATACACATCTATATATGCTGGCAGCATTAATAAATGACTTAGCTCATTTATAATGCATCTGTGAATTCAACTATTTAACTAGAAAGTGAGAAGATATGCATGATAGAAACAACAAATTAATGATTGAGAAGATTGCTTTTGCTTGAGGCAATACGTTCCTGAAAACAAACACAAAGCTTCATGAACACATTCGTCGGTTAGTGGAAAATAATTAGGGTATAATATAACATAATAAAGTCTGACATTAATGAAATTATTGAAGGATGAATATAACTGAAGATATAATGATACGAACATAACTAAGAATGAAAAGAGAAAATTAAATTCTTTCCCTAATCATTCATACATCCATTCAATCGATGTATACCTTCAAAACTGATTCTCTAAAAATCTCCCATTACTCGCGCCCGACCCTACGACCGCGCTCGCGCCAGCACTACTCCCCGTGCCCTGTCCGAGCGCGAGGGCCCTTGCCCGTGCGTTCATGTACCGCTCTCGTGCCCTGCTGTGTGGTCCACATGTTCACGCTCCCTATTCACGCATACTGCCCGAATGCCTCTCAACTTGTCTGCGCACTTACGCGCCCCTGCCTGCGCGATCCACTGGCGTACGTTGTCATTACTTCTGTTCCGAAGATTCTACCCCTCTTCCGCCGACCGTCCGCGCCACGTACGAAAGACTCTCCACTACGCCATGACCCTTCGAGCACCCTGCCTCGCAGGTTAGCTTCAACCCCTCATTTTAAAGTTTAATTACTTTTTGAAGCATTTTCCTTTACTCGTCTACACCGCCGTCAGACAACTCAGGCAGGGTAGTACGAGTATAGGTTCAAGACTTCTAACGTGTACATCAGATCTAACACCGAGCATGGGCTACAACCTTCAAGCTACTCCACGATGATTGACTTCCATGCCTCCGGACATGAACCGAGAGGATCTCACGCTATCCATCATCTTGACTTTCCCCCGGTCACCCGAAGTCGAGTCCGCTGATTGGCACACCTGCTTGCACTTATGTTTAGGTTAGATATCATACTTAGGGTCTAGGACTCACCTACCCGTAGGCTAGGTTTGACCGCCCTATCTTCATTCAGCCTTGGTTATACTGATCAGACACGAGGCTTTTCACACCCTGTCCTGCATCACTAACCAAATGATATCTAAATCAAGCAGTTCAGATATGAATGGAAAGCTCACAATCAGAGGATTCCAATAAGACCAAAAGTGTAAAATTTTACATTGTATTTTAAGATTAATTGCTTCGGCAATTCAACGCCCACATTTGGATTGAAAATGAACAGTCTATGGTCAAACGTCAAATTGATGGGCCAATGATGATAAAATTTTACGAATTTGATATCCATAGAAAGCTGATGAAAGAAGAAATCTAATGAAACAAATCAAACAATTTAGACTTAAGATGAGGGAGAAATCCTTGTTTCAAAATGAGGAAAAATCTCCACCCTAATTTGGGCGAGACAATGAACAATTCAATTTCTAAAATAAAATTAACTACCTAAATCGAATCTAAACTACATAAATTGCAAGCAATACAATCGAATCACACTACTAACCTGATTGACGTGAATATTACGCTTCAAATCGCGTCGATTGAAGTGTATTTGCTCGGTTTCTTCTTCAGCATGCGTTCGGCATTCAAAGTGAGATTTCAATCGATTCTTACAACGATTCGTGATCAATCCTACCTCAATATGATCACAATTGGATCTAGAACGCAGGGGGATCACGAATAACTTAAGATTTTGCTCCAAAGTTGCTTAATTTCTTCACGATTCAATTGAAAGTTGAGTTTACAAAGAAAGAGCACCGTTTTTATAGAAAATTTTGTCGCAAAAATTACGGACTGTCCGATTCGGTGAAGAAGATCGGACGGCCACGATCGCGCGATTCAAATAGGCAAAGATCCCACGTCTCTTGATTTTTTGTCCGTCGAATCTTCATTGGCGTCTCCAGATGCAGCCAAGTATCGCTCCACGATTTCGAGTGCGTGATTCAATCTCGAGCGTCCGATGTCACTTGCGCAATTGACAGCTCCTCTTTGCGCAAGTTCGTTTGGTGGTGATCGTGTGGACTCAAGTCCACACGATTGAAACGCGTTGATCAAAGCCCTTCTCATCTGACGCTCCTCGAGCCACCACGTCACCTGGAAAAAGAAATTTTAATTGGAACATAGTCCCACACGGAGGAAATCGAAGAAAATAGACGGGTATATTGACGAGACGAGACCGCGAGGTCGTCGATTTCAAGCGGTCTCGTGTCAAAAATAATACCGAACTTACCAATTTGGGGAATTAAGAGAGAATTGAGGGGTATAATGGTAAATACGGGTCGAATCCACAAGGAATTTAGGTATTTTCGAGATATCTTTTAGAATTTGGTCAAATTGGACGATGAATTCGGGTGTTTTTAGAAAGATAACTTCAAAAGGAATCCACGGAATCAAGAATCATCGAATTTGGACTTGATTTCGCCGAAAAATCGCAAATTGAAGTGGAGAGAAATTTCGGGCGATTGAAATCGTGATTTTGAATAAAATTCTATGAAATTGAAATCTAAAACCTAATCTAAATGAAAATTAAAGGTAATAGGAAGATAATTAAGGTAAAACCGCTTCCACTAAACCCGTTTAGCGATCAAAACGAGGTGATTAAGCCAATTAATCACCGAAAACGTTAAGATCGTCACGCCGAGCTTCAAGCGTCGATTTCTCCCTCAATTTTCAACCAAATCTTGATTTCAACCCCTCCATTGATGCGGAAATGAAAGAGGAAGAGGAAGGAATCAAGAGAAACGAGTGGATCGGTGTCTAGACAAGTCAATTTGATTGAAATCCAACTCGAATACATAGAACGACGAAGAACTCGTCTATTTATAAGGCAAATTGGGGAAAACCGTCCGATTGATGC
Organism: Lemna minuta; assembly: GCA_024174645.1. Classification (NCBI taxonomy): domain Eukaryota; kingdom Viridiplantae; phylum Streptophyta; class Magnoliopsida; order Alismatales; family Araceae; genus Lemna; species Lemna minuta. Next base: position 4,653,758 of record CM044106.1, read on the forward strand.
GTTTAATCCGCATCAACGACCGAGATTAAACGCATCAATTCGAAACGGTAAGAATAAGTCGTGGCCGTTAGATCTTCTTTGGACGCTCCAGATTGATCGGATGAAATGCGTTTTAAAAACGCTTTGATTTGTGCCCCTTGGATCGCGATCCAACGGTCCAGATGAATAACGCATGATTTAATCAGGACCGTTATAATCCACTTTTAATTCACACGTGGGCTTGATTGTGATCGGTGGTCCGCGCGCCACGTGATCGACGCGTCTGATGCCGCCACGTCGCAGGTAATCTGACCGTTATAATAAATTTAAATCCCACGTGTTCTGATCGCGATCGGTGGTCCGCGTCTACGTGATCGACGCCCACCGCTCGATCAATCGCCCGATCCGACGCTCCTCCTCGCACCACGTCGCCTGAAAGGTAAGAATAGTGTGGAGATTAGTCCCACACGGAGATTATTTCTGAAAAATGTCCGGTATATAATACCCGACATTTAAGAGGGTTAATACCCTCCCCATCTAGGCGAGGCTGAAGAACTCTCTTATTAATATAGTAATAATAAAATAATATAATATATACGCGCCACGTAAGCACTGCGCGGGTCCACGTGGCGCTGCCACGTGGCCTTGCGTGCCACATCGCATCCACGCGGGTCTCGTGCCCTTTTTTTAATTTTTTTATTTATTTTTATTATTAAAAATCGAAAATAAAATAAGAAAAACAGTTTTAAAAATCTGGAAAAATACAGAAAAATCCCTAAAAATTGTAAAAATCAAATCTTTTAAAATAGAACTCCAAATTAATCCAAATTTCTTTCATTTGATCTGAAATTTAATTATCTATCATTCTAAAAATTCAAAATATTTAAATAACAAGAGTTTTAATTTATATTTCAAAAATACACTCATTTCCTTAAGATTTTAAGTTTAGAAATTTAAATGAATGTTTATAAAAATAATTTCTCTTATTATTTAACATTACAAATCACTTATAATCTCAAGTAAAGATAGGTTATAAAATCATTTATCCTTAATTTATCATAATTAACCCTAATTTAGTGTATTTTGAGATTATAACATAAATTTGCATGAAATGATAGAAATGCACTCAAAGTATGATAACATGCACATAAATGTAATGTTTTATGCCTTAAATTGCATTAATAATCATGTTTTATCATGTTAAGATTGCATGTTATCATATATAAGATAGAGGCCCTTTAAAGCATTGCGTCGCCCGCATGGGCCTAGTACACCTCAATCATCTAACTACTAGTCCGGTGACTGTTCACGCAACATAGGCCTTCACGTGGGCCCGCGTGGCCTAGCCACGTGTCCACGCCATGCCATGTCAGCTTGCGGGTCCCACGCGATTAAATAAACCCTTTTTGCCCTTTTTAAAATAATTAAATCTAGAAAAAATGCATGAAAAATCAAAAGAAAATCCAGAAAGTTATATAAAATTCAAAAATTTTCAAATTTTCTCCATTGGATCACAAATTTCTTCATCTTTAATATCATGCCACCTAAAAATATAAATTCAAACAAGAAAATAGGGCGAATTCAAAATAATCTTAAATAATCCCTTAAAAAGTCTACTTTATATCATCCCATCACTCTCTTCTTGAACTTAATTGTTTTAATCATCAACTAAAGTCGAAATAACTCAAGGAAGGTGGTTAATTTTCAATTATTTAACCTTGCAAAAGATCAAAGATCAATAAAACACATAATTAACCGTAAATAATGCATAAATATAGAAAAAACTGGCATACCAATGGAGAAAATTCATAAAACTATGATAACATGCATCATAATTACATTAAATAAGCATGAATTTAGTTAAATATTATAAGAATTTTAGTTAAATATGCATGTTATCAGAGTGCCAACCCTTAATCCTTAGAATCCTTAAAATATTTCCCTTGACTTCGCCAAACCCTACTCTTGATCCAAAACCTTTAATTTTGAGCCTTTGACCAAGTCAAATCATCTCCTTTAATTATTAGAAGCAATTTTTGATTCTCAAATTTTAAGTTATTTGTATCATAGATCCTTCTTTGACCAAGTCAACCTAAACCCATGATTTAAGGGCAGATTACTATACCCAAATTACCCATAAGATTTCCACCAATTAAAACCCTCCAAGTGGTACCCTCACATCTTGACACGTGACTTTTTAAGGCATCCTTTCAAGAAGGTCAAAATTTCTCCTTAAAAGGTGGCACCCCTTGAAGAGACAGACCCCTTCAAGAGTTGAACAATTCTCTCTCTTCCCCTATTTATAAGGATCTTGTGAAACTCTCTCTCATAATTTGAAATTTGAAAAAGTTTGAAGTTTTATTGTTCCCCCACTCTTTCTCTCTCATCCTCCATAAATTCCCCCATCTCTCTCTCATTTTGTCTCATCCACACACCAATCCACAACTTTATCCTCGCCATCCCTCTTCTTCTTCCTCTCCACAACACACACCCTTCATTTCTCATTGCCCCTTCTCATTCTTCTTCTACTTCCCTCTTTCCATCATTCCCTTCTCTCTTTTCTCCCAAAGCAAGGGGTAATAAAGAAGGAGATTTTGAATTTTGCCCCAACAAGGTCACATCAGTCAAGAATCTCCATCAAGGTACTCTCATTCCTCTCATTTTGTGTGATAGATCATCCTTCCCCAAAAATCTCTTGCTCCTAGGATTTTTGTGAACCCAAGGGTAGCCTCTAATCATATATTTGGGTATTCATGCACATTGATTGTCAAATTTGGTTTGATTCATTGAATAAAAACTCCTCTTTAAGGTTATTGAAAAAATCTCTCTCCTCTCCAATTGTGGGATTAAACCTATGGAGTGATAAAAGCATAAAAAGTATTTATAAACACCTAAGAATTGCTTTATTTAGTTCAATTAACTCATGAACATATCATCATGTTCACTGTTTTATGACTTAATAATTTTATGCCATCAGTACATCAAGAAGAACTTTTGTACATGAATTTGTTTGTCTCCTTGATTTTAGGAACCTACAAGCAAGAGAAGGGAAGAAAGATCATTTGAAAGAGGTGTTTAGAAGAGTAATCAAAGAAGAATCAACATCTCTCTCTTTGGAGGGGTTCAAAAGGAGGATCGTATTCGTCGGGGGGCGCTCTCGCCTTTTCTAGGTTTTTTTGCCTTTCAAACTTTTCTTCTCCAATGATCTTCATTGGGGGAGAATGTAGTGGAAATGTTCATCCTTGCTTTAATGTGGTTAAGTTTCTTCCTTGTTCTTCTGGCATCATCCCTCTCTGAAATCTCAGTTCGTATCGTCTTCTCTTTGTAACTCATTTCTGCTCTTTCTCTCTTTTGTTTTCAAATTTCCTTCTAGATTTCTAACCTCTCTTGCATTCTATTCCCTCTGTATTCTTCTAGAATTTTCTCCTTCCCCGATTTCCATCTCTACATCTTACTTACTCTAACTCTCTTCCACTCCTACTCAACCCTTTCGCCTCTATCCAGTCTCTCTAGAATCCTCTCTTTTTGTCTATAGCAATCACCCCTTCCCCCTTCAAATTTCCTCGCCCCTTTCTTTGTCCTAGCCCTTCTTCTATTCTCGCTTTTGAAATCTGATTTCTCTCTTGAATTCCCTCTCATTCTCTTCTCTTTGTTCTCTTTGGTTCTCTCTCTCTACCTCTCTATTGCTCACACTCCCGCTCTTGTCCCTTTTCATTGCTCTTCTCCCAACCGCATTTCTCTTTCGCTTTCGCAATCTCCTTATTTTCCATTGAAATCTCTCCCGAGTTTATTTTCTGTCTCTCGATCTCTCTTGCTATAACTCTTTTGTTTCCCCGCCATTTCTCGCTAAGCACCTCCCACTCTCACTAGTTTTTCTTTCAATTGCTCCCTTCCTCCTCATCTTGTCTTCTGGTTTATGCTCTCCTCCCCTCATCTACTCTATCTTCTGATCGCACACTCTCTCCCTCTCTAAAATGCTCTTCCTCTCTAAAAGTTCTTTCTTCCCTACTTCCTCTCTTTCAATTCCTCTCTTACCCGCTCTAAATTTCTCTACATCATTCTTCTGCACCATACTTTCTTGTCCCTCTCTCCCTCCAATTTTCGATCTTTCCCTCTTTTGTTGTTGCTAAACTTCTCTCTCTACCTCTTAAAATTCTATTGTTCACATCTCCACATTTATGGTATTCTCTCTCTCTCCAAATTCCACTCTCTCTCACTTCCATCGTCTATTTCTCAGCTCCATTTGTCCTCCTTGTCGATCTCCCACTTTCTTTTCTTCTCTCACTTCCTCTCAATCTCTATGCATCTCACTCTCAGTTCTTTTCGGGATCTCTCTCTCTCCTTTGATTTTGTCTTCCTTCCCATCTCGTCCTCTCGTTTTCGCCTCGTTCTTCCACTAAATTTCTTTTTCACAACCACTCTTTCTTTTCTCCCTCCATTTTTCTTTCTCTCTTTCACACGATCTCGCTCGCTCTGTCATGTCTTCTCCCTCTTCCTAGCATTCCTTCCTTTGCTTCTTCTGACCCACTCTTCTTTCTCTTATCGCTCTCTCTCTCTATATCTCTCTCTCTCTCGCAGTCTAACCTGCTTTCTCTCATAATTCCCTCTTGGCCCCTTAGTTCGGTTCGCCTCCTGATAACATGCAATCTTAACATGACAAAACATAATTATTAATGCAAATTAAGGCATAAAACATTCCATTTGTATGTATGTTATCATACTTTGAGTGCATTTCTATCACTTCATGCAGTTTTATGTTATAATCTCAAAATGCTTTAATTTAGGGTCAATTATGATGAATTAAAGATAAATGATTTCATAACCTATCTTTAATTGAGATTATAAGTGGTTTTTAAAGTTGAACAATGAGAGAAATCATTTTTATGAACATTCATCTAATTTTCTAAATTTAAAATCTTAAAGAAATGAATATATTTTTTGTAATAAGAATTAAATCTCTTGTTATTTAAATAATAAGACTTTTTACAATGATAGATAATTAAATTTCAGATCAAATGAAAGAAATTTGGATTAATGTGGAGTTGTATTTTGAAATTTATGATTTTTACAATTTTTAGGGATTTTTTCCAAATTTTTCGGAATTTATTTTCGATTTAAATCGTTTAAAATAATTCAAAAAAGAATAAAAAAGGGGTTTATTTTGTGCGCGGGTCCCACATGGGTGCGACGTGGCACGCAAGGCCACGTGGCAGAGCCATGCGGGCCCACGCGAGCGCATGCGTGGCGCGGAGGTGACACGTGACATTATTTATATATACTCGTATTATATAGGGTTATAATACATATAAGCATCCGATAGTTCAGATTTAAGCTAACCTTGACGTCCGCCTCATCTTCTGAACCGAATCGTTTCATTTATTTTAGCCGTGTGGGACTAATTCACCTTTCTCTAAGTTGTAGGACATGTGGCTGAATGCGAAGCGTCGGATGCCATCTAAGCGAATGATACACGTGGATCACGTGAACCGAAGTCCACCGGATCACTGATCAACGCACATACGTTAAAGTCCACTTTTTGAAGCTTGAAGGATTAATCTGGACCATTCATCAATCGAGCTATAACGGTCGAGATTAATCGCGATCGGTGGACTCATCGCATCATCAAAACACATATCAACCGCTCGATGAAGATCCGATAGACGGCGTTTCACGCGTTTATAACGCATCAACACGTGGCCTCCTCTCACTCGTTTGATCGCGATCGGACGACCGCGAATTATCGGTAACGGTTCGTGATGAACTGTTTCATCAGAGCCGTTAATCAAAACCATCAGACGGTTACGCCCAATTCGCTTATAAATTAAGGCGTTCTTCGATTTTGTAAGACATTCTCGGATGTATTCATCAAATTGATCTATCTACACCCTTCCACCTTGAATCTCTCACTTCTAATCTATTCTAGACTCGATTCCGCGTTCAGGGAGTGATTAAAAGTTAGATTTTGTCGATTGATCAAGGAGAATTTGTCTCTTGAACACCGATGCTCGCGTTCAAAATCTTGGAATGAATAGCCTTCGATCCGGCGATCAATTGGATCGATTCGATCGCTATCTCGGGTTAGAAATCGTGTTTTCCCTCTAATCTATCGTCATGTATCATCAATTTGTAATTTAGGATCGTAATATAGTTAAATTTCGTTTTCAATTTCAGTTTATGATCTTCTGATTTTCAGAAATATCATCTCACTTCGCTCTTTCATTTCTCCGCGATTACTAATCCAAATCGAGTGATTTTTGATTCCGTGGATACGCCTTTGAGTTATCTTTCTAAATCCACCATTTTCCCTAATTTCTCACCTCAATTCATTGTAAAATTTGATCCATTTCTAAAATATATCTCGAAAATACCTTATTTACTTGTGGATTTGACCCTTATTTACCATTATACCCCTCAATTCATTATTAAATCATCTGATGGAGAATTATTTTGAAACATGAACACAAGGGTTCTAAGTGAACCTATCATCGTCGTCCTCCTCCTCCTCCTTATCGACCAAATTGAAAAACTATCCATTCACTAAATGGATAAAGAAGACCTCTCTAAATAATTAAAGAGAGTGGAGATCTTAAGGGAATAATCTTCCCTCCTTTTCCTATTTTACACTGATCTAAAGATTGACTTGGTCAAAAGAAATTAGCCTTATCCTTAGATACTTAGAACCCCTTGAATGGACAAAGTCAACCACCTTCTACCTTGATATAGGTTCCCTATTTTCCAAATCATATCAACTATATCATAGGTACCTTATATAATTATAAATAATGATCTCAAAAGAAAGTTAATAGGAACATCTTTGTTATTAAATTCCTACTTTCTTTGAAAACCACCCTTAATTAGAATTTTAAGAGAGATCTATTATTTACTACTATTGGAAGAGACTAATCTCAATGGCAATTCAAGACAAAGCCTATTTGCGTGAATAACCCATGCATGTATGAGGACTGAACAAACATGAAGCTCATTTCTATGATGGCAATTATGCTAAAAGATATATTACCAAATAGGACTATATCCCATTTTATAAGACCTTCATGATAAGCATAATACTGAAGACACACTAAGCTTAGTCCTCAGCAATAAAGTGTTATCCAAGTAAAGTCAACTTTATAATTGAAGAAGATCTCTTCAAGATGGATAGGGAATCCGCTACCTCATGCAGAGTTCTTAGTTTCTAAAGAGTCATGCAGAGTGAAACTGATAGTTGAGGTATTAGTTGACCAAGATGATAATGGAGGTGATGCTTTAGATCACGTCTATGAGCGATTTGAAGCGTCGGATACAGCCACAGCTGAGGAACGATCAGCTGGAATTCTCTTCGGACTGGGCTTTGATAATGCAATGCAACCTAAGAAGACCCGCGAGCCAACTGTCATCGAGTTCTCCTCTCAAACATCAGCATTAAATTACCTTCACCCTTTCTATATCCTCTCATAGATCTCTGGTCTTCGAAAGATAATCTACAGACGCGTTCAAGGATTACGTCCACAGGGAGGGACGACAATAACCCTGGATCTCCTATCGTACGAGCCACAACGCCTGAAGCCGACGATGGAATATCATCATTATTGAAGCCGAGTCAACTCCACATCTGATGCTCTCCACCAAACTATCGATATCACCATGAGCTGAGGTTCTACATCACCGTCATCAGCCATCATAAACACGACGAGATATATGGAAAGTCCTCCACGTGAAATAAGACCGCCAAGACTTGTGAGAATGTTGAAGACATGTGAGCCCTTCCACGTTGAAACGTCATCGAATTCTTGGAGTGTTCCGCCGACCAGGAAGAAAAGAGAAAGACGACGAGATCTGAAAGGTTCCCCAGCGTCGTCGCAACGTCTCCTTGGTGCGCCAATAGAAGACCAATGGAAGTCAACAAATATTCTCGGTCCTAGCTCGTCACACTCCCCAAGAAGAAAAGCCGACCTGTTGAACGATTACGTGACGAAAACAACCGTCAAAACCCGCCTTGAGTTCCAGATTACACGGTCACTCTTTTTACAAAATCGGAATAACAAAGAACACAAGAAGCTCCAGGGATAGAAGCTAAAACCGTCGCAACTAATAGAGACCTAAACGGGGTTAAGGATTTCCACTTGCATCCCCATCATTGCAAAATGGATCGACGTGGGAAAACAAAAAAACTGGCGCCAGAAATTCTAAACCCGCTCTAACTGCTTCCTCCCTTCGAGAGACATCTCTTCGCTCTAACTTATCTATCTCCTTCATCCTATAAAAGGGGAGGAATGTAAAAGAGTCAGATGATATTTTTGAATGAAATTTGGTTACCACTTCACTTTCGTGTTCACTTCCGTATCCCATCCATTCATCCCTTTCGCAAGTTCATCTCCGATTCTACCTCCCTATCTTTTCTCCCTCCCGCTCTTTCGCTTTCCATTACTATCGGTCAGAGACTTACTAAGGAAATCCGTATCAGTTGACGAATTCTGGAGCGTCGCTTCCTCGCCACCTCAGGTGATGGAGAATGATTTTGAAACATGAACATAAGGGTTCTAAGTGAACCATCCTCCTCCTCCTCCTCCTTATCCACCAACTTGATAAATTATCCATTAATTAAAAGGATGAAGAAGACCTCTCTAAATAATTAAAGAGAGTGTAGATCTTAAGGGAATTACCTTCCCTCCTTCCCCTATTTTATACTGATCTAAAGATTGACTTGGTCAAAAATTTAATCCTTATCTTTAGAAACCTAGAATTCCTTGAGTGGACCAAGTCAACCACCCTTTTACCTTTGATATAGGTTCCTATTTTCCAAACCATATCCACCATATCTTAGGTACCTTATATAATTATAAATAATGATCTCAAAAGAAAAATCAGTAGGAACCTCTTTGTTTTTCCTCCTTTCTTTGAAACCACCCATAGGTAGAAAGCTTAGAAGAGATCTAAATTTTAAGGAAGAAACTATTTTCCTATTCTATTCAAGACAAAACCCATGCATTCATTGTTTGAAGAAAGCTTCAAACAATGAGAATTATCTCCCAACACCTCACTATTGAAGAAGATAAAGAAAACTTGGACCCATTACTACTAAACTGAGCAAAGAAGTTGACTAAAGTCAACCAAGAAGAGCTTACAAGACCTTTACTACTTTCTCATCATGAAATCCCATGTGGAGTGGAGATAAATGAATCCTACATGCACGAAAATTCTACAGCGTACGAAAAGGGTTTTATGAAGATAAGCCAGCAAGGATCACCTTTGGTGGACTCCAAATATCACCTATTTACCACCCCTTTACTGGACAACGAGCAACCTACAGAGCCGTCTTCCACGGATCACGGAGTCCCACCCACTACGTGTCATATTTATTATACCTTCTATCCACCTCAACCAAATGGAATTCCCGAGTCAGAAAACTAGCTAACCATCACGGGCGTCATCGGCTGTCCTCTATCCTACCTTTTTGTTACTCTGACGAACATACGGAAGACAAGAAGTTTGGTAGAACTCGGTCAACTAGCGGACGTAAAAGCGTTGCTACCTTTTCTCTACCTGGCACTACTCCAAATTTAATCGCCCCAGACGATAGAAAACTTTCCCCAGGCTCAGCGAAATCTGAAGAGGACAAACTCTCTGGACTGAGATCCGGAAGGACTCCCGAGAATGCACAATCATCCGGCGGTCGTGACAATAATATTGCCGTCAAGTTCTCTTTACCTACCACGATGATTCACATGAAGATGAAGCACAAAATCAAAGCACGGCGACTCCTTGTCACCCATGAAAGCATTTCATTAGCGTGCGTATTCACCGACCGAGATTCTCCAAAATTCCCTCCGTCGCCTCACTCTGAAGACAAAGAGCTGAAGGAACCTTCCAAACACATATAAACTGCAGAACACGGCCGACTCAAAAGGCAGCTTTCCACAACAACCAACTGTCCGGCGGAAAACTTCAAAGATGGAGCTCATTGGGGCAATTCCACGTGTACAATTTGACGAAACTCATGACGAAAGGCTGAGCCAACCCATCGTCCACCTCGTCGATAACGTCAGCGATAATTCTACGAACGAAATATCATCCTGCTATCTATATTGCCGCAAAACCCAGCTATACTCTTGCGCACTACCTGTCTGCTCACCGTCAACTGAATAACCAAAGACTTCAAAAGAAAGATAAGAGAGCAAGTCAAATCTGCAAAAAGTGAATGACAACGTTGCGTTTTGGTTTCGCCTACAACACGAATGCACTACGGATAAACTTTCTGGGCGGAATCCGAATTCATCAGACTCCACGTGTATTCCCACTACAACCTACGTAACCGTCGCACGCGGAAGTTACAATGAAGCGTCATCTTCTTCTCACCCTCGTATTCCTCTCCATATTCTATAAATGGAGATTTTTAAGAGAACGCAAATCATTTTTTGAATGAAATATTGGTTACTTGGTTACGGTTTTACCTTTGTGTCGTGTTCTTCCTGTGCTTCTCCCGCAACCCCTTCTTCTCTGAGTTCTATCCTTCCCCTCTACTCTCCCTCCCATTCTGTCCGCTTTCATCCTCCTCAAGTCCGCTGCAAACCGAGGAAAATCTTGGATTTCGGAAATCCGAAGCGTTACTTCACGTCAAAACCAGGTAATATCCTCATCTATTTGTGTGAAAATAGTTTGCATCCTAGTATCTTTAAGTCCAACCTCTCGGTCTTCTTACCTTAATTTCTATATTCGTATCTTTCATTCCCTCCTTCTCTCTTCTATTTATAACCATCAACACTCTTTTCTAAATAAATCCCCTATTATCCTCCCTTCTCTTTCATCAATTATATAGTAGACTAAGCCATAATTATTCCTTCTTTTCTCCTATTTTCAATCACCTAAATACCTTCCTCCCTACCTTTATTAATTCACCCATATCTTAATATTCAGAATACCTATCTTGAATATCTTCTAAGTCATCATCCTTCTCCTACATTTATCACCCATATTATAAATTCATTTCATAGTGATATCACTTCATAGATCCTCCCTAATTTGTAGGACTATTATCCATTTTAGAAATATCCTACATCATCAGGTAATCGTCCTCAATTTCTAAACAATGATTAAGTTCATTTCCGAACTCTATAAGTCCACATTAGCCTCTCTGTTCTCCTCTAATTTTCAGCACCCCTGTCATTTTCCGACGCTCTCTCACCCATCCCCGATCTCCCCTCGTCTCTCGCCCTCTCTCCCCATTTTCTATATTATAATATACAATATCTTCTTCCGTTATATCTCCGCCTACTTCATTTCTCTAACACTATCCACCGATCTCAACGCCCTCCTTTCCTCGTAACCTCTCTCTTTTCTCTTCATTCCATACTAACCGAGATTATCCACTATTAGATAAGCCCCGGTTGTAACCCATTATACCATAATATCTCTTTTATCTTCTATCTTTATTTATTACTAACGACATATCACTCTATTATCCATTTCACTTCTCCTCTTATTATAATCTTCATCTCCCTTACTACCTTCACTGAGTTATAACTCTAATTCTCACTAATATCATTTCATAGATCCTTCTAAAATTGTAGGATTACTATATCATTAAATCAGTAGGTTTTCTCATTACTTCATACATCTCTTCTCACATCTTCATCTTCATACATAGCATATCCTTTTAAAGTATCCTACATCATCATCAAATTGGTAAGTTCAGAAATATTTATGACGTGAGACCATGTGAAATCGACGACCTCACGGTTTCGTCTCGTCAAATGGTACCGTTACCGGGGATTTAAGGCGTATTTTGGAGAAAATTGGTCAATTTTGACTTGGTCAACATCAGATTTTTCATTTTATTCCTTGAATTTAACTCGCATCGATCATAATTGGAGTGATCCAAAGTGAATTCCATCTTTGTCATCCTTAATTTGACGAGAACAAGTGAATTCGACCCCTTTTCCAAGGATTACGGGCGATCATTTTTCAAAATTGCGTTAAGAAAGTATAAACACTCACGGATACCGACACCCAGGTATGATTTTTGTCATTATTTGATAATTAGTATTATATATAAACATTAAATATTTTAATGAGATGTCATTCATTTAGAAAACATGTTCTAATGCCTTCCGAAGATGAAATTTATCTTAAATGATCCTCAACTCAATGTCATATTGAGTAATTTTCCGTCTCGTAAGGATTACGGTCTATTGCTCATGAGTATTGTTTTGAGAGTGCCGAGCTCTCACGGAATCACGCATGACTTGTTTTTCTAAATCATTGATGAAATTTTTATCTTTATTGCAATTAACGATTCTATACGAAAAAGCCTATTGTACTAGGGTTATTTAGAGTTTCTCGTCGTCCTAGGCCGCATCAAAGCCATGCTCTGCGTAGACTTAGGCCATGATAGATTCGAAGTGATCTAAATTTCAACCGCTCAATCGATAGAACTTTTTCTAGAAAAATATATCTATATTTCTATATTTATATATATAATATAATATATAATATATTATCTCCAATAAATTGTGATTACATGAATCTAATTTAATGATATGATTTGAAATTCATGCATAAATTCTAAATTTCACTTTCAAACCATAGAGTATAATGCTTTAGTATTCATAACAAGAATAATTATGGTTTAGATCTTGAGGAATTTTCTTATCATGCATCAAGTTTTTATTCAAAATAATCGCATCAATTTTTGGAGGATATGAGCTTAAACGAGTCTGGCTGAAGACGTTAAACTTAGCGCTTATTGGGAGGCAGCCCAAAGTTATCCTTTTTGTGTTTTCCTTTAGTTTTTGCAGAATAAATACATTATCGAAGAACTATATTCTAAAAGGCGCACGCGCAAGAAATCCCGTGAACATGCATCATAAAGCCCAAATGAGTTTTTCTAAACCCTTTTCTCCTCACCACATTTTTATCATCATTTTCATGCCATGATCATTATTCTTGCTATCTTTCTTCATGAGCATAGTAATTTCATTGAGGACAATGAAGAGTTTAAGTTGGGGGGTGAAGACTTAGAAAAATTCAATAATTTTTCAAAAATTTTAAAATTCTAAATTCTAAAAACTCCTATTTTCCAAATTTTTACAACTCTTCTCCACCTTAGAAGTCTTGAAAGTTTGAGATCTTATCTACTAGAGATGTAGAAATGAGGGCCTAATAGACCATATGATTAAATTTTGAGTAAGAAAACCAAGTGATCTAGATAAACCATGGGATTATTCGTAATGGTTGACTTCTTTGGGGTTAAGTATCTAACAAGGCACTGAGGAAAAATGAGTAATCAGAAGGTTGAAGTGCTATGGATTGAAATGGAGAGATTTTGAGTGAAGTTCAAGCAAAATTCCTATCCCCTACCTTACATCAACCAAACCTACTTATTGTGGGAATTCCTTGATTCCAAAATTTCCCTTAAAAGAGTGCAATGATCCATAATTTTCGAAGCACCTATCTTTTCCCTATTAGGCATTTAGTTCCACTTTTCCATTCCAGTTATTTAGTTACACCCATTGTCAACCTCACTTATGATAATCATACTCCCAAGTGACTCACACATTCATCACATCTCCTCCACATTCCTCCCACATGTACATATCCCTTCAAACATTACACTTCACATTTTGGTAAACTCTCTTCAAACCCTAGGAAAAAACTCCTACATATCCTTCTTACTTGTAGATTATGTTGAAATTTTGAATTACCTTTGAAAAAGAAAAAAATAGTTACAAAAAAAAAGAGGCAAGGAAAAAGGAAGGAGAAAATAAAAAAAAAGAGAGAAATAGAAGAAGTGAAAAGAAGTAGAATAAGTTAGAGGAATATCTTCTATTCTTCCACCACCATCTCTACCATTTCCATCTATCTCTACCATCCATCACCATCCACATCATTTGGGAGCTAAATTATCATAAATGGTACCACCTTTGCTTTTAAAAATCTATTTTGTTCACACACATATTTGCTTTTAACCACATCATTCCTTTAGATATAGTGTCTTTAATTTTCTTTCAACCACCTCAAACGCTGCATCCCAAACATAGGAATACCTTTGCAATTGCACTCTTTTTAGGAGGAAGGTAAGTTGAGGGGAATTCTAATACATTAAGTAGCCTCCATTTTGAGGGAAGGAGTGATGAATCTATGGAGAGGGTAAGGATTACATATGCTCATGAGAGTGTGAGGATCTTTTCATCCCCATAGCATTAAACCCTAGATATGCCCACCTCGATCACAATTGAGAATTAGACTCGAGCATTAGCCGATGAGCACTACCCTAATATCCACTAAAGAAGTCAACCTAGAAATGGAATCTAGATCACTATGGTCCACACTATGAGGAAGAGTAATTATACTTTATACATTTCACCTCTTTAGTAGTAGGATTGAGAAGTGGAAAGGACTTTCTAGGGAAATTCTATAGGAAATTGCTAAGAGACTAGCAATCATTTAAGTTGGGGGGTGTGATAATATGCAATCTTAACCTGATTATTAATGCAAAATAAGGCATAAAATATTCCATTTGTATGCATGTTATCATACTTTGAGTGCATTTCTATCATTTCATGCAGTTTTATGCTATAATCTCAAAATGCTTTAATTTAGGGTTAATTATGATGAATTAAAGATAAATGATTTCATAATCTATCTTTACTTTAGATTATAAGTGGTTTTTAAAGTTGAATAATGAGAGAAATCATTTTTATGAACATTCATTTAATTTTCTAAAGTTAAAATCTTAAAGAAATGAATGTATTTTTTGAAATAAGAATTAAATTTTTTGTTATTTAAATAATTTGACTTTTTAGAATGATATATAACTAAATTTCAGATCAAATGAAAGAAATTTGGATTAATTTGGAGTTCTATTTTGAAAGTTATAGTTTTTACAATTTTTAGAGATTTTTTCTGGATTTTTCCGAATTTATTTTCGATTTAAATCGTTTAAAATAATTAAAAAAAGAATAAAAAGGGGGTTTATTTTGCGTGTGGGTCCCACGTGGGTGCGACGTGGCACGCAAGGCCACGTGACAAAGCCATGCTGGCCCACGCAAGCGCCTGCGTGGCGCGTAGGTGACACGTGGCATTATTGATATATACTCGTATTATATAGGGTTATAGTACATATAGGCATCCGATAGTTTGGACTTAAGCTAACCCTCACGTCCGCCTCATCTTCTAAACCGAATCATTTCATTTATTCTAGCCATGTGGGACTAATTCACCTTTCTCTAAGTTGCAGGACACATGGCTGAATGCGAAGCGTCGGATGCGATCTAAGCGAATGACACGCGTGGATCACGTGAACCGAAGTCCACCGGATCACCGATCAACGCACGTACGTTAAAGTCCACTTAAGTGAAGCTTGAAGGATTAATCTCGACCGTTCATCAATCGAGTTATAATGGTCGAGATTAATCGCGATCGGTGGACTCATCGCTTCATCAAAATGCATATCAAACGCTCGATGAAGATCCGACAGACGGCATTTCACGCATTTTATAACGCATCAACACGTGGCCTCCTCTCACGCGTTTGATTGTGGTCGGACAGCCGTGAATTATCGGTAACGGTTCGTGATGAACCGTTTCATCAGAGCCATTAATCAAGACCATCGGACGGTTCCGCCCAATTTGCTTATAAATTAAGGCGTTCTTTGATTTTGTAAGACATTCTCGGATGTATACATCAAATTGATCTATCTACACCCTTCCATCCTTGAATCTCTCACTTCTAATCTCTTCTAGACTCAATTCCACGTCTAGGGAGTGATTAAAAGTGAGATTTCGTTGATCGATCAAGGAGAATTCGTCTCTTGAACACTGATGCTCGAGTTCGAAATCTCGAAATGAATAGCCTTCGATCCGACAATCAATTGGATCGATTCGATTGCTATCTCGGGTTAGAAATCATGTTTTCCCTCTAATCTATCATCATGTATCATCAATTTGTACATCTCTGATGTAGGATAATTTTCAGAATGTTTATATGTAAGAATATTATGAAGTGATTGTGATGAAGTGGTGAAAGATGAATGAAGTATGATATGGATGATCACTGAATTTTAAAATGAAATGATCCTACAATGTTATGGGAGGATCTATGAGATGATATCAATGATGAATGGATGGATAATTCACTGAAAGTTATGTGGGAATATTTTCAGAAAACAAGAAGATGATAATGACGAAGATGAAGAGGATAATGATAAGGTAATGAAGAGAGCGAATAAGAAAAGTTTGTTGGATGTGATTAAGGAGAAGAGCGTGGAGATAAGTGGAGATAATTGAGCATATGAATGGGTATATTCTGAGATTATTTAATATGACAATTATAGAGTTTGAGAATAGATAGAATGAATCAGATTGAATGGGAATAGAAGGGTGAATAACGTTGGACTTAGGATACTAAATCTGAACTATTATCCACGGTTTTAAGAGATAGAGGATGATACCTTGTGGACGAGAAGTGGATGCCTTGAGATTACTCCACGACCAATTGATATCCTCTGAAGTGCTTCTGATTTTGAGATGAATGAAAGTGGACAGAAAGGAGGGAGAAGAGATAGGAGGATAGAACTCGGAAATGAGTATGGAATAGGAGGAATGGATGAACACGAGAAGAACACGATGAACACTTGGATAACTTCGAACCAAAGGAGCCAAATTTTTCATAATACAACATGTCTTTTTCGTGAACAATTGTCCCTTTTATAAGGGTAAGAAAGATAGAGGAGTTTAGACCGAAAAAGTTGCTTCAAGAGGAAGAGAGAGAGGGCAGTTATGGCAGTTACAAAGAGGCATTTCGGGATTGCCTCTTGTTTCTCCACGGTTTCCACATCAGCAAGCAGAGATGATGTGGCCTCATTGTGAGCCTCTTGATGTCTTGAGGTAGTTATGATCGTGGGGAGAGAGGAGTCTCATTGCTTGATGTAAATAACGCCAAATTTCAGCATTTTTAATACACCGCATCTCGTCATGGTGATTTCGTTCATGTTCTTCATAATAGGCTTCATAGACCTTCTTGGCTTGTATGACGGCAAGATAATTCTTATCTTATCTTTCAAACCCATAGAGCTTTGATGTAATGGGCTTCATTTTCACTTGTGGGAGTTGCGAACTTGCCATGCTTCAATTGTGAGGCGTCTTGCTTGCTGTTATGATGATCTTAGAGCTTGGAAGTGATGGAGAGGATGGTCTTCTCATCTGATTTTCTTGGATTTCAGGTTCTCCACGCTGATTAGTAATATATAAATGCATGGTTTACTCATGCAATGACTTTAGTCTTCAAGTAGAATCCAAAGATGTTCACGTCCATAAGTTAACACATATAGATCTCTCCTAAAATTTCTATCTATAGGTAAGTTTTCAAAGAAAGAAGGGATATTTCACAAAAGTGTTCCTATTGATGTTTCTTGAGATCATTATTCACAAATATACAAGGTACCTATGATATGGTGGCTGTGGTTTAGACAATAGGGAACCTATATCAAAGGTAAGAAGGTGGTTGACTTGGTCTTCAAAGAGTTCTAGGTATCTAAGGATAAAAGTTTATTACTTTTGACCAAGCCAATCTTTAGATCAATTTGTAAATGGGAGAGGAGGGGAGGTGATCCCCATTGGGTCTACACTCTCTTTTAGAGATTTAGAGAGGTCTTTGTCACTCACTTCATGGATAGTGAGTTTCTCGAACTTCTTACTAAGGAAGAGGATGGCATGCTGCTGCAATTGAGGATGGGTTCTCTTCCTTAAATTGTACCTTGGTTCTGAAGTAGGCCTCATGTTCATTTGTTGATGTGAATCTTCATCAATCTCTCTCTTGCTCACTTCCTCCTCCTTCACTTTGATTCCACTCTGCGGCACTGCATCTCATTCTCGTACTCTCTCTTTCTCTTTCTTGCAACCTCACTTTCTTTCACCTAATCCTCTGTCTCTTTCGATTTCCCGAGTCGCCTCTCTTCCACTAGTGCTTTCTCTCTCTCGTGCTATCTCTCTCTCCCTATCTAGCTCGCGCCTTGCATTCTCTCTTCCGCCTCATTTTGAAACTTACTTTCCCTCTCTACTGTTTTATCACGATTTATTTTTCTCACCCTCTCTGCCTCTCTAAATTCATCACTCACACGCTCTCTTCATTAGATATTCTGTCTCGTTTGCCCTCTAAGTCTCTATCTCTCTCTCTCTATCTGTATCTTTCTATCTCTTGATTTCTTATTTTAGTGCTTTACCTTTCTTTCTAAAGAATCTAATCACTCTCCTTATCCTTTATCTATCTATCTCTCTCGCGCTCTCTCTCACGTGCTCTTCATAAGCTGTATTCTCGCAATTTCTCATCCCCCCTCTAAAATCCCCTCTTATCTATTTTGCCGATTCACTTTTTATTTATCTTCTCTCCTCTCTTCTCTCTTAGTTCGCATCAGCACTCTTTAATATTTCCTCTTTTGTTTTTGTCTTTTCGTCTTTAGACTTATCCGCTCTAGCTCTCCATCTCTTTCTCTTTCTTTTGACTCTTATCTCTCATCCTATGTTTCCATTTTGGGATACATTACCTCCTCTTTAGCTTGATTGCTCTCTCATTCTCTTTCCTTTGACCAGTCTCACATTGTCGTCCCTATTCGTCCTTGAATTCCTCTTTTCTCCATAGTTTGGATCTTCCCCAATTCTCTTTTTCTTCCATCTCGTGGTCAACTTCGAGAGTTAAACACAAATCCTTTGCCTAGCCCCTCATACAATTGGTATCTTCTCGTCATAAAGTCCCTGTGCATCGACCTAGGAAACCCATACATCCCAATTACCCTAGTTGCTTCATAGTTTCCTAATTTATAAATGGTAAGTTTGTCGGGCTTAAACACACGACGACTTTGGGCTCAATAGCGAGTTCAAGGTCACCAATCTTAAAAATTCACAACATCCCTCTATCAAAATACCATCCATTACACTTCTCTTTGATAAATTTTGACTCTCCTATTTTGTCCCACATCAGCTCTGCCAATGATTAGGCATATGTAAAGTCCAGAAAGGCATCATGCTTGGGAGGGAGACTAAGGGGATCAAACATTAATGCCTTTTTCTAGAATTTTTTGGATAGTCTATGAGCATCTTGAAATGACATTTAGGCCATGTCATTTCAAAAAATTTCCAGAAACTCTCTCTCACACAAGCTCTCTATTTTACTCTAGAAAATTCTACTTGTCTCTATATAACTACAGTAGGACCATCATTGTAAGCAAAACTTTAAGGAAAGGACTTTAGAGAGCTCTTTGCTTAGAGACTCTCCCTTGTAAATGTGTGTCAACTTAGAGATGCTTAAATTCTTAACATTGCATTGTCTTGGTGTTTACAACTTGTACTCATTGGTGGCGTACGACCCCGTCGCCACCAAGATACGATACTACGGCGCCGGAGGAGCCCTTTTGCGCGCGCGGATCTATCCGCTTATCTTTATTTCTTTATTTCTTTATTATGAACTTTTGACCCGCACGTGTTTAAGCGGGTCCTCGCTTATTTCCCTCTTCCTTTTAGGCTTGCGGGTGGGTTCGTCCCTTTTCGGGATCCCATTCATGAAGCCCTTTCTTTTGTGAACCTTTATTTTCTATGAGTATTTTGGGTTTTGGGTTGTGGGCCTCAAGTGGGCCCTTTCCCCTCTCGGCCCATTATGGGCTCTATAAGAGGGGAAGGGACCCCCCCCCACAAACCCTAGCCGTCATTTGAAGAAAGAAAGGGGTCATCCTCCATCTCAAGTGGCTGCTCAAGGAAGGACAAGGAGGGGAACCAACCGCCGCCACCGCCGCCGCCACCGCCGCCGCTGCCGCCGCCTCAGGCCGCCGTCGCCGCCGCCGCCGCCAGATCGCTGTACCTCCACCTCCCTTCCTCCTCCACGGACCATTATCCCCCAATCTCCCACTCCACCTCCATCTCCGGCGAGCCTCCCAGCCGCCGTTTCCGTTCATCCTCCTCCCCTCGATTTCACCTCCCTTCCTCTTCCACGGACCATCATTCCCCAATCTCCCACTCCACCTCCATCTCCGGCGAACCTACCAGCCGCCGTTTCCGTTCATCCTCCTCCCCTCGATTCCCCCTCCCATCGACCTCCAGGACCCCGACGCCGCCGCCGCTTCCCGCCGCCGCCGCGCCCAGCGCCGCCGCCGCGCCTAGCCGTCGCCGCCTTCGCGTCCTGCTGACGCCGCCGCCGTTCCGCTCGCCCCCGCATCCCCGCAAGGTTCCGAACCCGTTCCGCCACGAGGACCGCCGCCCCTGCCTTCTCCCCCAGTCCGCCGCCCGGCGAACCCTCCTCCGCTCCGGAATCGCCGCCACGAAGCCCCCTCGCCGTGCGCCGCCCTACCCTCTGAGAAGGAACCCTAGCCAACGAGGAGGGGGAATGAACGATTCCCGCTGAGCCGACTCAGCGGGAATCGGCCACCCTGGATCGCCCCCCCCTCAAATCGGTCCGAGCCAGCCCGAACCGGTCCGGACCGCCCCAGACCAGTCGCGGCCGCCCCGACCGGACCCCAGCCAGGCCGGTCCAGGCCGATCCCGGCCCAGACCGGTCCAGACGGTCCTGATCCGGACCGGTCCAGTCCACCCCGGACCGCCGAGCCGGTCCAGAGCCGGTCCAGACCGCCCGAACCGGCCCAGAACGGTCCAGATCAGCTCAGAACCGGCCAGACCGACCCAGACCGCCCTGAACCGGCCCAGACCGCCCCGAACCGGTCCAGGACGCCGCCTCCCGCCTTCACCGTGTTCGCTGCGTCCCGTCCGGCACGTTGCGACTCATCGTCGTCCCGCCCTGCGCCGACCGCTCCTCTGTGCTCCCTGGCTGACTCGCCCCGGCTTCTGACATCGCTGCCGCGCCCGACGACCTCCCTCGCCCCGACCGACCGGGCTCGCGCCCCGCAGGTTAGCTTCAACCCCTCTTTCAAGTTAATTACTTTTCGAAGCATTTCCTTTACTCGTCTCCACCGCCGTCGGACGACGTAGATAGGGTAGTACGATTATAGGTTCGAGATTTCTGACGCGTACGTCAGGCCCGGTATCGAGCGTGGGCTGCAGCTTCCAGGCTACTCCACGACGAGCGACTTCCACGCCTCCGGACATGGATCGAGAGGATCTCACCCTACCCATCATCGCGAGTTTCCCCGGGTCACTCGGAGTCGACTCCGCTGATCGGCACGACTGCCTGTACTTAGGTTTAGGTTAGGTCTCATACTTAGGGTTTAGGATTTGCTTATCCATAGGTTAGGTTTAACCGGCTACCTCCGGTCAACCTCAGTCCCCATTGATCAGGCACGAGGGTTTTCACCACCGCGTCCTGCATCACTCATGCCGGTGGTATGATTCGCACAATGTAATTACTAAGAGAACCAATGTTTTTCAACTTAAGTTTAATAGTTGTGCAACTTGATAACTACGACTACATGATTGATGAATCGTGGAGATGAAAACAACTGTTCTTCAAAGGTGGCGAGTTTGATGAAGTTGTATCCACTGACGAAGAGGAACACAAGGTAGTCTTTGGCTGTCAGCTCATAAATAAGACCATGCTCCGCCACCCAATCAGGTTGGAAGTGTCCAACACTATAGCTGAATTACATCGCTTCTTTCAAGACCTAGTCAAGTACGGGCTTCCCCTTGTTGTCTAGTGTTGTGGATTTAGAGAAGAAATGACAAGCAGTAAGACAACGCATCAATCCATTATCTAGTAGTGGTCATAATTGTGGAATAACAAATAAAAAAAGAGCATCCATCGATCATCCCAGTCATACTTGATCATTGCGAGGTTCCAAGTGGGATCAAGCATTTTCAAGAAACTCATGATGCCAGAGAAGTGCAAGCATGACATCGATGTTCCAAAGAAAATGGTGAATAGTACCCAGGGTTCATCAAATAGATCACTAGACGAGCATGTAGCTTCAGAAGCAATGATATTCGACAACACGCCGTAGTTGCTTTTTTCATGAATAGAATGGTGGGAGAGAGAGAGAGAGAGAGAGAGAGATTGGTTGAAATCATTTGGGCTGAACTTTTAGAATTTCAAGACTAGTAGTGTTAGGCCCTTAAGATGAGAATGAAGCCATGGTAGGTGAGGGAATGGAGTTTCGGTAATATAAGTTCTCTCATCTTCTTCTCTCTCTCTCTCTGCTCGAAGGAGAGTTCCTCATAGGGTTGGATGATCATGATCGATCAAGATTGACCACCAAAAGGTCAACATCTTGATTGATCAAATTGGTCTATTTGTAGTTGATGTCGTCAATATATCCTCGATTGATTGAGGTTAATAATCATTAAGAGACAAACATAGAGCTTTGTCTCTCTCTCTATTTGTGAATACAATTGCCTTTTCTCTCTCTCTCTCTCTCTCTTCACGTAGGAGAACGCCCTTTGATGAGGACCTCAATAGTGAGTCATTCAGAACCTATATTACTATGGGCTTTCTCTCACATCCACAACATTCACCACTACAATGAATAACATCAATTCGGCGTCCACACTTTTATTGGCCTTGGTTTTCAAGCGAGTTCTCTCTCTCTCTTTGCATCTTCATGTACTGACAAAGAAGCTTGATCTATTAAATTGGGGAGGACATGCTAAGATCTTGGGAACTGCCATTTGTGTGGAAGGAGCAGCATTTAGGACTATGTTCAAAGGTCCCATGATCTTCGGACTATAGATCCCATGGTCGGAGAGCTTCGAGTGGATTGTAGAGGCTTTTCTCCTTATCGGCGATATTTGCGTGTGGTCACTCTGTCTCATTTACAAGAGAACAAGAGAGAGTGAAAAAGAGGGTAAATATTTTTAAGGTCAATCATGTTGATCTCCATCGATCGATCAAAAATCCAACTTTATGCATGTTGATGATCGATCGATCGAGCAAAGAATAATGATCAAATCATCTCCTCGATCAAATATTACTAGCCCTAGTTCCTTGTGCCCACATTGAAAAGTTCAAATTAAAAGTTGGATTTCTGAAAATCTTGATACAGTTCGGGGTTGAAAGTTGACAGGCATAATCGTGATTTCGAGCTCTACAAATATACAAGGGCTGATTTGAATTCTAAGATGGAAAAAGTTAGGGTTGCATAGTCTATTCATTGCAAATCTATTCAATTGAAATCTACGAGGGCTGATTTGAAATCTATTCATTGTGTGTTGATAAAATTGGTTAGTCAAAAGGAAAGAGGGCACCGATTAATCATTCTTCGTGTATAGGATATCATTTCTAGTGATTTTCATCTCTTTTATACTCATCTCTCATGATGGAAGCAAGAAGCCAAGTATGGGCAAAATTTACAAGCTCTTGAAATTGTGTTTTGATTAGAGAGCATTGCTTGAGTGTGTTTTCATTATGAATCCCCACACTAGAATCCTTTTGTATCTATTTTTCCTTTTTTCAAAATTTTCTTCCACATTTAAATAATTTCAAACCCTAAAATCATTTATCCACCATCTAGCAAGGGTTTTCAATCTTTGAAGGGAGTTGGAAGGGTTTGCTATGTTCATTTCATTTCTTGAGTACATATTATTCTTTTCATCAATCATCCCTGGTTCCTTAATATAAAAATACCAAAAATATTTCATGACTTTAATTTTTAAACCTTCCTCCCTATCGATTCGACATCAACTTCCTACTATTCTAAATTTCACAACTGAATATGAAGAGTTGGGTATACTTTTTGATACGTGAACTTCCATATTCAATGATCGTAAGTTAACTCATATCAGATCTGTCTCAAATTTATGGAGAAGAAAATTCAACAAGAGAGAGTTACACAAACTTATATTTTCCATGTGACCAAAGTGCGATAAAGCCTTCATCTCAGCTAACCATCCCATGAAATGACATTTTTTGTATAATGCAAAAGTTCCTTGCAAGACACTACTCAATGACGGGATGATTACATCACTAAAACCAAGTTGGACAAGTGATGTAGGGTATTTTTAGAAGAGGTTTCTAAATCCTACAATAGGGGAAGGATCTATGAATGATATCACTAGGAATTATTAGTGACATGGATTAATGAATATATGAGAAGGATGATGAGTATATAGAATATTTAGGAGATATTTTATAAGACTTATGATATGTAGAGAAGAGGACTGAAAGTGGAAAAGATAAAGGATGCTGAGGATATAATAATATATATTTTAATGTATAGGATAGAGAGAAGATACGAAATGTGATTGAGACTGGAATAGAGAAGGAGGGGTTTGACCGTGAAGAAACAGAAGTGAATAAGATTAAGAAAGAGGGATTTGAGGACTGGGGATGAACGGATAAGATAGAAGACAGAAAGAGAGATGATGTAGATAGGAGACGGGATGGGAAATAATATAATATATATTATAATATTTAGAATGGATAGAGAGACGATCAGAGAGAGTTTGCGGATAATCGTTACGCAATGAAGAGAAATGAGAAGGTACGGGAAGGAGGGTGGCTGAGAATAGTGTAAGATAGTATTTTAGATACGAAATAAGAATAGAGAGTAGGTAGAAAGTAGATAGGAAATGGATGAAATGGAGAGGACGGTGTTGGACTTAAGATATATGAGACGAACTTATTAACTATGAAAAGACGAGGATAATTACCTGAAGAAGACGAGAAGAGATGCCGTTGAAATACTCCCGCTGACATCGGATAGACTCGAAATGCTTCGGATTTGAGGTGGTGAAAGACGACAGAAGAGGAGGGAGAAAAGAAAGGGAGATAGAAATTCGGAGGGGAAGATCACGGGAGAAGCACGAAACACACGAACCAAGGTTTCAAAAGAAACGTTTTTTCATCAATAACAACTGCCCTTTTCGTCGCTTACAATTCACATTTTATAGAAAAATACAGGAAGAGAGGTTTCGGCGATGCGTCGCGTCTCGACGGTGATTTTCGTATTGGCTGACCGGTCAACCAAGCTTGAAGTCGTGGAACCGGGTAGTTAGACGATTTCCGAAATTCTGTCTTCCGCACGTACGATGGGAGCTTCACGTGGTAGAGAGGCATGGAGTCTTTTCTTTCTTGCGTTGACATGTGGTAAGTGGAGTCGTTATAACTGCCTGTGGTTTTGCAGGACGAGCGAGTTGCGGGAAGTTTAGCGAGTTGCGGGCATTAGCGATGGAACTTGCTGGGCCTGTCCGATTCTCGGTCCTTCATCCTCTTCTTTTCTGTCATACTTCTCCGCGATCTACTCCTTCTAACAGTATTCGAAGGACGGGAGAGCGAGCTTGCTGATTCGATCGTCAGAGACACCCCGACGTCTCTCCTTGGCCGGTTCTAGTCTTCTCATGTCTTCATCCAGGCAGATGAAAGTTGTTGTCGATAGTGATGTTAGCTTAGCATTCTGCCGCCGAGACTTCATTTGGTGATGTATAGAAACGGTGGAGATCAAGCGGCGATACTCTTGATGCTTTATAATAATTGTGACTGTGGAAATGTAGTCTTTCTTTGGCTCTGTGGCCCACGGTCCAAGTCTTCACTTCTGCATAGGTCGTGGGGATCTTTGATGTTGGTATCCTCACAATTTTCTTAAAGAACCTTTAGTAGATAGCGAGCTGAGTCTTAATCTTTGCCTTTAATGAAGAATATTTTATCTCAATGGGAGGTAGGCCTCTTGGAGAATTATCTGTTATGTTTTCTTCAGAATTGTAAAGGTTTTACTCCTTTGATGCTGATTTTCTTCAGAATATTGTCTTGATGTAAAACAAGAAATAGTTTCTTCTATTAGATCTCTTCTAACATTCTAACTAAGGGTGGTTTTCAAAGAATAAGAGAGTTTAAAACAAAAATGCTTCCTATTGATGTTTCTTGAGATCATTACCTATAACTATACATGGTGCCTATGATATGGTGGTTATGGTTTGGACAATTAGGAACCTATATCAAAGGTAAAAGGTGGTTGACTTGGTCCATTCAAGGGATTCTAATTATCTAAGATTAAGGCTAATTTCTTTTGACCAAGTCAATCATTAGATCAGTATAAAATAAGGAAGGAAGGGAAGGTAATTCCCTTAGAATCTACACTCTCTTTAATTATTTAGAGAGGTCTTCTTCATCCATTTAAGTAATGGATAATTTCTCAAATTGGTAGATAAGGAGGAGGAGGAGGAGGAGGAGGAGGAGGAAAGGTTCACTTAGAACCCTTGTGTTCATGTTTCAAAATAATTCTCCATCATTCCCCCGGGGTTGGAGGACTTCATCTCCGAGGAAGTGTCTTTCATATATAAGAAAAGTCAGAAGCAAATGAGGGGCATAATGTAATGGATCATGAGAAGTAATCCAAGAAGCATCACTTATTGTATTGTCTTTCCATTGTAATAAAATTTAAGTAATCATCCTCTTTAAGATCAGTGATAATAGTTCGATGATCAATGATCATATCTATAAGTCCAACATTAGACACAAGAGTAGGAGAAAGAAAAGAATTTTGAAAAAGTTCACTTTCAAGAGGATGGGGAGATGAAAAATTTTTATAGGTATATGAAATTCTACAAATTCAGAAAAGTAAATGAAGTAGATATGCCCCAATAAATATGATACCAAATATGTGTATTAGTTTTGAGAAAAGTTTTAAAAGGAATATAATTTTTAGGTGAAATTTAAAAGAAATTTTAAGAAGTTTAGGAGGGTGAATTTTAGTATCTACTAAATCACTTTGTTTAAGAATTTTATATCTTCTAGGAAAAGCAATAAATGTTTTTATATCGCTTATATGATGATGCAAATTCTTTCAAAAACAATATCATGAATGATATGAACATGCTTAAGGGATATTGTCGTATCTAATTCATGAACTTCATCTTCTAATTCATATTTCTTACTATCATTAGTAGGTAGAGGATTGGAATCATCCATAATTATGATCAATTTTGAGCAATCAGCCTTAACATGCCCTACTTTCCAGCATTTATAACACCCTAATGGTACTATTTGCTCTAGGGGTAGGGGTTTATACATTGGATGGTCTTTGGAAGGCTGCTAATCATATCCTCATTGAGGTATTCTTTTGGATCATCTACTTCCTTAATCATAGGGATGTCCACTTTAACTTCATTATACTCATAATCATTCATATCCTTTGGATAATAATCAGTAGAAGGCACAACATTATAGGAATCAAGGTGATCATTAATAGGCTCTTTTGGACTCTCTATTTGAGGAGAATTATCTTCCAAAGAATCAGATTCATCAAGAGACTCTAGGTTCTTCAGTCTAATGTCATGTTGATCAAGTTTAATATCAAGGGCTTGTATATCCTCTAAAAGAGTTTTAGCCCAAGAAGGCATCGGTTCCTCTACAGATTCTAGGTTCTCATTTTCATGATCATGTTGATCAGTTTCATCAATAAGGGATTGCATTCTAATATTAATGGCTTCCAAATTCTCTATAAGTTCTACTGCCCAAGAAGGTGTGGGTTCATCTGTAATGATATATCGGGTATTGTTAAAAACATACACATCAGCAGTAGTGTTAGAGGCAATGGCTTCTGATATAGTACCCATGATGATCAGTATATCTTATGGATAATACTAATTCCCATTTAAAATGATATCAATTCAAACTGGGCTCTGATACCAAATATGATGTAGGGTATTTTTAGAAGAGGTTTCTAAATCCTACAATAGGGGAAGGATCTATGAATGATATCACTAGGAATTATTAGTGACATGGATTAATGAATATATGAGAAGGATGATGAGTATATAGAATATTTAGGAGATATTTTATAAGACTTATGATATGTAGAGAAGAGGACTGAAAGTGGAAAAGATAAAGGATGCTGAGGATATAATAATATATATTTTAATGTATAGGATAGAGAGAAGATACGAAATGTGATTGAGACTGGAATAGAGAAGGAGGGGTTTGACCGTGAAGAAACAGAAGTGAATAAGATTAAGAAAGAGGGATTTGAGGACTGGGGATGAACGGATAAGATAGAAGACAGAAAGAGAGATGATGTAGATAGGAGACGGGATGGGAAATAATATAATATATATTATAATATTTAGAATGGATAGAGAGACGATCAGAGAGAGTTTGCGGATAATCGTTACGCAATGAAGAGAAATGAGAAGGTACGGGAAGGAGGGTGGCTGAGAATAGTGTAAGATAGTATTTAGATACGAAATAAGAATAGAGAGTAGGTAGAAAGTAGATAGGAAATGGATGAAATGGAGAGGACGGTGTTGGACTTAAGATATATGAGACGAACTTATTAACTATGAAAAGACGAGGATAATTACCTGAAGAAGACGAGAAGAGATGCCGTTGAAATACTCCCGCTGACATCGGATAGACTCGAAATGCTTCGGATTTGAGGTGGTGAAAGACGACAGAAGAGGAGGGAGAAAAGAAAGGGAGATAGAAATTCGGAGGGGAAGATCACGGGAGAAGCACGAAACACACGAACCAAGGTTTCAAAAGAAACGTTTTTTCATCAATAACAACTGCCCTTTTCGTCGCTTACAATTCACATTTTATAGAAAAATACAGGAAGAGAGGTTTCGGCGATGCGTCGCGTCTCGACGGTGATTTTCGTATTGGCTGACCGGTCAACCAAGCTTGAAGTCGTGGAACCGGGTAGTTAGACGATTTCCGAAATTCTGTCTTCCGCACGTACGATGGGAGCTTCACGTGGTAGAGAGGCATGGAGTCTTTTCTTTCTTGCGTTGACATGTGGTAAGTGGAGCGGTTATAACTGCCTGTGGTTTTGCAGGACGAGCGAGTTGCGGGAAGTTTAGCGAGTTGCGGGCATTAGCGATGGAACTTGCTGGGCCTGTCCGATTCTCGGTCCTTCATCCTCTTCTTTTCTGTCATACTTCTCCGCGATCTACTCCTTCTAACAGTATTCGAAGGACGGGAGAGCGAGCTTGCTGATTCGATCGTCAGAGACACCCCGACGTCTCTCCTTGGCCGGTTCTAGTCTTCTCATGTCTTCATCCAGGCAGAAGAGAGTTGTTGTCGATAGTGATGTTAGCTTAGCATTCTGCCGCCGAGACTTCATTTGGTGATGTATAGAAACGGTGGAGATCAAGCGGCGATACTCTTGATGCTTTATAATAATTGTGACTGTGGAAATGTAGTCTTTCTTTGGCTCTGTGGCCCACGGTCCAAGTCTTCACTTCTGCATAGGTCGTGGGGATCTTTGATGTTGGTATCCTCACAATTTTCTTGAAGAACCTTTAGTAGATAGCGAGCTGAGTCTTAATCTTTGCCTTTAATGAAGAATATTTTATCTCAATGGGAGGTAGGCCTCTTGGAGAATTATCTGTTATGTTTTCTTCAGAATTGTAAAGGTTTTACTCCTTTGATGCTGATTTTCTTCAGAATATTGTCTTGATGTAAAACAAGAAATAGTTTCTTCTATTAGATCTCTTCTAACATTCTAACTAAGGGTGGTTTTCAAAGAATAAGAGAGTTTAAAACAAAATGCTTCCTATTGATGTTTCTTGAGATCATTACCTATAACTATACATGGTGCCTATGATATGGTGGTTATGGTTTGGACAATTAGGAACCTATATCAAAGGTAAAAGGTGGTTGACTTGGTCCATTCAAGGGATTCTAATTATCTAAGATTAAGGCTAATTTCTTTTGACCAAGTCAATCATTAGATCAGTATAAAATAAGGAAGGAAGGGAAGGTAATTCCCTTAGAATCTACACTCTCTTTAATTATTTAGAGAGGTCTTCTTCATCCATTTAAGTAATGGATAATTTCTCAAATTGGTAGATAAGGAGGAGGAGGAGGAGGAGGAGGAGGAGGAAAGGTTCACTTAGAACCCTTGTGTTCATGTTTCAAAATAATTCTGCATCAACAAGTCTTGTGACCCAAAGGTTAATCAGTGATCTCATTGATCATCCCATTGATCTTGAACTCTTCACATGTTTGTGTGATGATCATCGTGTCATAGGAAAAGCAAAATAGGTTCGGTCTCAAAGAATTCAAAGCACATTTTCAGGCATTTTCACTTGATTAGGTAGACCATTAATTGCGGTGATATTATGGTAGACAAGTTGTATCAACAAATAGTGTGGTAGATTTAGTGACAAAGTCCTTCTCTTTATTTTTTTTACCATTACTTAATTTTTTTTGCCATGGTGTTTTTTGTAGGAGTGCTTGGCTTTAATTTCTGTCGGAGATTTTTAGTAATAAGTGGTCTATCAACCCATTATTCTATACACAGATTTTTCATTTTAATGTAAATTTTATATTCATTTGTGATTTAATGAAAGCCAAACATACATGCTATGATAATTAAATTATGGTGAGATCACACTCTAGTGATTAGTTATCCATGTTGCATATTTGAAATGTTCATATGATTAGAATATCCTAAAAAGACATCGAATATTCAAATAGTGTAGGAATGCTTGCTTATGGTCATGCAACAAGGATGATGCATCATGTGATCATTTATTTGGACACACTAAAAAGGGGTATTGGGTGTTCTTTAGAGGAAGATTTTGATGAACTGATTTGCATGAATCACTAGATGATTTTGTGACTAACTATCTATTAGGTTGATTCATCTCATGATTGTATATTTGATCCTTATACTAGAGACACCAAAGACATCTTATAGATGCACAGTTGTGATTTTACATTAACTTATAAGTCCCCATGAGACTCTAAATCATCAAAAACTCGGATGCAATAGAATATTCACAATGATGGTTTTTTGGTATGTGTGAGATGATTTGCTCACATTGCTAAGAGAATGTATTCTTTGAGAAACATTATGCTCAAGTCCTTGGCCAAGATGAAAAGTGAAATATCAAAAAAAGGAGTTTTCGGATGGTTTCAAATTGCACTAGCTCCAACTGAATGACAATTGGCAATATTCTAAGTCATTCAAGGAGTTTCATGAGAACGGGGGATTATACTTATTCAATAATTGTTAGCAAAAAGGTTCCCGGCAAAGTGTAGGTTTATATGTCAATGCTTAGCCGTCATTGGAACAGTAAATGTAAATGAAGACTGAGTAAAAACTAAAAGTAACTAACCCTTTGTAGAATATAAATTTTGTAATCTGGTCTTATGAATGTCTAGGATTCTTTTTGTTAACAACGAACCGTCTGCAATGCAAAATTCTTAAACTTTAGGACGGAAATCCAGATATTTAATTTTTACATATATATATGGAGATTTTCATAGAAATGGCTTTTGACAACGGTAGCGTACTTCCATAGAGAGAAAACAACATGATTTGTGGGGGTTGACATAACTGCCCATAAACCTAACACGTACTCGTATGTCCTAAACAACACCGACTACGAGCGGGCTGCTAACGTTGTGAGCGAGGTCCGACCACCTTAACCATCCATAGGAGTATTCATTTCGCTTGGCGTTCTGAACCTCAAAGGTAACGCTAAAGGCCTTCTCCTCCCCTATTCCACGAAACTCCAGGCTACTGGGAGTCACAGTCACCACAATACCGATCGGTGCAACGACTTGCGCCGTGTACGTGCCAGGCGAACCAACGTTCTTCACCTTACGGTTAACGGTTATGCGGCTGGATAGCCGCGGCACAGTGATGGAAGGGTAGTTGAGGTCGATTATCGGGGTAGGATTCTTCGGGCAGGAAAACGGCCCCTCCGAGAATGCAGCTACCTGAGCAGTGTTGTACCCGTTGGCACAAAGGAAATTTAGATAGTCGTCGATGGTCAGGTCATAAACAAGACCAGGATCTGCCGCCCGGTCAGGTTGGACGTGTCCGGCACCGTAGCTGAATGGCGTCGCTTCACTGAAGAACGAATCCAGTATGGGCTTCCCCCTGTTATCTTTTGTGGAAGCTGAAACCAGGAAGAAAGGAAAATGGCATTATTTTGTGTTCAGCATACACTGGTTAAGGAAGATCACTCACAGGTGGTCATGATTGCCGATTTGATTGCAGCGGGGCTCCAATCGGGGTGAAGGGTTTTCAAGAGGCCGACGATACCAGAGACGTGAGGGCATGACATTGACGTTCCAGAGAGTGTGTTGAACGATACGCGGCGTTCATCGAATAGATCCTTTGATGGGCCGGTTGCCCCAGTAAATGCTGCAAGTACCCCCACCCCCGGAGCAGTGATGTCCGGCTGCAGGCCGTCGTTTTGTTATAGAGGGACAGAGTCACGGGGATTGAAATATACAAAGAATAGAGAGAGAGAGAGAGAGAGAGAGAGAGAGAGAGATTTTATGGAGGTCGAACCTTGAGAATTTCGGGGTTGACAGGGTTCGGCCCTCGAGAGGAGAAGGAAGCCATGATAGGCGCTGGCTGAATCTCCACTACTGTTGACGGCGAAGAGATGCTTGCCATCGGAGACCTGGTGTGGAGCAAAAACGTTACATAACGGAAACCGTTGCTCTAAAAACAGAGACGTTGGGACTTACGTTGTCGACCTCATGTAACTCACAAGGGTGACACTCTCTTGATATGGAAGGGCGACGGCGGGAAGGACGAAGGCATCTAAACTGACAGTGTACCCCGGATATTCTGGGCTGAGAATGATCATGCCAACACCTCCTGCAAGGAAAACAGCCTCGCTCTTCTCTGTCCCTGAGATATTATACACGGCGCATATTACAATCTTCCCTTGAACTTTCTCCGGGTCTAACGATCCCAAGACGCAGAGCCCTCTGCAAGAATTGCAAGTGCTTTCTGTTTAGATCACAGGGGCTATTCTATTCCAGGAGATGAAAGATCAGAGGGTGATGTCATAATTCTCACGCTTCATCTACGGTAGAATTGGCGGCAGGAGCGTCTGATGAGAAGATCAACGGACGGAAGTTTGTCTGGAAGGGAGACTCGCGACGCTCAAGCTTTGGCCCTGAGTCATCATTGAAACAACGAAGAAGTCAGTCGTTGACTCGATTCAGGAGTCAATGTGCGAGCGTAGACCCAAATACCTTAAGTTTCTTCCCGTCACCAAGAGTAGCGTAGGCGGAGAACTCTCGGTCCATGGTGCTAGCTGCAACGGTGAATATCCACGGCGCGACATTCTCGACGGTCTCCCAGTTGGGGCCACCATTTCCTGCAGAACAGACCACGCTGATCCCATTCTTCACCGCGTGGAATGATCCAATGGCTTTCCCATCCTCGAAATAGTCTCCGCCGGCGCTGATAGATATCGAAAGCACGTCAACGCCGTCGTAAATGGCTGCATCAAAAGCCGCTAGAGCGTCAGCGTCATAACACACGCCTTGGCCGTCAGCTGTTGGCCAGCAGATGCGGTACGCTGCCACGCGAGCCTTCGGAGAGCCTCCCTTAGCCGTGCCGTTCCCGAAGCCGAATATACTAGCTCGTGGAACGAACGCGCCGCCGGCCGTAGCCAGGGTGTGAGTCCCGTGACCGTCTGGATCGCGAGCAGTTTTTAGGGCGTCTTTGATCGGACCCTGCGCCGCCTCAAAGCCTTTGTAGAAGAATCTGGCCCCAATAAGCTTGCTGGGTCAACGAAGCCATCAGCAATGTTTATGTCAAGTTGCAGATGAGATTAATTTCGGATAACGATTAGTCATCGCGATAATGGGAGGTTATGGAAGTCATACTTATTGCATTTAACGAGATCGGTGGGACCGCTCTGGCAGACGCCCTTCCATCTCGACGGAACAGGCCCCAAGCCTTCATCATTGAAGCTAGCCGATTCTGGCCACACTCCTGATGACGTAGGAAATTCGCCAAGAAAATGTAAAATTTAACGGCTTGGAAAAATAAAGTCAACGCAGTAAAGGGGAGGACGAGAAGAGGAAAACCGCACCGGTATCGAAATTCCCAATTATGGTGTCCTCTCCGTATCTCGCCCGCGTCCAAAGTGAGTCCGCAGGAACAACGCCATCGCTCTCTAAGCCCAAGAACTGCCACGATCGGGTGGTTTGAAGCTTCCTTGCTTTATTAGGAAATACTGCCAAGACGCCCTGTGTCTCTGCAAGGGAGTATATCAAAATTTGTGTAAGACGAATCGATGCAATAAGAGAGTCCGGGCTAGAGAGACAGACTCGATATTTTCTCTGCTTCCTCTTCCTCGAGGATTGCCGCGAACCCGTTGATGAATTTGGTGTATGAGTAGAAGATTGCGTCTCGTGCTTTGTCCTTGCTGAAACATAACATCAACATAGGTTGCAGTGATGATGGCCGAAAAATTGTACTGCGAGATCAATCTCAGGAAAAACCTGCCCACAAAGGATCCAAGAAACTCGTGGTGGCCGGCCGTGATCTCGTCCGAACTCTTCAAATTTGCCTCTCCTCTGCGCGGATGACTCCCTAGGTAAACCACATACGACTACGAGAGCCCAGCAAGAAGAAAATTTAGTAAATCATATGATTTGCAAAAAAAAGAAGGAAATTCTATAATTTGATCATCTTGGCATAATTTTCCTCACCTTTCGTTCGGCGGAGGCGGACGTTAGAGTCCAAAGACTAAGTACCAGTACCAGGAGGGAGATCATTGAAAAATAACCCATTTCGCGAACTGTTTTTTCCCCGAACAAAATACAGGAGTCTCCAAACTGCTTTTAAGAGATATGGTTACCGGAGGGTATCGAAAGTCTCCCCTTGAAAAGTAACAACGAGCTTGAACAATTCCATTCCGTGTTTTCGTCACATTAAAGAAAACCTCAGGAAGCCTCAGACTTCATCTGTTTCAATGCCGTGCTTACTATTCTTGTTCCAATATCGTTATCACGCGATCACCGTATTAAATAGGGCGTTTCTAGAAAATTTCGTATTATCTCAAGAGGAAGGGAACAACAGGGAAATTCATGCCGTGTTAACCCTAGATGAACACCATTGGCGAACTTCTTCAAACGGCCGACGTATTGCGGATTTGCAGAAGCAACAAGGACAGTATTGTGTCGAAGATTTTATACGAAGACGAATGAAAACGAAGCAAAAGAGCCCAGTTTTTTATAGAGATTTTTGATCTGGATATTGCACAATGGACCTTGACTTCTTCAAACCGAACTTTGGAGTATAGGCTTTCACCTGTTGAGCTTTGAAAATTTGTTTTTTGTTGTCTTCATCTTTTTCCAGAAAACGCTTTAAGAGATAAAGTTATCGAATATTCCAACGAGAATTAAAAATTAAATAAGCTTGTTCTAAATATTTCTCATGAATAGAGATATCATTTTACTTTCTTAACACTCTCGGTGCTTGTCTAATCCTCTGAGTTAATGATGGATCATGAAGTTGACTTTTTCCTATGATTTGGTTATTGATTATTGTTGAGAATTATATTCAGCTTGTGCCTTTTAAGCACTTATGCACTTATTTATGGCTCAAAATGAATAGTTTAATTTTAGAAGAATGTTATGATTTTTTGGATATCATAATTTTTTTGGGAATTATAGAACACCCAAATCATCAAGAAAATATTTTCTAAGGTTGTCCAAGATTTTTTTTAAATGAGGAATTATGATGAAATTTTAAGCCTGTTTATGTGATCACAAAATAGAGTGTGACCGTCGTAGTCCATTTGATGCACCATACATCTTCACTTAAGTATGCTTTTCTTGTAGTGGATGAGACAAAACCAGTGATTATCTTGTCACATCTCTATCAAGATCAAGAAAAAAGCTTATTGAATGTTTTGCTCGTGAATTAGGAAGCTATTGGATGCACCTTAATGGACCTTGAGAGATTGGATCAATGACTATACACTTATCAAATATACCTCGAGGAAAATTCTAGACCCATTTGTGAGGCCTGGAAGTGGCAAAACCCTAAAGTATGGGTAGGAGTTAAAGAAGAGATTATTAAATGGCTTAATGCAAATATTAAATACCTCATATCTAACAGTTGGTGGGATAGCATGGTGCATGTAGTTACCAAGAAGGCAAGAGTTACAATGACCACTAATTGTAAAGGTGAAGAAATCCACACACTTCATGTGATAAATTTGTCATTGTGTATGAACTATCAAAAGTTTAATGCCGCCACAAAAAGAAGTGCTTTCCTTTACCATTCATTTAATTGAATCTTGGATAAATTAGCCAGCCAAAGTTACTTCTAGTTTTTTTATGGATATTTAGGCTACTATCATATTGTCATTTACCTAGATGATTAGAAAAAGACAATGCTTAAATGTCTTTCTAGGACATTTGCTTCGAGAAAAATGCCATTTGAGTTATGTAATATCCATGCCACTTTCTAGAGGCGAATAAGGACAACATTCTCTAAGATATTCATGAATCATTTCTTTCTCTTTGGGAATGATTTTGATGACCATCTTGCTCATCTAAAAAAAATGTTGAGGTTTGCATTAAGAAATAATTAGTTTTCAATTAGGAGAAATCCCATTTTATAGTATGAGAGGGAGTATTGCTTAAGCACCCAGTCTCAAGCAAAATATTATTCAATACCCCCCTCTACCTATCTAACTTAGAAAATTACAAAGCTTTCTAGGGCACATTGATCTCCAATACAATTCATCTTGAGCTCAAAGTCATTGTATGTAAAAGTCTATTAAATTCAATATTTATTAGCCAAAAAACTATAAATTGACATATATATGTAGGATTTTGAGCTTTCTAGGACAATCCATAGGGATTTTAGGGTGAGAATATATCAATTATAGGGGGATTAGAAGATAGGAGTAGAGAAGATGTTCTGGTCAACTCTTTGAATTGACCATGAGAGGGAAGAAGGTTAACTGATTTAAAGCCCTTTCAATCACCCTATAGATATGAAAATTCTAAACTTTAGACATAAGATAGGGAATAGAAAAACTATTAGGTAACACTCACAATAGAAAAGTGAGTAGAATAGAAAAAAATTTTAGAGACAAATAAAGAACAAGGAGGGAGGATTGGGAGAATCTAGAGAACAATTAAGGATTACGAGAAAGAAGGAAAGAGAGGTAGTGGACAGGTGAGATCTAATGAGGGAAAGAACATAGTAGAGTGAGACAAGATTAAGAAGAAGAAAAGGAAGAGAAATGGTCATTGCATGGGATAAAAGTGGAACTGCAGAGGGGAAAGGGGAGAAAAGCTGGTAAGAGAGAGAAAACTCAATATTAAGTAGAGAGGATGCTCAAAGTAGATAAGAGAAGAGAGGACCAAGTACATGTGAGAGGGAGAGATAGAAAGAAATGGAGAAATTGACAAAGAGAGAGGGAGCAGAAGAGAGAGAGAGATTGATAGAGGAAGAGCACAAGAGAAATATCAAGAAAGATAGAGAGATTAAAAGAGAAGGAGCACAAGAGCAATATCACGAGAGAGGGTGAGATTGAGAGAGTGAGCAAGAGAGGGAGAGATCAATAGAGAGAGAGAGCAAAATAAAAAAATTTAAATTCAGATGAGAGAGAAATCAGAGAAGGAATGGAAAGAGACAAGAGAGATTAATAGGAGAAGAGAGAGCAATTGGTTGAAAAAGAAGAAAATAAGACTATGGATAAAAGAGGAGAAGCGAAAGACAGATTTGCATTCACGAGGGATGATGAGAAGGAGAGACTGAAATCAGAGAAAATCAAAGTCAATGGGAAATAAGATGGAGAAGAAAGGAATAGTAAAAAGAGATAGAAAATGGGAGAGGAATGGGATGCGAAAGATTCCTAGAAAGAGAAACGTGAACTTACTGTCCTTAATATTTGACCTTACATTTGCATTGTATCTATGGGAAGAACATGAAGAAAACAAGAAAACCCTACAAGAGAGAGGAGAAGAAAAAAGAGAACAAAGGAACCCCATTCTCCTTTCTATTTGTTTTGTTCTCCTTACCCTTGATGCATCCATGAATTGAGCTAAAAAAGACAGGTTTTCAAAAACCCATTGAATTTTTTGAAGTACAATCCCTCCTTTGGAGAGGCTTGCTCATTAGGAGATGCTCACCTTTGCTCTTAGAACACGTTCCTTGATTGATTGTGTAGTCCTAAAATAAATAAACAAAATTAGATGTGAAGGAATTTCATTTTAAGACAATTATGTAATACAAAATGCTAAGTCGTAAGATGATGGATGTGATGTCGATTCAAGAGCTTAGAGAATTTAAATAAGAGCAATTCATCAGTACTTATAATTAATTTTTATGATCTTTTAAATTTATTATAGACTTTAAAAATTTTCAAAATTATTAACCACTCTCTTTTGAAAGAACAAGCTTTTTTTGTCGAAGAATAAAGGAAGCGAGCATTATTGACTCTGAAGAAGCGTGAATTAAAGCCCTTAGTAATACCAAGATTTGATGCTTGATAGGCTATCAAAGTTTTCATCAAAATGTCAAATGTACCAAAAGATATTCAATCAAATATTCAAAGCATGGGACTTTCAAGAATTGATGATCTTATCATCAATTATAGACCAAATTCCATAATTATTAAACTCATTGAAGGAGTTCATGAAGCTATTCAAGTGTCTAGCCTCTAGCAGTACCCACTTTATTGTCACACGGTTAGATCTCCTAATAAATGCTCTTTATCAAGAGAGAAAAATAAGGAAGCTTAAAGTTTTTACAAGGTTTGCATGGGCACCTTGAGTTGCAATTATTCTTGTCTTATTTCTAGACAATGGGTAAGTGAACTTTTCACAAAAACCCAAAGAATTATATGTATATCCACCAATATCAATAGATATTATATGTGTGACCCTAAGTGGTGGCGTACGACCTCCGTCACCACCAAGGCATGACACCACGGTGCCGGAGGAGCCGACACCCGCGTGCGTCCAACCCCCTCAACAAGCGAAGACGAAGGATGCTGACTTCCGCTACACGGCGTAAGGACCTCGTCTCGCCATGACACGTCACACTCCGGGCTCGCGCGCGTGGGGATCTATCTGCCTTATTTTGTTATTATGGACTTCCTTAGCCCGTGCGTGTTTAAGCGAGCCATTGCTTATTTTCCTCTCCCCCTTTTAGGCTTCCGGGTGGGTTCTTCCCTTTTTAGGATCCTACTCGTGAAGCCCTTCTTCTTTGTGAACCTTATTTTCTATGAGCATGTTAGGCTTTTGGGTTGTGGGCCTCAAGGGGGCCCTTTCCCTTCTCGGCCCACTATGGGCTCTATAAGAGGGGAAGGGACCCCCCCCCCACAAACCCTAGCTGTCATTTGAAGAAAGAAAGGAGTGAACTCCCTTTCAAGTGGCTGCTCAAGGAAGATCGAGGAAGGAGACCTACCACTGCTGCTCGATCACGAGCCGTCGTCGCGATCGCCGCCGAGACCGCAGCCTCCTCTTGCCCTGACCA
Source organism: Lemna minuta (assembly GCA_024174645.1). Taxonomy (NCBI): domain Eukaryota; kingdom Viridiplantae; phylum Streptophyta; class Magnoliopsida; order Alismatales; family Araceae; genus Lemna; species Lemna minuta. Next base: position 4,692,864 of record CM044106.1, read on the forward strand.
CGGGATATTATTTTCGCCGCCGTCACTGCCATTAAGCCGCCACCTTCGCCGCCCCTGTGCTGCCACTGCCGCCACCCTCGAGCCGCCGATGCCCCTGCCTTGTGCCGCCGCCGCTGCTCTCTCTCTCCCCATCAACTCCTGTCCATGTTTTCCCCTTTCACCAGCACATCCCACCTCCCTCTCCGTCTCCACCTCCCGACAACCTTTCCTTTGTTTCTCCTGCTTCCCCTCCATTCTCGATTCCTCCCCAGCTTTTGTACGCTCGGACCACCCTCCTCTCTCTCTCCCCGCGACCCTGCTCCCTCCCTGTGAACCTGCATTCATCTTCCCGTCACCCTGTTCTCTCGAGTTCTTTGACGCACGCTGAAATTCCTCTCCCTCCTCCCCGCAATACCCTTTCCAATTCCATCTTCCCCCCGGATTCCTCTCGATTCTCCCGTTTTTCCATTCATACCTTCCAACCGAGATCTCGCTCCTCCTCCTCACCCACGACCATCCACTTCCTGTGCGCATTCCCATATACCCCCCCCATTCCCTCATCTCTCGATCAACCAACTTCCTCTCTCCACAACCTCATCAATCGCCTCCCCGCGATCCGCCCATTCTCTCTCCTAGATCCCGGCCTGCCATCGGCTCCTAGACAGTATACCTTTCGCCGACCTTCATCATCTCCAACCCTTCGCCCCGATCCTTCCCTGAATTCCAACCGTCAAGTGATTCCCAATCCAATTGCCCGAACGTCACAAATTCATCATCCTGCCACAAAAGACCACTCTCCATCCCGGTTCGTCAACACTTCGCGAATTAGCCCATCTCCCTCTCGAATCTTCCCGTCGACCTGCACTTCTGTTCATGGCCCATCCCGATCAGGATTCGCGATTTCCCTCTAGAATTCCCGTCAGGTCTGCCGTGAAACCTGTTGGAACCTCTCTCTCCCCTATCTCTATCCACAAAATTACTATGTTCCCCTCTTCCATTCCTCCCGCAAGTCCAAAATCCAGTCCCACAGAATTCGATTCCCCTCTGCAGAATTTATCCGGCCGCGACATTCTACCGTTCGCGGAAATCAGCATCGTCACCACGCGCGATCGCACTGTTGGTTTCTCACACTCGGAAACTCACTCACTCACTATCGGATTCAAGAAGAAGAAAGAACAAAATGAAAGAAAGATGATTTCACTCTTACACACTTACTCGTTCACCGTATACACGCCTTAAAATAGGTAAAAACAGAAAAAACAAAGAAGAAAATTGTAACGACCATAACGGCCTGAGCGATGACGTGGCTTCACGATCGCCGTTATAACTCCTTGGATTTGACGGCCTTTATTTCATTGTCTTCACTTAATCTCCCACCTGCCATCCTAGCCTCATATCTAAAATCTGACCATTCATATTAACCTTCAAACTCCCCTTTAATCTGCAACAGTCCCGACGATCGAAACTCCAATCTTTGCACGAAATTCACAGAACTTAACTCTTCCGAGTGATTTTGTGAACAAATCCGCTAATTGATCTTCAGATCTCACGTATTCAAGCTTGATGAGTCCTTCTTCCATACAATCTCTGATGAAATGGTGTCTTGTGTCTATATGCTTGCTGCGGCTGTGATGAACCGGATTCCTTGTTAACTCTAAAGCTGGCTTGTTATCCACCAAAATCTTTACCAAATTCTCTTCCACTGACATTAATTCTTTGATTAATCGTGATATCCAAAGACCTTGACAGGTTGCTGAAGAAACAACTATATACTCTGCTTCACATGTTGACATAGCAACAACACGTTGCTTCACCGAATTGCAAGTAATTGGAAGTCCTCCCAAGAAAAATATTTGACCTAAAGTAATCTTCCTGTCATTTATGTCTCCAGCAAAATCACTATCACTATATCTAGTGATCTTCATGTCTCTGTCACCTCTTGTATAAAATACCGAAATTCACAGTACCATTCAAGTATCTTAAGATCCTCTTTGCTGCTGCAAGATGCTCTGAGCTTGGTTTATCCATAAACCTGCTCAAATAACTGACACAAAACGTTATATCAAGTCTTGTATTCATAAGATACCGGAGGCTCCCAATCAAACTCCTGAAGTTTGTCAAATTCACCAATTTTCCTTCAGCTTCTCTATGAGGTTTTAGATGCACTTCCATTGGTGTTTGTATAGCATTGCAGTCATCCATCTTAAATGCTTTCAGAATATGATTTATATAAGCTCTTTGACTCAAGAAGATATTGACTGAGGATTGTCTAACTTCCATTCCAAGGTATGAACTCAACAAACCTAGATCTATCATTTCAAATTTCTCCTTAATCTCTTCTTTAAACTTGCAAATTAGCTCCCCTCTTGGACCGGTGATTATTAAATCATCCACATATATTCCAACAAGCACTTTCTCCTTTTCACTTCCTTTATAAAATAAAGCAGCATTCAGTTTACTTCTTTTAAAACCGAGATCATCCATGGTTTTATTTAACTTTGAATTCCAAACCCGAGGTGCTTGCTTCAGCCCATACAGTGCCTTGGTGAGTTTTAACACATGAGATTTCTTCCCTCTCTTCACAAAACCTTCAGGTTGCATGACATACAAGTCTTCCTTAATCACCCCATTTAAGAATGCCGATTTAACATCAAGATGATGTAAATTCCAATTTAATTGAGCTGCAATAGCAATCAATATTTTGATGGAATCAAATCTAGCTACCGAAGCATATATTTCCTCATAATCAATTCCAAATTTTTAGAGTATCCCTTTTGCCACTAACCGGGCTTTGTGCTTCACTATAGCCCCTGTTTGATCCTTCTTCATTCTAAATACCCATTTAACTCCTATGGGTTTGATTCCGGGTGGAGCTTTTACTAAAGTCCATGTTTTGTTTCTTTCAATGGCTGATATTTCTTCTGCCATTGCACTTCTCCACACTACTTCTTTCACTGCTTCAGCATAAGTACAGGGTTCCTCCGTAATCAGTAGGTTTAAGTTATCATAAATTAAATTCGTTTCCTCATAAACATCCTGGATTGATCTATATCTTAGAGGTTCTTCATCAATTAAACTTCCATCCCGAATTGGATCACTCTGAGGCAATTCGGTTGGTTCTTCAAATACTTCATCAGTAGGTTGAAAAATATCTAGATTGAAATCCTCATAAGATATAGAATTACCTGGATTTCCCATCGAAAAATTTGAGGACTTTGACTCCTCGAATATCACATCCCTGCTTATACTTATCTTGCGGGTTGCAGGATCTATGCACCTATATGCTTTAGATCCTTGCTCATACCCAACAAACACCATTACCTGACTTCTGTCTTCAAGTTTTCCCACATTTGCCGTCACTTTTACATGAACTAATAAGCCAAAAATTCTGAGATGATTCACACTTGGTTTCCAACCAAACCAACATCATATGGGGTTTTCCTCTCCAACTTTTAAGTGGCGGATCTGTTCAAAACATAGGTACAGGTTGTCACTGCTTCTCCCCACAATTCTAATGGCAATTTCTTCCCTTTAAGCATGCTTCTTACAAGTCCCATAATGGTTCTATTTCTTCTCTCTACAACTCCATTCTGTTGTGGAGTATATGGTGTTGTTAATTGTCTTAGAATTCCATTCTCTTCATAGTATAGAATGAATTCTTTTGACAAAAATTCTCCACCACGATCACTTCTTGCACAGTTTAATTTCCTTTTTACCTCTACTTCAGCCACCATTCTAAATCTTTTAAAACCTTGTAGAGCTTCAGCCTTAATTGATAACAAATAAATCCACATATATCTTGAAAAATCATCAACAATGAGCAAGAAGTAAGACTTACCTTCTAGTGTTGGTGGTTTAATTGGTCCACATAAGTCCATGTGTACCAATTCAAGAGGTTTTTCTTCTCTAAAAACTGAGGCTTTAAATGAACACTTAGCATGCTTCCCTGATATACATGTAGAGCATAAGTCTTTCGGTTTGTCGATCACAGGTAATCCTCTTTCTAGTTCTCCTTTTATCATGCTATCAAGAGTATTAAAACTCTAACAATGACGGTTCCACGTCCTTCCTACTTGATGGAGGATCCGTCTCCAAAATTCACATTGCATGTTTCATCTTTATTAATAGAGTGAAAGAATGAGATAATACTTGTCATATGACTGCTCGCCCCTGTGTCAAGATACCACAAATTACAATTGACATCATCTCCATTCCCTTGAAGCAATTTTTCACTGAATTCACTGTCTGACAGAATCATTAAAGCCGATTCTTCATCAGATTCGTCCACTAAATTTGCTTTCTCTTCTTTCCCTTTCTTCCTTTTCTCAGCATGACACTCATCAGGAAAGTGGCCCATCTTTTGACAATTATAACATTTTATTTTTGATTTATCAAAAGGCTTCTTCTCACCTTCATCGTTTTCCTCCTTTTGCTGTCTTCCTCTTCCACGCCCTCTACCTCTTCCTCTCTGACTGAATCTACCTCTTCCTCTTGAAGTCTGACCTCTGTTAGTCTTCTTTGTCATCTTGGATGCTTTCGACAACAATGCTTGCTCCTCTTCACGATTGTCTCTTTCAATTAGCCTTGATTCATGCACACGCAATGAACCGAGCACTTCTTCAACTGTCATTGGTTTGATAGTGCGAATATGCTCGAGAGAGAGAGTTAGTGTATCAAACCTCTGTTGTAAAGACCTCAATAGTTTGGATACAACATCCTTTTCTTCAAGATTCTCCCCCAAATCTCTAAGTTCAGATAATACTTTCGTAAATCTTAAACTACACTCAATCATCTTCTCATCCTTCCTCATGGACAAGTTTTTGAACTCTCCCCTCAATAATTGAATTCTTGATTGAATCACATGGTCTGCACCGACGTGTAGATTCTTTAACGATTCCCAATTTTCTTTTGCTGATTTCTTGATGTCCATTTGAAAGCTTGCTGATTCAGGAATCGAACTGAGAATCGCCGACAATACAAACCGATCTTTCTTTCAGTTTTCTTCATCTCCTCCAATCACTTCCCACAGACCATGAGCCTCTAGGTACACTTCCATTCGCATTGCCCAGAGACGATAATTCGTATCCGATAATATGAAATTAGAGTTTGTCACCTGATTCTCTAATTTCTGCAAAACACCCGTTGATGATGAGCTCGCTCTCCGATCTTCTTGCGGTATCTCCACAAGTAGATCGCAACGCTCTGATACCAATTGTTGGTTTCTCACACTCGAAAACTCACTCACTCACTATCGGATTCAAGAAGAAGAAAGAACAAAATGAAAGAAAGATGATTTCACTCTTACAAACTTACTCGTTCACCGTATACATGCCTTAAAATAGGCAAACAAAAAAAACAAAGAAGAAGAAGATTGTAACGACCATAACGGCCTGAGCGATGACGTGGCTTCACGATCGCCGTTATAACTCCCTGGATCTGACGGCCTTTATTTCACTATCTTCACTTAATCTCCCAGCTGCCATCCTAGCCTCATATCTAAAATCTAACGGTTCAGATTAATCTTCACACACTCCACGCCACTGCTCGCCCGAATTCGCCCTCTCACGCGGTCGAATTCCCTCTTACATTCAGACGATCTCCTCTCCTTACTCGGCCAAATTTCACACCCCGAGCACCCCCAATATCCCCATCGTTCCTGGCGTTCGTCCCTCGCACCTCCCTACCGATTTCTCTTCTACGGGTCGCTCGAAGTCAGGAAATTGCGGCAGAAGGACAATTCGCCACATCTGGAGTGTCGCGACCTGTCCGATCGTGTCCCTTCCATCCGTGCCCTGTGGTCGCGTCGCCCGCGCCTTCTCTAGTGTTGACCATCCCTCCACGCTGTCCTCAGCACTCCAGCTCACCTGAAGGTAGCTTTTGCATACAGCTCCGGTCGCGCCTGCGCCTCAAGTAGGACTAGCCCTCCACACCTGTGACGATCCCACTTCCCCACAGACGCTTGCTTCAGTGCCACGCACGACCCTGTTGCATTTGCCTCACGCCATCGCCCAGATCCGCGCCTGGGTTGCATACTGAACAGCATTCTGGGTCCACTCCCACCTTGGGCCACGACCGCTCCTTCTGCCCTCGCTCGTGCCCACTCCCGCGTGATCCAGTTGCGTTCGGCCTGTACAACGCGTGATCGAGCTACGCATCCCCACTCGGATACCGCTCGCTCCCGGATAACTCTTCCCCACGTCAAGGGTTCCATCGGGCCCACGACGCCGCCGACTCGGCCCGTTCTTGCCGACCGTCCGTTCTGCATACGAACCACCTGCACTGTCACGACTGACCAAGCATGTGCCCTGCAGGTTAGGCATGCATCCCTCTTCTTTACATTGAAGTACTATGTTTCTTTGAGTATTTCCCAGGTCTGCTTCCTCTGCCGTCGGGACGTAGTTTAGGTCGAGTGACTAGACGACTCGAGTGGATTGAGAGCGTGGTCCAATCCGTCAGGTTGATTGTCGAGCTCCCCATCGACAATCTGAGGCTCCCCGCATATGTGGACGTGGGTCAGGAGGTCTTCCGGATCGACACTACTCGGCGCACTCTAGGAGCTCCAAAGACAACGTGCGGGAAAGTATTTGCTTGTTGGCATTAGTTGGTCATTACATCTTAATAGTTCACCGTAAGGCATCCCTTCCCTAGGCTCACCCGTAGTAGTTCAATGTGCAACCGGGTATACCACCCTGGTCCTGCATCACTAAGGTTGACATAACTTATTAATTAATAACTTCATAGCCTCATTATAGCTTATTCATCAAGATTACTAATTTTCTATATCAATATATGGATCGATTTAACCCAATTGACAAGTCGATTTCCCAACTTGGTGGGTATCAAGCTATACCACATCTAGGAGATAGGGAGTGTATAATAACTCTTATATAGAACTTTTTCGTCATCAATAATCGTGTCTGTAATGTCCTTCATTTACATAAGACCTATGAATAACTATGCTTATGTGATAACATGCAATTTGTACATGAATTTACATGATTATTAATACAAATTAAGGCATTAAGTATTCCATTTGTATGCATGTTATCATATTTTCAGTGCATATCTATCATTTCATGTAATTTTAGGTTATCATATAAAAATTATATCATTTTATGGATAACTATGCATAATTCGATAACATAGTTTTATTCCCATCTATATTTAAGATCATAATTACTTTTTCATAAGTAAATGATAAGAAAAAATATTTGTATTTACACTCATGTATTTTTATAGTTTTTATTTTGTTAGAGGAATGAGTGTATTTTTGAAATTAAAATTTATTCTCCTTTTATTTGAATAATTTGACTTTTAAAAATGATAGAAAATTTAATTTCTGATCCAAAGAAATAATTTTTGATAATTTGGAGTATTTTGAAAATTTTGAATTTTCTAATTTTTAGAGATTTTCTAGAATTTTTCTGAATTTATTTAGACCAATTTTTGATTTTTAAAAGAATAAAAAAATGTTTCTATATATCACAAGCTGACATGGCAGAGCATCGCCACGTGGCAGCATGTGTAAGTATGTGTGTTTGTACTTGTACACATGTGAGGGCACATGTTCATGCGTGTGTGCACCTGTGCACGGGTGTGCGTGCTTGTGTGCATGTGAGCAATTTCTGGGTTAAACATCTATTATGGATTTTGGCTAACCCACTATACTTGCATACCTTGTATACTCGTCAAATCATCAAAATTTATGTAATGCGGGACTATTTATGTTTGTTTTAATTCGCAAGTGACGTGGTGCAATCTCGAGCGGATGATCGTGCGATTACATCGAGATCGTCGGATTTCACTTACTCAAGGGGGTACGTGGCTGCATCAGATTAGGCAGCAATTTGTTTTAAGATGATTAAATTTCTGCCGCTCATCTAGGGAGTTATAATAGTCAAAATTTAATGCACCTTGATTGACACATGAACTTATCTCGATCGCTCAATGAAGATCAAACGGTGGGTGTTAAGTGACGCTTCTTCTTCACGCGCGATGTGGTATAATCTGAACTCTTCATCATCGATCGAGTAGACACTGCATAAAGATGACGATTCATGAATCAGCATTTAATCTTAGCCGTTGCTCAAAGATGAAGAGACGCATCCAACAGTCATGCCCAATTCCTCTATAACTTGAGATGTTCTTCGACGGAAAAACTTGTTATTTTGATATTTCATGAAAGACAAACTATTTAGACAACTTAGTCTTGGAATCTCTTGTTTCCTATTTCTTCTAAACTATTTGAAATCAAAATTTGGTGGAGAGAATCAGAAGAAATCATCTCTTGAATGGTGAGATTCGTTTTCAAAATCGCTGAATGAAAAGCCTTGACTCTGGTAATTAGTTGGATCATTTCGAGTGCGACTTTGGGTTAGATTACGTGTTTTCCTCCTAATATTTCTTCCTGTAGGATTAAATTTTAATTTTGAATCTTAGATTAACTTAAATTTAGATTTAATTTCAGTTTTTATCATGAATCGCGATCTATTTTCTTTCTTGATTTCAAGCCTTGATTTCTTGGCAAATTCTGATCCAAATCCATTGATTGTTTATTCTTTGGATTCATCTTGGAGTTATCTTTCTTATTATAATAAAGTCTCTAATTTCTCACCTCAGTTAATTGTCTGATTTGATCAAATTTTAAAGACATCTCAAAATTTCTCTTATTTCTCCATGGATTCGATCCTTCTTTACCATTATACACTTTAATTAGTGATTTAATCTTTAAATTGGTGAGTTTGGAACTTGTTTTGACACGAGTTTGTGTGTATTCAACGACTGACCGAAATCATTTCACGAGTATGGCCAAATATCAAATCTTAATCGATGACTCAAGTTGGTATTGATATGTGGAAGAAATCATCAAGAACACCTTCGATATTTTCACTACCTTGGCCCCAAGGGTTATTCTCATCTCATCCCTAGAGCCAATTTCTTCTAGCACCAAATGCGTGCAACCTTATCTTAACCACACAATCACTTTGAAAGAGTTTATGTTATACCTAATATTTGACGTTTTGAAAATCTCGTGGCTATGGATTTGTAAGTCATAATATAAACACAATCATTCATCCATAAAATGTCTTTCACGTCTCAAGTCAAAAGACAACATACATAACCATAATTTGAATCAACTTGATTGACAATTAGATATGATACCATTTAAAATTTTATTTAGATAAATTCAATGAACTATTTTTTTGTAGATCACCCACTATCTATCATCAGGGTCTTTACACCAATGGCCACAAGATCAAGCACACTCATCATATGAGTGGGATAAAACATTGTTTTTCTTTCTAGATGATTTAATGTCCTTCTTGAATATACCTCAAATAGGACCTATCTTTTAAGACTTGAAATTTTTGGAGTATGATCTCATCATAATTCAAATAGTCATTACATTTTCTCAGGACTCCATTGTAAAGAAATCAGAAAAAATTTCATTTTAATGAGCATAAACAAGATACTTAGAAATGTGATTGCCTTAAATGCCACATAATATCCATCACATGAGGTATTGATTCCTAAAATTTGTGTCTAGATCTTGAACTTCTTATAAAACTACTTTAACCCTATATCTCTTTGTGAGAGATATTCATCATCCGATACTCTAAAAGTAGTATCCAATTATCAATAACTCAGTATTTGATGCAATCAAATTTATATCATGTTTCTTAACTTTAGTGGGACAGTCCCATAATCTAAGGTAGGAGAAGTTCAGCTTCTTCCCTTTCAATATCTCATGAGGTGTGAAATCTAGAGATTTTTTGGGCAACACATTGAGGACACATGATGTTGTTATAAGTGAATATACCTAAAGGGATACTAACACCTTTAAGAAACTCATCATAGATCGAGCCATGTCCAACAAGGCACAATATCTCATCTCTAATATAATAGTTATCTAAGGTATATAGGAACGAGTTAATTGATCAAGGTTCCCATTACACAGGAACAGTGAACTCTATAATTAAGTATTCAACTCCTCGATCTAAATAAAGGGTCTTTATGTACTTTCTAGATTCTTCTCTACTACATTCTTAAACTATCAAAAATTTTCAAAGGTTTTCGACATATACCTCATTAGGTATACCCATCATGAATGGAAGAAAATCTTTACTAAAAGTGATGGAATTGGAGCTGCCTCCTCTTACTTGAACAAGAATTGAGAGACATAGATCAAAATATATTAGCTCCAACATGCCCTTAGCACATTTGTGGTCCCTAGGCAAGGAGATTTGAACTATGGTATAAGATTCATAAGTCACAAATGATTCATAATAAAAAATGCCTACATATGCATCTATAAACAACTTTTGTTATCTTCTATTGCCAACATGCCTGTCTAAAGACAAATATATGTGCTCATCTCAATGAGTTCAATTCCCAACACTGCCAACCTCTCCTTCCACTTTACAATCTTTACTACATGTGTTTGTATATTTCATATCTTTGAGTGCTAATTTTCTCTTCAATTAGTTCAATTAGATGAAGTGATAACATGCAAAATTGTACGCCTAAACTACACATTCTTGTTGCATTTTTGATGGAGAATTATTTTGAAACATGAACACAAGGGTTCTAAGTGAACCTATCCTCCTCCTCCTCCTCCTCCTCACTCATGAGTTTGAAAATTATCCATTCATTTAAATGGATGAAGAAGACCTCTCTAAATCATTAAAGAGAGAGTAGATCTTAAGGGATTTATTTTCCCTCTTTTCCCTATTTTATACTGATCTAAAGATTGATTTGGTCAAACATTTATCCTTATCCTTAGATAACTAGAATTCTCTGAGTGGACCAAGTCAACCACCATTATACCTTTGATATAGGTTCCTAATTGTCCAAACCACATCCACTATATCATAGGTCCCTTGTGTGAATAAATGATCTCAAGAAACATCAATAGGAAGCATTTTGTGTATACTCCTTATCTTTTTTGAAAACCACCTTTAGATAGAATTATAGGAGATCTATTATTTATGGAAGTACACTATCTTCAGAGATCAAATCCCTTATGAAGTAATCAGTATGAAGAAGTTTGCTGTTAAAGAGGACAATCCTCGGTTAACATAAAATCATGAAGTTATCACTATGAAGAAAGCTATCAAGCAAGAAAGACCATCACGAGAATTGTCCCTCCTATAATCCTCGTTGAACACATCTTCATGGTTAAAAAGTTTTATTGCCCATAAAGTCTCATCTTACTCGTCAAGGAAAAACAACGACAGCCATCCATGTGGAGAGGAAGACAATCATAGAGCACAACCCCTATCCATGTGGAGATATATCGACAAAGTAATCCCTATAAAACAAAACCTCTATGATTTTAAAGGTCGTGGGCCTTCCACATCCTCATCTACAACAAAGGAAATACCTCTCGTCCGAATATGAACTTCACGAATGATAAGAACGAAGTTTCCTAAAACAAGAGACAGCTAATCACGAGCAACTCCATGAATACAAGATGTAAGTCAAAGCTCTACTTGTGTACTCGAAGCGGCTCGCAGAGATCTCCGCGTCACTATCGCGCAAGCAAGAGCGATGGTTCAACAAGAGGGAATGCTTCATAGTCAGCTCCCTCAGCCAGAAGCTCGCCAAAGAAGCGGTCACATGTTCCACATACGAACTCACCTCGCAAAGTCTCCAAACTAACGCCACCGAGAATGGATGCTCCTTGTCGTCTCGTTGCGGCCTTTTTCGTCACCCCGCGCGCAGGAATTTTTTTGACCTCAAGATAAAAATACACACTGTTTAGATGCCAACAACTCTTCAAGAGATCGTGGAAATATCGCGATAGTTATCTCACGTGCACGACGTCTCTACGTCACCACATCGCCTAATAATCCCAACGACGAGATATCATCAAGCTTAGCTAATTCCGAAGGAGCGAGCCGCGAAGATACAAGCACTTTCTCACTAATCTTCACGCGTCCCGCCAACGAGATGTCAGCATTCGTGAGGTCAAAGTAAAAATACGGGAATCTCTCCACGTCGCCATGCTTACACGATTAATCCGACGACGGAACGTCATCGAGAGGTAATTTTATTCATCTCCTCTTCCCGCCGAATGAAAGTCAAAAAGACGCCAAATGAGTCAACTGAAGTAACCGCCACGAAGCTGACTTCGCGCGACTTTCCCATCTTTCGTTCCTATAAAAAAACGGAACTTTGTAACAATCATAGGCAGTTGTTGTTTTATGAAAAACTGGGTTACTTGGTTCGTTGTTACCCTTCGTGTTCATCGTCTTCCCTGTGCCTCTCCCACTTCCCTCATCTCCGATTCTATCTCCCTTTCCCTTTCTCCCCCATTCTGTCCGCTTTTCAACACTTTACGTCCGGACGCACCGGCGGAAATTTCGGATAATCTTGATATCTCCACGAGCATTCTCTTCACCGTAACAGAAGGTATCATCCTTATCTTTCTTTTTGTGAGAATAGTTCATCTCCAAGATCCGTCAGCCCACGTTAGATGCATTCTCTTATCTATTCTTTTCTATTTCTTACTTACATCTTCCATTATTCCCTGCCTTATCCATTCCATACTTCTTCTCCTCTTATTTATCCTCCCTATCATCATAATTATTCTCTTATATTCCACATTAACTCCACTATCATCACTATCTAAAGTAATTATTAAATAATCTCCACTCTCTAATTCTCTATTTAGTAATCTCTGTCCTAACTCCCTTAATATCTATTTATATTCTCTATTCCCTAATTCATTATCATCCTTTCTATTTCTCTTATTTCCTCATTATCCTTCTACCATATCTAATCTGATTTTCTACTTAGTTCCTTCAGTGATATCACTTCATAGGTCCTCCCTAATTTGTAGGATTATTAATATTTCTAAATATCCTACATCATATTTGGTATCAGTGCTCAGTTTGAATTGATATCATTTTAAATGGGAATTAGTATTATCCATAAGATATATTGATCATCATGAATCCCACCCAAGACGAACCCATGCCTTCTTGGGCCAAATTTTTTTTAGAGATTGTGCAAGCCAATACTATGATATTAGATAGGCTAAACAATAGTCTGGAGAACCCAGAATCTCTAGAGGAACCCATACCTACTTGGGCTAGAGCCCTTATGGAGGAAATAGATCAGATAGACATGAGGCTTCAGAAGTTAGAATCTCTAGATGAATCCAACTCTTGGGAAGATAACTCTCCTCAAATAGAGATTCCAGATGAGCCTATTAATGATTATCCTCATTTCTCTAATTTTGTGCCTTCTAATGATTATTATCCAAGGGATATGATAGATTATCAGTATACTGAAGCTAGAGTGGACATCCCTATTTTTAAGGAAGAATATGATCCAAAAGAATACCTCAATGAGGATATGACTAGTAGCCTTCCACAGACCACTCAATTCACAAACCCTACCTCTAGAATAAATAGTACCATTAGGTGTTATAAATGCTGGAAAGTAGGGCATGTTAAGGCTGATTGTTCAAACTTGATCATAGTTATGGATGATTCCAACCCTCCTCCTACTTATGATAGCAAGGAATTTAAATTAGAAGATGAAATTCATGAATTAGATAAGACAATATCCATTGAGCATGATCATATCATTCATGATATTGTTTTAAAAAATTTTGCATCATCATATAAACGATATAAAACCTTTATTGCTTTTCCTAGAAGATATAAAATTCTTAAACCAAGTGAATTATTAGATACTAAATTTCACCCTCCTATACCTCTTAAATTCTCTTTTACATTTCAACAAAAAAACTATATACCTTTTAAACTTCTCTTAAAAACTAATACTCATATTTGGTATCATATTTATTGGGGCATATCTATTTCACTACTACTTTGGACTTAATAGAATTTCATGAGAATGATCTACCTATTGAAATGTTTTCATCTTCCCATCCTCTTGAAAGTCAATTCCTTCCAAATTATTTTTCTTTCTTCTACTCTTGTGTCTAATGTTGGACTTATAGATATGATCATTGATCATCGAACTATTATCACTGATCTTAAAGAGGATGATTACTTAATTTTATTACAATGGAATGGCAATACAATAAGTGATGCTTCTTGGATTACTTCCCTTGATACATTACATTATGCCCCTCATTTGCTTCTGACTTTTATTATATATGAAAGACACTTCCTCGGAGATGAAGTCCTCCAACCCCGGGGGAATGATGGAGAATTATTTTGAAACATGAACACAAGGGTTCTAAGTGAACCTATCCTCCTCCTCCTCCTTCTCCTCCTCACTCATGAGTTTGAAAATTATCCATTCATTTAAATGGATGAAGAAGACCTCTCTAAATCATTAAAGAGAGAGTAGATCTTAAGGGATTTATTTTCCCTCTTTTCCCTATTTTATACTGATCTAAAGATTGATTTGGTCAAACATTTATCCTTATCCTTAGATAACTAGAATTCTCTGAGTGGACCAAGTCAACCACCATTATACCTTTGATATAGGTTCCTAATTGTCCAAACCACATCCACTATATCATAGGTCCCTTGTGTGAATAAATGATCTCAAGAAACATCAATAGGAAGCATTTTGTGTATACTCCCTTATCTTTTTTTGAAAACCACCTTTAGATAGAATTATAGGAGATCTATTATTTATGGAAGTACACTATCTTCAGAGATCAAATCCCTTATGAAGTAATCAGTATGAAGAAGTTTGCTGTTAAAGAGGACAATCCTGGTTAACATAAAAATCATGAAGTTATCACTATGAAGAAAGCTATCAGTAAGAAAGACCATCACGAGAATTGTCCCTCCTATAATCCTCGTTGAACACATCTTCATGGTTAAAAAGTTTTATTGCCCATAAAGTCTCATCTTACCGTCAAGGAAAAACAACGACAGCCATCCATGTGGGAGAGGAAGACAATCATAGAGCACAACCCCTATCCATGTGGAGATATATCGACAGTAATCCCTATAAAACAAAACCTCTATGATTTTAAAGGTCAGGGCCTTCCACATCCTCATCTACAACAAAGGAAATACCTCTCGTCTGAATATGAACTTCACGAATGATAAGAACGAAGTTTCCTAAAACAAGAGACAGCTAATCACGAGCAACTCCAGTGAATACAAGACAGAAGTCAAAGCTCTACTTGTGTACTGAAGCGGCTCGCAGAGATCTCCGCGTCACTATCGCGCAAGCAAGAGCGATGGTTCAACAAGAGGGAATGCTTCATAGTCAGTCCTCAGCAGGAAGCTCTGCCAAAGAAGCGGTCACATGTTCCACATACGAACTCACCTCGCAAAGTCTCCAAATCAACGCCCACCGAGAATGGATGCTCCTTGTCGTCTCGTTGCGGCCTTTTCGTCACCCCTCGCGCAGAGGAATTTTTGACCTCAAGATAAAATACACACTGTTTAGATGCCAACAACTCTTCAAGAGATCGTGGAAATATCGCGATAGTTATCTCACGTACCGACGTCTCTACGTCACCACACCGCCTAATAATCCCAACGACGAGATATCATCAAGCTTAGCTAATTCCGAAGGAGCGAGCCGCGAAGATACAAGCACTTTCTCACTAATCTTCACGCGTCCCGCCAACGAGATGTCAGCATTCGTGAGGTCAAAGTAAAAATACGGGAATCTCTCCACGTCGCCATGCTTACACGATTAATCCGACGACGGAACGTCATCGAGAGGTAATTTTATTCATCTCCTCTTCCCGCCGAATGAAAGTCAAAAGACGCCAAATGAGTCAACTGAAGTAACCGCCACGAAGCGACTTCTCGCCGCGACTTCCCATCTTTCGTTCCTATAAAAACGGAACTTTGTAACAATCATAGGCAGTTGTTGTTTTATGAAAAACTGGGTTACTTGGTTCGTTGTTACCCTTCGTGTTCATCGTCTTCCCTGTGCCTCTCCCACTTCCCTCATCTCCGATTCTATCTCCCTTTCCCTTTCTCCCCCCATTCTGTCCGCTTTCAACACTTTACGTCCAGACGCAATCGGCGGAAATTTCGGATAATCTTGATATCTCCACGAGCATTCTCTTCACCGTAACAGAAGGTATCATCCTTATCTTTCTTTTGTGAGAATAGTTCATCTCCAAGATCTGTCAGTCCACGTTAGATGCATTCTCTTATCTATTCTTTCTATTTCTTACTTACATCTTCCATTATTCCCGTCTTATCCATTCCATACTTCTTCTCCTCTTATTTATCCTCCCTATCATCATAATTATTCTCTTATATTCCACATTAACTCCACTATCATCACTATCTAAAGTAATTATTAAATAATCTCCACTCTCTAATTCTCTATTTAGTAATCTCTGTCCTAACTCCCTTAATATCTATTTATATTCTCTATTCCCTAATTCATTATCATCCTTTCTATTTCTCTTATTTCCTCATTATCCTTCTACCATATCTAATCTGATTTTCTACTTAGTTCCTTCAGTGATATCACTTCATAGGTCCTCCCTAATTTGTAGGATTATTAATATTTCTAAATATCCTACATCAATTTTGGTCTTAAAATTTCAAAACCATTCATTCTTCTTGAATGTTATCATGGTGTTGTGACAAAATAAAGATTTTCATTGATGTATGAAATGAAAGAGGTAGTTACAAATTATTTGGGCTATTATGAGATTTTCAAAAGGCATAATAATAGGAATTGTGAAGACGAAATTCAAAAGGATCTTAATAGCCTTAACTGATCTATGTTTTTTTAATAGTAATAACAATAATAATATACATTTATTTTTGTATGGATGATTATCTCTTTAAGCTTGCAGTTACATTTACTATTTTTCTTAATAGTACAACACTGTTTTTACTAATGCCCTTAATGGGCCAGTTGGGACTGACAAACTTTGGAAGATTCTTTGACAAGCTATGCATGTGAATGATGTGGACCAATCACAAGACCTGGCTTAAGGAAGAATACAAAGCGATGTTTATAAAGAATATTCTCATTTCACCTGATGTGTAAGAGATTCAGACGCATGGGCGATCCTCCACCAATTGTGTAAATCATAAACATAAGTTGAGTAACAAAGGCATGGGGCATAGTGGCGCATGTGGAGCAATGCGTATCAAAGAACATACCAAATTTTCAAATGCATGCTTCACAAATTCGGTAAGCATAAAGACGAAGAGGGGGACTAATTTTAGGGCATTCTTGATTTCCCCCCCCCCCAACTGAAGTTTGGCCTAGAGGACATAGCAGGGAGAAGATCCATTCCGCCGATCTTTAACAATCCCTGGTGCATCATCGAGTTGATGAATGCGATTCAAAGGTGTGAAGAGCTTTGTGAGGATTGGTTTACGGTTTCGAAGCATTATGTTTTATATTCAAATGTTTTCTGCAAGTAGATTTGTTGTTTTTGATCATTCCTTCTAGAATTTCCAACTCCTTATTAGTTTCAATGGGTTTTAATTCCCCTTAAATTAAAAATTTATGATTTTTAATTTGTAATTTGTTGAGCGTGAAATTGAACATTAAAGGTGAGATTGCTTCTAGATAGATTTTCTTTATTTTTCTTCTTTCTTCTCTTATTTTCGGAGCATCACTTTTTCTCAGTCCGAGGGAAATAAAATAATGGAATAATTCAGTGAAAATTCATGAAAAAAGGAAATGTTCTAAAGTGAGTTTGCATGATTCAAGAAGCTAAGGTGTCACTTCTGTTTTTTTTTTAGTTCATCTAGAAATCTCTAATCACTGCTTGCTTTTTGTTAAACTCAGTCTTTCTTAATTCGAAGGTGTTAAAAATCAGTTATATATTTTTTTCATTTTCCATCTCAAGAGACAAGTTGATTCTAAAATCAAATAAAAAACAATAAAAACTTAAAAGGATAAAAATCAAAACAAAACATTGGTAATAGTTTAGATGAATTTAAATATAAGATTTAGTTGAAGAGTTATTCCGACAAACGAATTAGGAATTTTCTTTAGAGCATGATTAGGAAATTCATGTTTCTTGACCAAGTTTGTTGGCTTTTCTTCGAAAATTTAATAAACCAAAATCGTAGTATGAGAGAAGAGGCTTAATTCAAATATATAAGTGATGAGATCATTTTGAGTCAACTATAATCATTATTTTCTATCGGTTTTAAAATACCATCTGGATTTTTGATTTGTTACAAATCTTTCTATGTTTTTTTAATATAGTTGATTTCGTAAAAGTCCTGTCTTAAATTAGAAAAAGAGGAAATCATTGCCACAGTGATGGAGAATTATTTTAAAAATATGAACACAAGGGTTCTAAGTGAACCTATCCTCCTCCTTCTCCTCCTCCTCCTCCTTATCTACCACTTTGTGAAATTATCCATTCCTTAAATGGATGAAGAAGACCTCTCTAAATAATTAAAGAGAGAGTAGATCTTAAGGGAATTATCTTCCCTCCTCTTCTTATTTTACACTGATCCAAAGATTGACTTGGTCAAAAGAAGTTAGCCTTATCCTTAGATAAATTAGAATCCCTTGAATGGACCAAGTCAACCACCATCTTATCTTGATATAGGTTCCTTATTTTCCAAACCATATCCACTATATCATAGGTACCTTGTATAGTTATAATTAATGATCTCGAAGAAAATCAGTAGGAAACCCCTTTGAATTATATCCCTTATTTTCTATGAAGACCACCTTTAGTTAGCATGCTAGAAAAGATCTAATAGAAGAATCTATCCTTTTATTTCACCTCAAAGCAAAGCCTTTACATGAGTATTATCATGCATTTACCCATATGGAAGCAAATTCAACAGGAGGATAGCTTATGAAGAAAATAAGCTAAGAAGATTACTCTCTTAATTAATGAAGAGTTTCAAGAATAATATGAGAAGACCATTCAACATGAAGACAACTACAGCAAAGACTCAACGGTTTCTAAAAGATCCTGAAGAGCCTTTATCTATTGAAAGCCATCCTAAAGAAAGCTGAATATGGAGAGACATCAATGAGCTCTACATGTCATTCTCTGACCATGATGAAAGCAAAGAAGATGACAAGTTTACCATGAAGAAATGAAAGAGTATTACCTCAAATCCTACGTGAATCAAGCTCCATGAAGATAGAAGACCCAGATGATGGTTTGCTCAAGACTTCCAAAATACCTCAGAAGGCTTATGAAGACAACTCATCATAAGAGAAGCCTTATAAATGAAACCCTTAATCTCACGATCCAGTCAAGTGAAGAATGAAAAAAAATACTGGATGCCCCGGTCGAAGGAGACTGAGAGATAAATGAAACCCCCTATCCCATCTATCGGCCACCATCCGAGCAGTAAATACACATGGGAATCTCCCCGTGGATACTGTCCTTCTATCGAGAACGAAAGCTACTACCAAAAGCTACTACCAAGAACGGATAGAGAAACTACTTCTCCCGAAGATAACGAATCCACGTGGGATTACACGTGGTGAGAAAGAGAATTTATCATTACCTTCTTCGCCGAAGAACCGCAACCGAAAGTCAACATCAAAGATTTATTCTCACTCGTTTGAAATAATATGAGGAGGAATGAACTCGCTTGTACCTGTACATCGGGGTAGTGCACGAAGAATCCTGCTCCACCAACGCGCGGTCATAAAAGGTACATATCGGGAGAGGCAGCTTGGAGCGGAAGCCTCTCGGTCATCCCACGTCCGAGAATAGATGTTCTTTGTCATCCGAGAGCTCTCCGTCAACCGAGAACAGACTTCACGTCGACGAAGACTCTTCAATCGTCCCCGACTAATGACGAATATCCAATTTCCTGCAGCCAATTATCTTCTGCGACCGCTGTGCGAGAAGCGTTACAAAAGACGACGGAAAAGAACGATATTACCTGGTCGTAGGCGTTGACTTCCGAAGGACGCACGGAAGACAGCATACTTTGGAAACCTCGGATATGCCATCAATTATCAATTATAACCATCGCGGAAACCGACGGAAAGCAAAGGGCGTCAGCGAACGGGTTAACAGTCCGCACGAAGACTGTGAAGCGACGCGTCTTCTTTGTGTCATTCTTCCTCTCCATATTCTATAAATAGAGAACTGTAGGAGAACGAAAGGATGATGTTTTTATTGATAAACTTTGGTTACCCTTGAGTTACGGCTCACTTGTGTTCACTGTGCATCGTGTTCTTTCACCGTATCTCCATTACTCTCCCGCCTCTCCTTCTCTCCGACTCTACCTCCCTCTCTTCTCTCCCCCATTTCTGTCGTCTTTCAACACTATAAATCCGAAGCACTTCGAGACTATCCGATGTCAGCGGGAGTAATCCAAGGCATCTCTTCTTGTCTTCTTCAGGTAATTCATCCTCCTCTCTTCTCGTGATGATAGTTCTTCCATATACTATCTTTAAGTCCAACATAAGATTCCTCATTCCTTCTATTCTCCTCTATTCTCTATCTGTTTTCGTCGCTTTCTCTCCCTCTGGCTATTCTTTGCATTATAAAATATATCCTCATAAATACTGTTCTTCATTAACTAAATCACTTCCTATTCTCTCATTCTTACCTCTTATAAATACTCATCATAGCCATCATTACTCTTATTCCTAAATTTCTAGTATATTCTATTAAATAGTCTCTGAATTACATACATCCATCCCTACTTGATATCATTCATAGATCCTCCCCCATATTGTAGGATTTAGATACCTCTTCTAAATTATCCTACATCACACAGCCTCCCTGGGATGCAACCCCTTTATTGAGCCACATCTTTTGATAATTAGGAGATTGAAGGGAAACTTTTATACATTTTATTGCATAAGTTCAAATACCAGCACAATCAGGCTTTCAATTCGAGTAATTTGGACTTATCATGAAGCAACATGGTTCATGTTTCCATATTCTCATGTTGCTACTAAAACTCATTATGTGTGGAGGCTAGCATGTAACATGATGGAATCATTCTTTCTCTTCATTATATCTCCTATTTTAGCCCATCTCTCTCTATGACATAAGCCATTTGCTCAAAATTAAGATGAATATTTAAATTTCTAACCCAGATTGTGGAGTTTAGGCTAGTCAAACAATTGACATCTAATATATTGCAGATTGGGTTATTCAACAACATGTTCGCCAATACAAGATTAATGATAATTAATCATTAATTCTAGAAGAGATTTTTGTTCATTGAAAATAATAGTCCCATTAAAATTCCACTAATATACATTTTTACAAGTCCCATGGTTGGTGCTCAATGATGTAATATGATTGGTAGATTAAACTTCAAGTTAAAATATTGATTCTAATCCCCACCAAGATATTTTTTAGTATCCCTTTTCATACATCTTGAGAGTTCTATGAGTAGCTTGATCTTGTTGGCTACATTATTTTAATTAACAAAAGAATCATCAAGAAGTAGTGATTAACCATCATTGATTGGCTCAAAGACTTAAGGATTCCCCTTAGTTCTTAGCTCATTGTTGATATCTTAGAGACAAATGGCCATCATGAGCTTGCATTAGATGCAAATGAGGAAGCGATGTTGGAGTACCAGAAATGTTACATGCTAACATCCACATGCAATGATGTCTAGAGACAACATGAAGATATAAAATTAAGAGCCATTTTGTTTTGTATGATGGAGCTATTTTTTATATATAGTACTGTTACATATCAAAGAGCTTATTTAGGGCTTGGATGGCCAATTTGTCTTCTATAAAGCTTGTGCACTAAAAATGGTAGAGTTGATCAAAAGGTTTGTAGTGCTAGAAATTGTGGTCTTGGCCAAATTTGACAACACAATGCTTGTACATTGCTAATGTTCATATTCCCTTAGCACTCCACTACATCTAGCCTTAGCCATCTAAAGCTACACATTGGTTAAAAAATTACATAAATCAATCAAGAGATAGCAATTAAAGTAAAATTTAAATCCAACTCCCACCCTTTTTCATTTTTCCTGTGTATTGTCCCTATCTTTTTAGAATAACCTATGAGTCTTTGTTTTTGTGACTTCACCCATTTTCTTTTCAGACTTCTTGTTCCTATTTTCCCTATTTTCTCCCTCAATCTCTTATCCATCTTCTCATTTTTAAAATTCTTTTAACTTTTTATCATGTCTCAAATTTTTATGTTGTTTTAGTTTATGGAGATACTTTCAATTTCAGCCTAATGAACTTGATCGCGTATGTTTTCCGTCGTTGTTGTGCATCAATTTCATGAAATAAAATATAGTTCCTCACATAGTATAGTGTCGGCAAGGGTTGAATCCATAGGGAGCTAAAGTAATGAGTTTATGTGTTCAAAAGAAAGATGAGGGCGACAGAAGATGTGTGAGTTGGGATGGAGCACGTGGAGGTGACTATGAGAGATAATTTTGAGTTTGTCTTAGACTTAAGATAAAAATTAGAAAAGAGATGAGATAATTAGATTAATAGAGATGAAAATGGAGATAATATAATGGAAAGATGAGAAAATAGATGGCGGTAGAAATAGATAAATGCACGACGAGGGTGAGAGTGAGAGATGCACGCAGAGATAATGTCAAAGCCACTTCAATAAAAGAAAAAGACAAAATAAAAACAAAAATAAAATGTATGTCTACTATATATGGAGATTTTCTCAAGCCAAAATCTAATCTAGATCTTTGCACAAACCCCGTTGGTGTGCCTGTCCTATGCCGGGTGATACTCGATCCGCTCTGATCATGATCTTTGCTTGCTCTCTTCTCCACTACAAGATTGAGCATCAACCAATGCTCTTCCTTGGGCCTTGACCTCCTCTCCCTTTCCTTCAGGTAGCCTGATGCTAAGAGAGAACCAAAAAATTTAAGGAGAGAAAAATGAACGCTTTTATAGGTGGGTTCCTAGGATTTGAGTATAAAGAGGGGTAAAAGAGTCGAGTTATTAAAATCAATTTTTTTCCAGCTTGATTCTTTAATCCAATCATAAACATGGATATATGGTTAAAAGATGAATCTAAAAATAAACTTTTAGCTCAAAACTCTATCTAGATCATGAGATTTCATGATTTTAATTTAGAGAAATCCTAGACGTTAATTGAGATCGTGTGGAGAGGCATTTTTGTAAATTTCTAACTCAAAAAATTGGAGGGATATTTTTTTATAAATTTTCACTTCAAAATTTGGCGGGGCATTTTTATAAATTTTCACTTCAAAAATCGGAGGGGTATTTCTGTAAATTTCTACTTAAAAAAAATTAGAGTGGCATTTTTGTAAATATGCTTAAAATCAGAAAACTCCCTAAAAAATTCCTGAAAAATTCTTGAAAAATCGTTAAACTTATAAATTGAATATCTCGCAAAATTCAACTCATTTTTCTATGATTTTTTCTCCATTAGAACAAGAATTTAATCCTCTATCTTTCATCCAAAAATATCTAAAATCCTAAGAAAATATTAAGGTCTCATTTAATAAAAATTTAGTTTGGTCTAACCTCTTTAAAAATAAGGAGGTTGACTTAACCTAGTATTCACTCTAAATTAATTTTGGATCATCCTAAAAACTTCATGATGATTCCTCTACCAAATACAAACCTTATTTACCACTTATTTCATAAAAATATGGTTGGCTTGGTGTTGAAACGTAGTGGAGAGTTGTTTCCTCTTCCCTCTTATCGTCATTCATATCCTTGCTTTATTACTTGCGTACCTATGTCCCTACATCCAATTAAGTCATGCAAAATGTATGAATTCAACAACTTGACTTTGAAAGAGCCAAATGGGGTTAGTCTCATGGTAACTAATTAAAAAGAATGATTCATTGTAGGACAAATTTATTATTTTTACCAAATTAGCACTAAATAAATGAAAGTTAAGTATATGAGTGGAATGAAATGATGAATGAAAAAATATCATAAAAAAATAATAACGTGTACTATATTAACAAGATGATGTAGGATATTTAGAAGAGGTATCTAAATCCTACAATATGGGGAGGATCTATGAAGTGATAGCAGTGAGATTAATATAGAATAGATAATTTAAAAATAATGGTATAGAAGAGATGATTAAAATAGATAGGATTATATAGTAATATGTTGATATTATTATATATTTTAATATAGAGAGTATATGTACCGATATAATGAATGTGGTTTATGGAAAGGGGAAATAGGAATATTATTGAAGGAAGATAGAAAGAAGGATACGATAGTATAGAGTGAAATAGAAAAGACAGAATATATGATGTAGGGTAGAGAGGATGGTGAGAAAAGAAGTGGTACGGGAAGGAGGGTGGTTGAGAATAGATTAAATAGTATTTTTGGAAGAGATAGAAAATAGAAAGAGAGACAGATATGAGGAGAAGTGAGAGAGTCGGTGGTGATGAGAATAGTAAGCGGGATAGATGAGAGAAGAATACTGAGGCGAATAGAGATAAGAAAGATGGAATGGCAGAATACATATAATATAAAATAGTCGATGTGGGATGGAAATTAAGAGGATTAGTTAAGAAGAGGAGATTAGTAATACTGGCGATGAAAAGAGGGTAGAGGATATAATAGAGAGAGAGTAGGATAGTAAGAAGAGTCTAGTGTTGGACTTACGACTTTAGAAGACTAACAATATTCACGGTCAACGAGTGAGGATGGTACCTGACTTGCGACAATGAAGACAAGGCTTCCGAAATCACCAACAATCCAGAAAATTCCTCGATAGGCTTCGGAGGTGAAGTGTTGAAACGACGACAGAAAAGAGGGAGAACAGAAGGAAGATAGAATCGGAGATGAGAGAAGGTGCGGGAGAATGGAGGAGACACAGGAAGAACAGTGAACACACTGGTAAAACGAACCAAAGGGTAAACCCAAATTTATCAAAAAACATCAACATTTTCGTCCTGTACAAATTTTGTTTTATAGAAATGAGAAGAGGGAAGTTCGCGGCGAAGCGTTGCGTCGGATAGGCATCTTCTTGTGGATTATTTTTGTCCGCTCATTCTCCGATTTTGTAGGAGGGTTGACCGCAGAATTCAATGAGCTTCTGTCCAAGATAGGTTGGCGTGATTCATGAAGGCAGCTAGAGAGACCAGAATCAGACCGCGGTAAAAGTACGGACGGCGAGAAAGTAGTAATTTAGGGCTCTCTTGGGGTCGTCCTAGACGAGGGTGCAGTTAGCGATGCGCTGCCATGCGGCTTGGCCTTGTGCTGCTGCCAAATTCCCGTTGCGTCTGACTCTGCGAGCCCGAAGCGCGTGAAAAAAATAGTCGGCCGCGTATTAGTTATTTGACCACGTCGAAGCAGCGTATGGAGTGCCAAAGGCATGATGCTGAGAATAGAAACGACATCTGACGAGGGAAGGAAGACGAAGAGAGTAGGTGAAGGCGGGAGATGCGTCACTCGCCATTCTTTCGTCCTTCTTTGCCCCAAGTGGCGGGGCTTTGACGAGAAAGAAAACTCAACGGTCTTCTTTCTTGGGGAGCGTCGACGGTTGGATACCAGGAATACGCGTTGACTTCTACTGGTCTTCCGCTCCTTTTCTGTTGGCCACGAGTTTCCGCAAAACTTCTTCTACGTTCATCGCTGTGAGCTCGACGATTCCAGTCAATAACCTGTAACATTGACGTGCCTGCTTCCGGCGATTCCTCATCCATTAGGACTGACGGTAGCTTATTCGCAGTAGTAATGACAACACCATTGGCAGCTTTGATCCCGATAGATGTATGATTCAATCCAACAGCCATTAGGGTATACTCTATCTGCACCAGCTTTCCTGAAGAACTGAACGTAGTGAGAGAGAATGAGTAATGGTTGTCTCCCATTGCTGCAACGATCAGTCAAGGAGAAGATCTTCATGCTCTTCAAGATCTTTAGAGCCCGAGAGCTCTTTTTGACTGAGCTTGTTGTCTTCTGTACTTAGTAATGTATTTGGACTGCCTGGAGACGCGTTCCAAGTTTTGGATAATGAGGAGAATGGTCCTCGGACAGCTCTCCTTGCTCTAATCTTTTCTAGTGGCATCTTTCTTCAGGTTTTTATCAACATTTATTGGCTCTTCTTGTTGATCTATCTTCATACTTGCATAGGTTAGTCATGAAAAAGGCTTTGTCTTGCTTTAGAGCAAGAAGATAGCCTTCTCCTTCTTCCATAAGTTATCACATATAGATCTCTTCTAAATTCTAACTGAGGGAGGTTTTCAAAGAAAGAAGAGATTGGAAATCAAAGATGTTCTTATTGATGTTTCTTGAGATCAACAATTATAACTATACAAGGTACCTATGATATAGTGGATAAGGTTTGGAAATTAGGAACCTATATCAAGGTAGAAGGCGGTTGACTTGATCCACTCAAGGAATTCTAAGTTTCTAAGGATAAGGCTAACTTCTTTTGACCAAGTCAATCTTTGGATCAGTGTAAAATAAGAAGAGGAGGGGAAGATAATTCCTTAAGATCTACACTCTCTTTCAATTATTTAGAGAGGTCTTCTTAATCCATTTAATAAATGGATAATTTTTCAAGATGATGGAGAATGAGGAGGAGGAAGATAGGTTCACTTGGAACCCTTGTGTTCATGTTTTTAAAATAATTCTGCATCACAAGAATTATGTGTTAAAACCCATTTATAATGAGGAAAATGAATGCATCATTGAAATGTTATCATTCACTAAGTACCACTTATGGATAGTCAAGTAGTGGGTGTTGATAAAATAAAAGAAATGTATGAACAATGTTCGGATTTTTCTAAAATTTATAAGCAAGTACTTTGTGGCCCTTCCCCTTTAAATGAAGATTTCAATATCATTGATGGACATCTATTTAAAAATAAAAAATTTTGTCTTCCCAATACATCGATAAGAGAATATGTGATTTTGAGGTTCATCAAGGTGGGTTAGCTGGACACTTTGGTAGAAACAAGACTATCCAAGATCTGGAAGAAAGATTTTATTGGCCCAAACTGAAGAAAAAAGTGGCTAAAGTTTTAGTTCAATGCAAGACTTGCATCATGGGAAAGCAAGTGAAACAAAATACAAGGCTATACACCCCTCTACCTACTACTAAGAAACCTTGGGATGATATTGTATTGGGCCTCCCTAAAATATTAAAGAAATATGATTCCATATTTGTAGTGGTTGATAGATTTTAAAAAATGGCCCATTTTCTACCATGTTTCAAAACTTCTGATGCATCTCATATCTCAAAAAATTATTTCAATGTAATTGTAAGACTTCATGGAATTCCTAAAACTATTGTGTCAAATAGAGATGTTAAGTTCATAAGTTATTTCTGGAAAACACTTGGGTATTTGATGGGTGCAAAACTGAAATTCTCTACTGCATTTCATCCCCAAACTGATGGGCAAACTGAAGTAGTTAATAGAACGATGGGAAATTTACTTAGATTTTTAATCCAAGAACATCATGGAAATTGGGACAAGCTTTTAGTGCAAATTGAATTTGCATATAATTGTTCTCCTAAGACAACTAATTTTTGAGTCCATTGGCAAACGTAAATGGTTCTATTCAAGAAAACCCATTGATTTAAATCCATGTTCTATGCATGATAAAACTTCATTTTCTACTGACAAATTCTCAATTCATGTTAATTCCTTGCATGATAAAATAGAGAGGTAAAATTGTTTACCCAATGCGGTGTACAAAAGGATGGCTGATTCACATTGGTGATTTAAGGAATTTAAGGTTGGTGATCTTGTCATGCTGAGGCTTAATCCTACTTGTTTGTCCAAGCCACATTCTAAACTCCAACTAAAAAGCTCTAGTCCATTTAAAATATTGGAGAGGATTGGAATCAATGCCTATGTCATTGACTTACCACCTGAGTGGACCATATCCAATACATTCAATACGTCAGACCTTATCGAATTCCATGGATCCCCAAGTATTCCTAGTAAAATGTTTGAATCTTCTCCCATTCTTGTGAGAGACACAACCCCAATTCTATTTAATATTGCATCTAAAATAGGAAAAGAGCAAGTTGATTATATTTGTGGATGATCAAATTATCACCAATCCTAGAGGAAATGAGAAAAAATTCCTTGTTAAATGGAAAGATTTACCTTTGAGGGATTCTTGTTGGATATCTTCTAGTGATCTCTTTAGCTACGCACCCAAGCTTTGGGAGAAATTCTTTTCAGGATGAATTCTTCAAAACCGGAGGGAAATGGTGAGGACACCTCAATAACAAGAGAAGCATCAAAGGAAGCACCAAAGCATTACAACTTGAGGAGGAATGCAAGGATTCAGTGTTATCCATATCAAGTAAACAACATGTTGATCTTGACAAAGAAATTCAAAAATCTATCATTAGAAGACATGTGGATATCAAAACACTTTGAAGACATGAAGAAAAGCAAGCCCATGAAGATGGGGGTGAGACGTTACGATTTATGCGGCCGTTAAAAACACACAAAAGTTGGTCAAATAAAATTTATAATTCCAAACTCATAATAACAAGAATATGAAATCATGTATAAAGTAAAGATTGGGTTGACCCACACAGAACACGGTTGACTTTGATTGAAGGGTTGACTTGGTCAAACATAGGTTTAAATAGAGATTTTAAGAAATGAAAAAGATAAATAATTAATAGAAATCATATAAATATATGAGAGAAAATATTTCGAAAATGATTTGACGAAGAAAAGTCAAAAGTCAAGGTCAAAGCATTGACTTTGACAACACGTTGACTTTCTATAAAATCATAGAAGAAGAGGATAAAATATTATGAAAATTATATATTCAGAAACTAAAGAGAAAATTAAAAATTTTGATATATAATTCATGATTTTTTAAGAAGAATTAGATTTATTAGGATTTATTGAAAATGAAAGATCAGAAAAATCTTGAAATGAACACTTCTATTGAAATCATCAAATTGACTAACTCGTGGCATATGATAACATGCTA